>CM076576.1:198196252-198317018 GCA_034641835.2 Pinus albicaulis
AGTAATTCCTTCTAATCAATTCTCCTAGAAATCTCACATCTTTAACTTAGTTTTCCTTTAGGGACCACCCCCCTTAGCTAACCTAGGAGATAGCTTAAACGGAGAGAGTTGAGAATAGGTGACAGCCCCTTCTCTGAGTTCCTTGCCACCAACCACACCTGTGGGGTTGAAGGCTTTTCCCACTAACTGTAGGTAGGTGTAGGCGGCAAGCGATAACAGACCCTTGTCAAACGACCCCTCCAAGACCAAGTTCACAATCCTTCTTGAAGACCTTACTCCTAACAAGATCAACCTAAGTCTCTTTGCTTCAATTATGCCTTCCCATCATAAGCTCGGATATGCACCTTGACTGTAATTTATGGCCTCTTCTGACCTGCAACTTCCAGTCTCTTCTGCAAAAACCTTAGGATAACACATGTGGCTAGAAGATGGATGAATTTGTCTCCTTTCTCCCTCGCTTGTCTTCTCTTCTCTTCCTTGTCAATTTTGCATGTAAAGGACACCTCTTTTGACCCAAAACTCAGCTTTAGATGATGACTGCAATATTTATGTTTCTGTTGAAGTAGATGATGCCCTACCCTTTCGCACGTGTGAATAATATGAGCCCAAAGACAGTCCAAAACTTCATTTTCCTTCTCTTCTTTTCTAAGTATTTCGACTTCTTTTTCGTCCTCTATCCTTTCTTGATAGAACTTCCTGATCAATTGGAAGTGCTCTTCAAGTGAGGTCGAATTCACTTAAATATAGGCTTCTTCTAGTGCCCTAATAGGCAGACTTGATCTTTTAGGCAGGCCGACTAGTGCTCTTTTGAAGGTTGACTTGTTGTGGCATTATGACAACGTCTTGGAGGGTCTTCTTCACATTTTTGACTATCCAAAATTTTCTTTACAAGATGTATCATGCCCAAAAGGATCTCTCATACATGACAATGACTAAATTGACCTATAAGCACTCAATGGGTGCTTGACCTAAAAAAATAAATTCCCCTTGAGCATTAAACCCATGCCTCAAGAATAACAATAATAAATTTATTTTCTTTTTACATCAAATACATAAAATCATGATTAAATATGCCATTATGAAGACTGAACCTAGTTTCATATTTCAACACAAAAGAATATGCCACTAACAAATTCTTAATTAGTCTTTCTACAGTTGTTCTCTTTACTTAATAAGCAAATTTTCTTTTCTTGTAATGGTACACATACATGACCAAATTGGGTAGATGTAAAGTGAGCATATACAATGGTTTAGAAATGCAATATAAGTGTGTGCAGTCAATTGCTTAGCTTGTTCAGCGTATTTGTAGTTCAAATGTAGCACATATTCATCTTGACTTGCCTTTTAAGTTTGAAGTTCACATTGTTGAGAATTTGGGGAGTTGTAGGTTAATACAAATTCTCGCCTTGATAATTACTTGTGAACTTGCTTGTGTTGCTTATGTCTTTTATTAGTTAATCTTTCATCAAGTCAATTATCAAAAAGCACAAGACACAAAAGTTATGCTTAGTTAAATGTAAGGACAGAATTATCTTCTCTTTGCATCTACTTGCAACTGAATGTAGTTAGGAATGTAAATCTTCAAATTTACCTTCCTCACTTTCTCCTTTCCTTAGACCTGTCTTTATTCTTATGATCACAGTCTTAGCTTCAGCAAATCCTTCTTTCAAACAGACTGCCCTTAACTTTATCTTTTACGACCTTTTAACAGTTCTGGAATCACAAGTTAATATGTAGAACAGCAGTAGTATGTCCGCAGTATTTTTTCTTGCTTAAGGGTCCTAGATAGATGCTGAGATGATCTTGAGTCCGCACTTTATACCTGCACTTCATAGTATCATACAGTGAAATCTGCACTGTTATTTATACTGATAATCTGCACTTTCTTACCTTAGAGATCCGCACTTATTCCCATCTTAAATCCGCATTGAATTCACTTCTTAAAACCGCACTGAGTTCAGTGTTTTATTCGCACTGTAGTTCAGAGATAAATCTGCAATTTTCTTCCTGAACTTCTATTTTCAGATTCGCAAATTCTTCCTTTATTTGGCTCAGACTTATCTGTAATTACAGAGGAATCCGCATTCAATTATAGAGTGTTCACTCTTGTCCGCAATGTTTTATATTTACTGCAGTGATGTACGCATTCTTCATGCCTTCAAATGATCCGCCATCTGCCTTATATATATAGTGCACTGTTTTTCACTTTTAGGCCGACCATCCAATGTAATATGCCGACTATGATACAGCATGTAGGCCGACTGGACTTTTAACATTTCATGGCGTATTTCTTCAGCAGCGTTGATTGTAATTTCTTTAACATTTCGTGGTGTATTTCTTCAGCAGCGTTGGAACCTGTCTTCAAGGTCTTGGAGCATATGACAAAGACTAGATCTTTAAACATAATTACATAATCAACTTGAAGACCGACCTAGTTACACTTTTCAACACTCCCTCTTAACTAGAGAGGTATTCATATAGGTACATGGTTACTTTCAAAATGAAGAATCTCATAAGAAGAATTGGATTGGTAATCGCATCTGTATAGCATCATATCAACCAGCATTGTCCTAGTGCAAGGCCTTGACTAACAGCCCCATCTCTTCAACGAGACAATGGGCTACAATGTTGGCAAGACACATGACTAATAGACACCATAGTCATTGTCTCTCCAAGGTACATACCCCACGTAGGTGTTCCCAGAGTATGACCTTCTTGGACTATTCTTCTCTTGGGTAGCCAGCCCTCAAAGAATATCGGTCCACGACTACTCTTATCTTGAATGCCCTATCTCATTCTCAAGGAGTATCGAATGCCAGATGATTACCCAATCCTCCATTCTGTCTTCCAGGTGAAGACCAGAATAATGTGTCTATCCATTCTCTTCACATGGCCTTCACTAAGACTTACGACTGTTAGTCCTGGTCTAGTGCATGACACGTAATAGAGAATCACATACGTCGCTCCCTCTTAACATAGGGAGGACATATTTCAAGTTTCTTCCAAGCAAGAAACTTACCACCAGGCTCCTCATCAACCAGAGTCCTGCAGCAGCAATCCAGTTACTCATGAAGAGTTCCTCCCCTCGATGTCATGGATTTCGATATTGAGGAATCTTCGACTTTTGGCTTCATAGGGCACAGATCATCCATCACTTTCAGTCACGAGTCATGTCCACTGTCAAAAAGTGATTCATCAGTCTTTCTCATCTGGTCCACCATTATGCCATGCTGCTTTCCTTCGAATCATCCCCAAGGATCATGAATCCTTTCTTATGATTAGCAGCCCTGCATAAATTCATCCAGATAAACATATACATATGAACTTTTAGAACAAAAGTTACCTTAGTGATGATCTTTCACCATGAAATCTTCCTATAGGCATCGACATCCTTTATACAGATTGACACATCTCCTAATGATATGTTTTGTCAAAGGTCTTCTTATTTACCAGACTTCTATAAGAGTCTTACATATCTTCCCAAGAGATCTCCAAGTCACATCTTCTGGGCTTCCGGATGATAACTGCCTCTTGACATGGTTTCATTTCATGATCTCTTCCTTTCTGCACATTCTCCATTCCCAGGAACTTACAACCTTTCTAGTTTCTCGTTCATATACAACCACCTCGTATTCCATAAGGACATATTATGTTGATTTCATCTACTTGTGCACTGAGAGATACTCCTCCATAGATCATACTTCTAAATACAGAAGTTCATTACCTGCAACCATAAGACATGAATTCACAGCATCCAATGTTAGCATGTAAATATATACATACCTCATACCTTTTTCCCTTGAGTCATCCTGTAGCAATTTCTCAAGAATGAAGAGCTTCATTCTCTTGGCATGCTTCATCAATATCCCAGAAATCTATTTCCATGATGACCCTTGCTCTTGATGACTGTTTTCCATTAGTGATGTTATCAAAGAGGTTTTCCCGGAGCTGATTCACTGGGAGCTCCTACCATGCTTTCATCAGGATGCTACACTGCTTCCTATCATATAACCAACAATAATCACTTAAAGAAGAAGATGATCTCAATCGCAGTGTAGATCCCTTGCTTCTTCTTTCTTAGATTTTCTTTGAATCGGATTCTTCCTTTTCTACAAATGTTTGAGTTCTGCAAAACTATTGCCTTCAACTTGTCTTCTTCCATAGAAACCCTAGGTTGATGAGTGAGGTAACTTACTTATCCCATGATTTTGTTACCCTCATGATCATATGAGTTCTTGTTTCTTATACTTCCATGATGTTACATCGCATCAATTCTTAAGTAGAATCTAGGAGCTATAAAGAGACTTATTATAAGGGAGACTAGTCTTAATGATCTCTTACTCCCTCTTTCCATCCACTCCTTCCATCCATTCTAGTGACATGAATTTTCTTGTACTGTTCATAATTCTTCTTTCAGCTTCTTTTGTGTCTCCAATATTGTTCATGTGAGAGAACCTTAAGAGTTCCTTTCCATGAATTCAAAGGATACCTTTATCTATGACTTCAGTTATCTATGAGGACCATGACTATCTCCTTGTTTTATGCAAGGATCTTCGATAATGCAACCACCACATATATCTCCTTGCAAATCAAAGTCATTTAACCAAAATTAAAATGAAAATGAGAGATACTTACTTGGCAAGTGAAGAAGAGATCTACACCTTGTTCTTCTTTGAATGATCTTCTTGTTAGGCTGTTCCAGACTTGAGATCACATGTCATCCATTGTAGTTGATCTTTAAGACTGTATTCTTCCAAGGCGAATTATGATAGTTTCATAATTCTATTACTATGGTAGCACTAATGACCGGAGTCTCTATCCCTTCCCATCTATATTATGCACTGTGTAATTCACACTATGTCATCCTTACTATGAAACTTCAGATTTCAACGCATTCCATCAGGGGATATGTTTATGTCCCTTCTACGCATCAATCATAGACTTGATCTCACTTTTATTGCAGGTGTATATCATCGAGTTTGTCTCAGAACTGTTCCTATTCTCTTCTTTAGTATATAACCTTGTTCCTTGTTCTGCAATCCGTTGTCTTTTATCACATAAACCTCATCGAACAACTCAGAGAAGGTCGAGGTTCTGTCCACCTTTTTCTGCGTAGTATATGGGGAATATATAGTTGACCCTGACTGCTGTTTGTTGAGAATTTCACTTGTCATCACCTGTAATTTGCTAAGTGATATCTTTATATACCTGAAACTGTGCTATCCGAGTTCTGCTTCTTTTTCCAAACTTCTATACCATCGAGAATCTCAGATTGAGTCTGAACGGTGGGGATGTATGTATGCCGAGACTGTGTTTAGGATGACTATGTAATATTTGTGCTATAAGCGCTGCAATGTAACCAAGCTGAGATTGTAACCTCCAAACTGAAGTGGATTTGTATCACTGATAGCCCTTTCTTGTAACCAAAGCTCTGATACCATGTTGAGAATTTGGAGAGTTATAGGTTAATACAAATTCTCTTATTGATAATTACTTGTGAGCTTGCTTGTGTTGCTTATGTCTTTTATTAGTTAATCTTTCATCAAGTCAATTATCAAAAAGCACAAGACACAAAAGTTATGCTCAGTTAAATGTAAGGACAGAATTATCTTCTCTTTGCATCTACTTGAAACTGAATGTAGTTGAAGGTAAATCTTCAGATTTACCTTCCTCACTTTCTCCTTTCCTTAGACCTGTCTTTATTCTTATGATCACAGTCTTTGCTTTAGCAAATCCTTCTTTCAAACAAATTGCCCTTAACTTTATCTTTTACGACCTTTTAACAGTTATGGAATCACAAGTTAATATGTAGAACAGCAGTGGGATGAGATAATCCACAAAATAGTGCATACTTGGTAAGTCTATCAACTAAAAAATCGCGCGCGCGCCTCCCTGCGCATTTCCTGACCTAGCAGCCGACTGAAAGGGCATTTAATTATTTTGGAGTAATAAGGTGAAAACTGAAAACCGGGGTGGGAAACTAGAATTTTCTACATGGTATCAGAGCTTGAGTGTTGAAGGGCAGTTTGGGACAGCAAGGAGGAAAATTACAGCTTGCTGATTTTTCACTCAGAAAATTCCAGCAAGCTGATTTTTCACAAACAACAGTTTTTATCTTTACCACAGCAGTGCTATTTTTCAGTTTTAGGACAACAGGATGTCATTGGGACTGAGGGTGGAGGATAGGTTGGATGGGCATTCCAATTACAGCATTTGGAAGGAGAGAATGCAGAGTATCTTTGAGGAGGCAGAAGTCTGGGACATTATGGTGCATACCACACAGAACCCTGTAAATGTGCCTACTGATGCTACTCAGTTGGCAGCATATAATAAAAAGAACAATAAGAGTAAGAGATTGATTCTAGACGGAATCAAAGACCATTGCATTCCTCATGTGAGAGGGAAGAGAAATGCTCATGAGATGTGGACAACATTGTCCAATCTCTACCAGAGTACCAATGAGAACCGGAAGATGGTCCTGAAGGAGAAGATGAAGACCATTAAGATGGGCAATGATAGTGCAGCTGGATATCTCACTAAGATTACTAATGTGAGAGATGAGTTGGCAGCGATTGGAGAGGCCATTCCACCCACTGAGTTGGTGCGGATTGCAGTGAATGGCCTCCCCCGTTCATGGATGAACTTTGCCGATGGAGTTTGTGCACGTGAGACCCTTCCCACATGGGAGAGGTTTTGGGATGATTGCATTCAGACAGAGATCAGGAAAGGTCAGCTTGGGGCAGCCAAGCCAGTTGAGCAGGATGAGGATGTAGCACTGTTGGCAGGACGCAAGAAAGGCAAAGGGAAGAAGCAGGCTTCCACAAGCAATGGTGGGGGCAAGGGCAAAGGTAAAGGTAAACAGGATAACTCACAGAAAGACTATTCCAAAGTGAAGTGTTGGAATTGTCAGAAGATGGGACACTATGCAGTTGTGTGTCCGGAGAAGAAGAAGAAGAAGGGGAAGAACCAGAGCATGGCAACTTCAGCAGAGGTTGAGGACTTTGCAGATCATTTTGACCGGGAGTTTGGGTTCACTGCGTGTGAGTCCTCTAGTGCGGGATTATCTGCCATAGAGGTTCAGAGGGAGCATGCATTTCCCTCGATTAGCGAAGCATCTTCGGGTATCTGGTATGTGGACAGTGGGGCTTCACGTCACATGACAGGAGTCCGTGAGTACTTCTCAGAGCTTTCAGAGAGTGGCACTGATGTAGAGGTAGTACTCGGTGATGACAGAGTTGTTAGAGCAGTCGGTGTGGGAACATTGACATTTTAGAGGGAGTCCAAACCTCCCTTGAAGGTGTCAGATGTTCTTTATGTGCCAGGGATGAGGAAGAACCTCATATCCGTCTCAGCTTTGGAGGACAGAGGATATGAGATACTATTCAGGGGAGGACAGGTGTTGATGTATCCCAGGGGCACTCCAGCTGATTCAGCTAGAATGATAGGTGTATGCCATGCAAAGTTTTACAAGTTTGCATTTCAGTCCCTTTTGGCATTGAGCAGTAGTACCGACAACAGAGCTAGCAGTTCTGAGCAGTGTGAGATTTGGCACCGCAGGATGGGGCACATGCATCATGGAGCCTTGAGGACTTTGCGGGAGATCACTACAGGTGTGCCAGATTTCAGTACTGATCACTTTGATACTTGAAGAGGATGTGCGATGGGCAAGTTTGCCAAATCCCCTTTTCCCAGCAGTGACAGCAGAGCGACTGGGATACTTGATTTGATTCATTCCGATGTGAGCGGTCGGATGTCTCATGTTTCCTTGAGTGGATATGAGTACTATGTGTTATACATTGATGATCACTCCAGGAGGACCTGGATTTATTTCTTGAAGACCAAGAGTGAGGTCTTCAAGCGGTTTCAGGAGTTCAGAGCTCTTGTGGAGACACAGACAGGTCGGAAGATCAAGTCCCTGAGGTCGGACAATGGAGGAGAGTACACCCTTGGAGAGGTTGTTGACTATTGTGCGGAGGCAGGCATTAGGAGGGAGCTCACTGTTCCTTACAACCCCCAGCAGAACGGGGTTGCGGAGAGGAAGAACAGATCCATCGGAGGGGCCGCCAAAGCCATGTTACATGATCAGGGGTTGCCATTGTTTTTGTGGGCAGAGGCCTGCAACACAGCTGTTTACTTGCAGAACAGGAGTCCGCATCGTGCCTTGGGGCACATGACTCCGGAGGAGGCTTTTTCTGGGAAGAAGCCTGATATTGGTCATCTTCGTATCTTTGGGTGCATGACATACTCCTACATACCCAAGGAGAAGAGGACCAAACTAGAGCCCACCGCAGAGAAGGGTATCTTTGTGGGCTACAGTGAGACCTCCAAGGCCTTTCGGATTTACATTCCTGCCACAGAGGAAAGTTGTTGTCAGGCGGGATGTGAAGTTCGAGGAGGACAGGGCCTTTAGGAGGTCACGGGAGTTAGAGTATCTGGATCAGCCAGACCCTCAGCAGCAGTTGAGTCAGTCGCAGGGATCCAGTGGGCAGGGATCAGGAGGATCCGGGGGTACATCTATGACGATGTCAGGTCCGTCAGTGGGGAGTGGCTCGCAGAGTCAGAGGGGTGGCGCTATGGGCAGCACGCAGCGCCCGCGCAGCAACATCGGGGAGTCCACCGATGGGATGGGCCTGTTACCCCGTACCTCAAAGATTCATGTTCAGCAAAACAGGAGGACAAGCAGATGGCATACTGCAGAGTTCGTGCCCCGGCGTTGAGGAGGAGGAGTTTTATTTTCCAGCGGGAGAAGTGTGCTCAGGGAAGAGGAAGCCCAAGTGGCTTCAGGACACCTTGAGAGATGCCACATCTGTTGCTGAGCCTAAGAGGCCGGTCAGAGAGAGCAGACCACCTGAGAGGTTTTGTAGCTATATGGCAATGGCTACCAGCATCCTTGACTCCGAGCCTTCTAGCTATGAGGAGGCAGCTAGCCAGCAGGTCTGGAGAGAGGCCATGCAGGAGGAGTATTCTTCTATCATGAAGAATGATGTTTGGGAGGTGGTGCCGAGGCTTGAGGGCAAATTCGTGGTTACTTCCAGATGGCTTTACAAGGTAAAGCATGCTGCAGATGGCAGCATTGAGAAATTCAAAGCGAGGTTTGTGGCTAGAGGGTTCTCCCAGGTAGAGGGAGTTGATTATGAGGAGACCTTCGTTCCCGTGGCTCGATATACTTCGATCCGCTCCATTATATCGATAGCAGCAGAGATGGGTTGGAAGATCCACCAGATGGATGTGAAGACCGCATTTCTCAATGGCTTTATACAGGAGGAGGTGTACATTGAGCAGCCACAGGGCTTTGAGGTGCATGGGAAGGAGTCCCATGTGTGCAGACTGAAGAAGGCCCTTTATGGCCTGAAGCAAGCTCCCAGAGCTTGGTACTCCAGGATAGATACTTACTTGCAGAAGATGGGTTTCACAAAGAGTGAGGCAGATCCGAACCTTTACTATATTGTGACAGGTGAGGAGCCTCTCATTCTGGTGCTGTATGTGGATGACTTAGTCATTACAGGTGCAGAGAGACTCATAGAGCACTGCAAGAGAGATCTTGCGGCGGAGTTTGAGATGAAGGACATCGGCTTGATGCATTACTTTTGGGTTTGGAGGTGTGGCAGGAGGAGGGGCATTTCTTCCTGGGACAGGGGAAGTATATTGTGGACATCCTTGGCAGATTCCACATGGAGGATTGTAAACCCATGTTGACACCGATGATCACCAACTGGAAGAAGCTTCATGCTTCGGATTCCGAGTTGGTGGATCCTACATTGTACAGACAGCTGATTGGTTCCTTGATGTATTTGGTCAACACTAGACCAGATATTTGTTTTGCAGTCAACACGATGAGTCAGTTTATGTGTGAGCCTAGGAAGGTTCACTGGGTGGCCGCAAAACACATTTTGCGGTACTTGCAGGGGACAGTGGATTATGGTCTGGACTACAGGCAGGGGGATGGAGTGAGATTGGCAGGTTACACTGATTCTGATTGGGCAGGTTGTGCTTCTGATAGGAAGAGCACTTCAGGGTGCTGTTTTGGGTTGGGTTCGGCAGTTGTGTCATGGTTCAACCGAAAGCAGCAGTCAGTAGCATTGAGTTCAGCGGAAGCAGAGTATATGGCAGCCAGTCTAGCTAGTTGTGAGGCCATCTGGCTTCGCAAGATGTTGTTTGGCTTATTTGGTCAGTCGTTGAGACCTTCAGTGATTTACTGTGATAATCAGAGTTGCATTAAACTCACGAAGAATCCAGTATTTCATGACAGGTCAAAGCATATCGGGATCAAATATCATTTCATCAGAGACTATGTTCAGAAAGGAGCTGTGAAGCTTGAGTATATTCCCACCGATGAGCAGGTTGCAGATATTCTTACCAAAGCCTTACCACGGGGCAAGCATGTCTACTTCAGAGACAAGATGGGTGTGGTGAGGAACACCTTCCTCGGTAAGAGGGAGCTTAGTATTCCACCATTCCTTGGTCTACACCCAGTCTTCAATGTGGATCGCCTTCGTCCTTACTTCCCACCTCTACTTGACACTTCGGACATTGCAGAACAACTCACACCAACAGAGTTAAACCCAGACTGCATGGAACAGGCCACCACAGATTGTATCATGGACATGCAAATCAAGAACACTCGTCAACAGCAGATCCAACTGTATCGGGTTGTCAAAGCTGGCCAACTTCTGCACCAAGGAAAGTGGTTCACCGGGGACCAAGTTCAGCAGAAATTTCCTCATCTCATGGAGGAACTTAACGCAATGGGGACCATTGCTTCCTAAGGGGGGAGGAATGATCCAGGTGGATATTGGTGGCCACCCGCCTATTCCACTTGGCCCCCACCATTGTCTCTTTCGGTTTTTCCGTTTTGGCATAACTTACTATTTTTAGCAGTTTTTCGGGTCCTGAACTTCCGGAGCCGTTTTGAGGCCCTAAACGACGTTTTTTGGGTATTAAATTTGTTGCGATTTTGATCATCAAAATCGTCACAAAAGTTGTAGTCCTCAGATAGAGCTTTCTAATGATGTATCATGTGCGTCAAACGGAGATAGTATGCCAAAGTTACGTCCCTGGGAAGTTGAAACACCAATTTACCCAAACGGGGCCCATAGTTTTGGCGCTTCATCTCCTAGGGTTAGGTTTTTGGGATGTTTAGGGTTCTCCATTGTTTCTCAATAATAAATAGGCCATTGAGCCTCATTGTGACGTACTTCAGAGGCCTGTAGCCTCCACATCTCTTCTCAGAGATAGCTACCAATGCCCTAGCTAGTTTTATTTCCATTCTGTCTTTAAGCAAATTTCAGTTCTTTGATATTAATGAAATGAAGTGTTATTTCCACTGCATCTCTGTATTTATGGTTATGTGTTTATTCTGTTGCGTTCCTGCATAAATCCGGATCAAGACTATTCTTAATGATCTCTTACTCCCTCTTTCCATCCACTCCTTCCATCCTTTCTGGTGACATGAACTTTCTTGTATTGTTCATAATTCTTCTTCCAGCTTCTTTTGTGTCTCTAATATTGTTCATGTGAGAGAACCTTAAGAGTTCCTTTCCATGAATTCAAAGGATACCCTTATCTATGACTTCAATTATCTATGAGGACCATGACTATCCTCCTCGTTTCATGCAAGGATCTTTGGTAGTACAACCACCTTATGTATCTCTTTTCAAATCGAAGTCATTTAACCAAAATTAAAATGAAAAATAAAAAATACTTACTTGGCAAGTGAAGAGGATATCTTCACCTTGTTCTTCCTTGAATGATCTTCTTCTTAGGCTATTATAGACTTGAGATCACATGTCATCCATTCATGTGGCTTAACTTTCAGACTGTATTCTTCCAAGGTCGAAACTATGCTATCTGAGTTCTACTTCCTTTTTCAAACTCATGTACATATATGCCAAACGGAAGTATCACAGAACCTGTGATGTAGGTGACATGTTTCGTAATATTTATGCTATAAGCGCTGCAATGTAACAAAGTTGAGATTGTAACTTTCAAACTAAAGTGGATTTGTATCACTGATATCCCTTTCTTGTAACCAAAGCTTTGAAACCATGTTGAGAATTTGGAGCGATGTACGTTAATGCAAATTCTCTTCTTGATAATTACTTGTGACCTTACTTGAGATACTTATGTCTTCTTCTTCTTTTAGTTTAGTTATTCTTTCATCAAGTCAATTATCAAAATGCACAAGACACAAAAGTTAGGCTCCTAGAGCCAGGGAAAAACATCTCCCTCTTGGAGAGGAAACCCCGCAAAGAATTCTTCTTATGGACCTTCAAATGACAAGTACCATGACCTAGACTTAGACATGCTTCCAAGACCTTGGTTCAACTTCTTTGATCTTAAATCTTCTCTTCAACAAATTTCTTAGTTCTGCTTTAGCACTAGAGATCTTGATCTTCACATTACATATGATTATTAAATTTCTTGAATAGTAGGAAGGTAAATCAAATATTTACCTTCCTCACTATGGTTGTCTCTTCTTGTTATGAAGACTGTCTCAATTACCACAAATTTCTCCTTCAGGTCAACAACCCTTAATCATCCTAACTGCACTTATCCGCAATCAAAATTGTACCCTTGTTGTACCTATCCGCAATCTGTACCTTTCTGTACCTTCCGCAATATATACTCTCTTGTACCTTCTGCAATCTATACTATCATGTTCCTTCGTTTTAGATAGATCTGCATTTTTTCTTCACCTCCAAATGAGCCGCAGGACAGTCATATATATAGGTGACTGGTCCAGCTATTAGGCTGACCAATCTGCTGATATTTAGGCCGAATTTATAGCTTGAAATATAGGCCGACTTGTAGTTTATTTTCTCTGGCATTTTATGAGTCATTACTTCACATATATTCCAACATTTTTGAAGGTTTTATTCACTGTATTTGGAGCTTGTCTTCCGACACATTTTGAGGGTTGTTTGAGAGCTTCTTTACAAGGTCTTGGAGCATATAAATATTAACTAGATCCTTCATGATTTTGACACTTAATTCTATTTATACCTAGAAGACAAGAACCTAATAGACATCAAGAAGAAGTCTATCTACATAATAAAAACTTGCTCATGAAAATCCTGAAGCAAGTACAAAAAAATACATTTTATTTTCTTTGTCTCCTTCTTTCATAAATACATAATCACATAGTCGACATGAAGACCGACCTAGTTAGTTAATAAAGAAGAGTTGCAACTATTTTTTAGGATACTTGTGGTATGTTGTTTATCATTATTTTTACTTTAGTTTCATATATTATAATGTATTTTATTCATGTTCATTACATATCTATGGTATGACCTCTTTCAAGTTGATAGGAAAAACACATGCTTTCTCATGCTCTGTTTAGGGAAAGATTTCTTAATTTGTCCATTTTCCTCTGTTTAGGAAGAATACATCTCTTATTATCTTTCTAGCTTCTCCTCAGTCTCAAAACCATCTCATCACAATCATCTTTAAGTGATAACCCTTATGCCGACCTTGCCCCATTGAATCCCTACAACCTTATCTCATTTTTCCTGACCTAGCTCCCTTGACCGAATTTCTTCATCCAGTGAAACCCAACCAAATCAAATCAAAACAACCCCTGCACTCCATATCTAGCCTAAAAACCCTAATTCCTCCAGCCCTCTTGGCTGTGGCCTTGTGGAGAGATCCTTCTCCGACTTGGTAGGGATAGCTACCAAGCCAAAAGTTTGGTCTGTGGTTACCTCTGTTGGGATTCCTTCTTCAGCCTTGGGAATCTGGCGCACTACTAATAATACCATTTCCAAGTGTTTGGTTTGCAATCTCCCTAGCCAAAATTTTGTCTGGGACATAATAGGGAAAAACATGAGGAGGCGCAATACTCCCGAAAAATCTGACATAAGTAAAAGTCTCTTCTCCGAACCATCTGGCTACAAGAATAATATATGGCCTCTTTAGAAATCTTGGGGGCTCTCTCATTAAAAATGGTCCAGTGGATAGGAAACATGAATCCATGGCAAATATTATAAAAATGAGAACAAAATTCAAATTCCCACAAGGCTTTGTGATAAACATGAATAGGACTATGGTCTTGACTGGTCCATTTCCAACCCATAATAGGAAAATTTGAACAGAAACATATGGCACCCATAATGTATGCACTCATGTAAAAAGGATGGATTGTTCTAGTAGAAAAGCCCCTATTTGTTTTGTATTCCATAATATTTTTGGCCAAATTATTGGATAAGATATTGGCCCAATTCATAATGGTAGAATTGATGGCAGCGTCTATTAAGGGAACCCATTCAATGGAAAATTTGGTGGTATCATGCTTGTAAAACAACCTACGCATCATTGCTACTATGAAACAGTGGGGTGATGGAAATTGTGGAATTGGATACATACCAAGTTTGTCCCTCTTTAATTTTCCTTTATCATCCTTCCATTACTTCACTGCCTTCATCGCATCTTGATTTTATTTTTCAAAGTTTTCAAGGAAAGATTTATCATAAACCTTTTGTGGCATTGGAAAATGGTACATTGTACGCAAATATTTAGCAGTGAATGAACCCATGTCTTCCTATCTTGAACTCTTGAAAATCCTGTCTACGACATTGACATTGTGAATGACCCATCTCACCATGTCACTATATGGTAAAATCTTTGGTCTTCCAGATATCCTGTGTAAAAAGGAACATGCAGCCTCGAAATAGGAAGGCTCTGATCAATCAGATGCATCTGTTGTTGCTACTTTCTTCAATTCCCTTGGATTCTCTCCTTCAAGAAAATTATGCATTTCTCCCTAGGAACAGGTTCCATTGTCCTTATTGCAAGTAGTATCTGAGAAGAGTGGAGGCATATCTGTAACCTCAGAGGTTGATGTTTGGCCAACTGCTTTATTTTTCTTCGTCGTTTCTTTTAATATTGCTTTCTTGGGTAATTTCCTGAATTCAAGAAAATAAGGAAATCAGAGTAGAGATGAAGAGCAGAGAGGAAAGGAGAAACATAGTTTAATTACCATAAATCATAAAACTGACACTTTTATTTGAAACATCCTTTAGAAATATGTCAATCTTTTCGAGTCCCGAAACCATTGAATGTCGTTAATATCTCATCAAATGATTATCAAATATTTTATGTGCTTTACCATATATGTCCAATCAGGAGATTTATATCATTAAATCTTGTTAATGGACCAATTTATTAAGCATCATTTATAGTGTTTTGGTAATAAATGATATATCGCAAATCACACATCGTACAAGCATCCATATTATGTATCTTGACCACGAGTGTATGTGAAATTTGATCTACGCAAATCGCATATCGCATTTTATCAAAGCAGTCGTGACTTTGATTTGGGTTGATGCTGCAGGATGCGATAAGTGATAAAACCTAAATTCTTGAGATTCAACAAGAAGATCCTAGTGAAAATTATGCACCTACATTGGTATGGAGCCTCAAGCTATTTTTAGATGGAGGTCTATTTATAGATGCATGAGAAAATTCTATTTATATATTATGTCTATTTATATATGGTTGAGAAAATTCTACTTAGAGATGATGGTCTATTTATAGATGTATGCGCGATTTCTATATATAGATCGCATGTCTATTTATAGATGCATGTCGACTATTATTATCCCTTAATAATAGTTGGACAATAAACAATAATCTATTCTCAATGAGCACTTGGAAATAGTTAACTGAAGTGGAAAATCAGTTAGCTATATGAAATTCAAGTTCAAAGGTTGGTTTGTGGGACATGCAAATGGACTTAGTTGTAACTGAGTGATTTGAAGTTGTAACAAAGTTGGATGTGTAGTTATGTGAGTTGTAAAGTAGTTTAACTCAGTTAAGTGAGTTAAAATCAGTTGTGCTAGTTGTAACTGAAGATACACTAGTGAGAGAACAGTGAATTAATTATTAATTAATTCACAATCAGTGGTCTCACATGCAACTGAAGATTTACTAATGTTAACGACATGCATGTCAGATCCAGTGGAGAACCATTTGAGATGTAGGTGAAAGGGACTATATGACTATCAGTTGTGACATTAGTGGGTGCACTCATGCAACCACATGCACATTGGATGTGCCCATGAGGTTTGCGCAATCAAGGCAAGCAAGATTCCATTCATTCAGGGATTGCTATCAGCTGGGATTGCGCAGTGGAGGCAGGTTGTCTAGAGGCAGTAAATTGGCACATGAATTTGCAAATTTTTGTATGATAGTGTGAGACGATTGTAATTGTACTAAGAGCTCTTGGATTAGTGTTTTGGATGAGATTGTTTCATGATCCATGACATATACATAATATATGATAGTGGGGTTTTTAGCTTTATGTTTTCCTGGTAAAAACATATGTGTTATGTGTGATTGATCTTTCTTCTTGATATTGAAATTGGCGATCGTGTTTTAAATTCCGCAATAGTTTTGTAGAAGCGATTATGTATTTAACAGTGGCATATAATTGTTAGATTCAGAGAATCTAGGAAATACATAATTTGTATTAAACTTTCTACATAAAGCATTGTGCTTTATCGGATTTGCTGATATGTTTCAACGTTTGTTTATTGTTCTATCGGGTCCGACCTCATCGCATTTTCTTCCCGAATAATATCTCTATTGGTTTTCATTTTAGGGAGGAGCGATGCAATTTATAGTTATAAGGGTTTCTCGCCTTTTTAGCAGGAATTTACATATAACTCAAAAATTTCTTAGCACTATCCCAAGTTATACATGTGTTCCAACTTTGTTAGCTTCACAGTTTTGCGATTTGCACTAAGCGAAATAAAATCAACAAGAAAAAAATATTCATGCCTTTTATTCCTAAAGTTTTAAAACTTAAAGTAAAGTGAACTAATGTTTCCTAAGCTCTATTTGTTTTTTAAAGGGTCCCCATTTATTATTCACAACCTTAATCGATATTCAAATAAATGGGGGGGTTGTTTCATAGTACAATAATTGGCGATTCATTAGGAGAATCAGTTATCTCTGATCATTTTAAAATTTTTGTCTTTTTCAAAATAAAAATAGTTGAATAGATGTAAATAACAAGAAATTTAAAATAAGTAATATTCCTCTCAGTCATAAAAATAAAATCACTTCATTATTATTCACTTGATATCCTCTTAAAGATGAAAATTATTTTTTCTAGATCAGTCTATACTGGGTTAAAAGATAAAGTACCAGATTCTCTTTGCAGATTAGTTTAAATATCCTCATTTGTCACAGGTAGAGGCTCTGCTGCAATTATATATTAATAACCTTGATAGGGTTACCTTTTAACCAGTCAATGATTAAGTATCCCATCCAAATAAGAATTCAGTTTTAAAGATAAATCCTAAGTCATATATTTATTCTTCTTCCATGTTTTTATTTAATTTTGCTACTTAAAATTCATTGTCTTGGTTTGGTGGCCAAATAATAACAATGCCATTCATTGGTTGTAACTTAACTAAACAAGGTGGCTCGTGATAAGACCCCTTGTCTTTTGATTAAAATAATCTTAATCCATTACCCTATTTTGGTATGCAGTTTTGGTAATTTCAGTTAGTTATTTCCCTATGAATATGGTAAGCAGGCTCGTGATGAGACCCCTTATCTTTTAAGCTTTTTTGAAAATTTATTTCATAAGATTAGACCTTAAAAAGAGAAAATTTTATTGGATGGGGAGAATCATTGACTCCTTAAGAGTTTCTGGATGACAATTTTAGAGTTTAAAATGTCTATCTACAAAGAGTATTTTACTTGGTTAAGGATACTTTTCTTGATTGATAATAGACCATAAGTCTTTTATAAAGTTGGAGGCTTTTCAAACAACAAATAAGTTTGTGAAAAACAAGAAATTTTTCAGAGAGCCAAAACCTTTTTTTTTCAAATGTTATAAATATTCCTTTAACAAACACTATTTATAAAAGTAGAAATAATAAAATATTCAAAGAAACTTTATTTGTGAAGTCAATAGTTATACTATTTCAAATTTATTTTCGTATGAAAACTAAAAGCAATAATGTACAAGGCATAGAAGAGGTTATCTTCTATGAAAAATATTTCTTCAAAATCTGCCCATTTACAGGCAAGGATTCTCTCTTGCCTGATAAATCTTGAAATAAAAATGTTGATGGGCCGATTAGCTCAGTAATCTGAAATGGTCCAAGACACATTCTTTGGAATTTGGTATGCTTACATTTTTCTCATGTGCTTTGTCCCACTTCAATACTAGGTCTCCTAGTTGAAATGATTTTGGGCTAACAAAATGTGCATCAAAGGAAGGCTTAACTAACTGTTGATGGTGAGCATGTGTGATTTTGGCTTTATTTATTTCTTCTTCTAGTTTGAGAATTTTTGCTTGCTTTAATTGCAAGGAAGAAGAAGGAGTTTCTTCAATAAACTGGACTAGGGCTAGAGAAGGAATAGCTACGTTTGTGGGAAGAACAACTTCTCTCCCATAAACTAGACTAAATGGAGAAGTGTCTATTAAGGCTTTCTGTGTAATCTGGTCTGCCCGTAGAGCAAATGTTAAATATTTGTGCCAATTATTCTGACTCTGATCAACATTTCTTTTTATAATTCTAATGAGATTTTTGTTAGTTGATTCTGCTAGACCATTTCCCTGAGGATAATACTTGGCAAAATATCTAAGTTTGAAACCTCTTTTAAGAGAAAATTTTGTCATTGCATTGCATCAGAAATAAGATGCATTATCAAATATTAAGGCAGTTGGTAAACAAAATATGGTAATAATAAATTGTTCAATGAATTTAACGATGTTCTCAAAATTAGTTACCTTTAGTAGAATTGCTTCCACCCATTTTGTAAAATAATATGTTGTTGTAAGAATATATCTATGTTGCTTTCAAGAGTGAGGAACGATCTCACCTATTATGTCTAGTCCCCATTGTTCGAATGGTTGTTCAATGTTGAATGGTTGTAATGGTAGGGTAGGTTTCCTTTTTCTTCCAGCAACAGTTTGACAAGTTTTACATTTTCATACATATTGATGTGCATCTTTAAGCAAAGTTGGCCAGAAATAGACAGCATGCAAAATTTTGTGTGTTGTTGTGTCTCCTCCAAAATGTCCACCAGCTAAGTCATCATGGAGTTCCTATGAAACCTTTTCAAACTCAGATTTTTCTAGATATCTTAATAGGATAGAATAATATGTTTTTTGTGAATAAGACATCATTCATGATCTGATATTGTTTTGATTTTAATCTCAAGGCTCTTTTCTTTTTGTAATTGAGTTGTAGAGGAGCATATCCATTTTTTAAGTAAAATATGAGATCGACATATTGAGATTCAATATCGTTGAGACTTACCTTAGAAATATGTATATCATTACATGGGTCTTCTTTTGTCATTAGATCAGATGCTTCTGCCAACATTATGCAAAAACCTTCACCTCTAACAATTTTAGCTGGTCTAATTTCTACATCATATTCTTGTAAAGCAGTTACCCAGTTGGCCCTTTTTTCTCCCACTTCCCTTTGCATCAATAATTTTCTTATTGCTAAAAATGGAACTATGAATGTGGTGTGAGTTTTTAGGAGAAATGGCCTAAAATGTTTTACTGCTTTGAAGGTAGCAAATGCCTATTTTTCAACAACATAATATTTCAATGCGGCACCTTGTAAATTTGAACTCAAGAAAGCAATAGGTTCTTCAATCTGTTCTCCATTAAGCTGTGTTAAAACAACTACATATGATGCTTCTAATTAAAATGTGTATAATACAAAATGTTTTGAAAATTCAGGGGTGGCCAAAGAAGGAGCATTGATGATAACATGTTTGATTAATTTAAATAATTCCCTTTCATTGTGACCCCATTTAAAGGTTGTTTTTTTCTTGATCATGGATTGTAAAGGAAAAAATATTTTTGAAAAATCAGGAACAAACCCTTTTACAAAATTTATTTGACTTAAGAAATAATGCATTGATTTCTTGTTGTGGGGAAAAGGGATTTTCTCAATTTCTCTAATCCTTTCTGGATCAATATAAATACCCTTTTTTGATATGATGAATCCTAAAAGCTTACCTTCACTCAAAGAAAAATAAGCCTTTTTTTGGATTTAGTGAAATCCCATATTTCATACATCTTTCAAAGATATGCTTAAGGTCATTCAAATGGCTTCTTCTTTTCTTGGAATAAATAGTGATATAATCCAAGTAAATTACAACAGATTTCTTAATGATTCCTTTAAATTCTATATCCATAGCTCTTTGAAATGTGGCGCCTACATTAATCAAACCAAAAGGAATTTTCTGATAAGCATAAGTGTTAACAATGGAAAATCGTACAACAGAAGACGACATCAATTAATGTCAAGCCTAAGGATTTATAGGTCGGGAACACATTATGGAATCAAGAAGTATTTAAAATCTCTAAGGTTTTGAGAAAATCAAATTTGAACTAGTCATAAATGTTGAATTTCACACTTTATCCTTCGAAAAGAGCACCTTCTGTGTGCCTTTTTGACCAAGAGAGGGAAGGAGGATTTGAAACTCACCTATATAAAGCCACCAAGAGAGGAAGACATGGTGATCACATTGTTATGTTGGCCAAAGTTGCCCAAGAAACACACTATGTTGGAGCGGAGCTGACATTCCTCTGATCCATCTTACAATCCCTAGAATCACTGAAGTGACAGACTGAAGAAGGCAGCTCCTAATTTTTTTTTTACTTGCAGGGTTTTTGTGCGCAGTGTTTCCTCATAGAGGTGCATTGCACGCGTTCAGGACTGACCTGCGTGCAGGAAGGCACACATGTTAAGGCTTTTTGCATGCAAATTGCAGACTGAGATTTTTCTCCCTATATTCTGAATTTTTTTGCTTGTAAGTGTGTTGGGCAGCCCCTAATGTATATGCCAGCACTTGTGTTGATACCCCACAGCTTCTAAGAACTCACTTTTTGCTACTTTCTATACGCATAGAGTTATTTTTCATTTAAGTTGGTTTTTTGCAAAAAGTCTTCACATAGTTTAAGTAGGGGGCGAATTAACCATTGCTTTCCGAACAACTTATTTTTTTTGCAAATTCTGGTATGCACACTTAGTTTAACTAGTCTAAGTAAGTGGCCCAAGACCACACATGCATAAGCTAGTGTAGAAATTAATTAGCTTAAATTCAATTTTTGCATTTAGGAAATTGGGGGACTAGGATCGAATCGTCGATTAGAGCAAGTAATCCCTGCTACCTTTGCACCATTTGGTGACCCTAGGCAAGCATATGAACACTCTACATTTGCAATTCACCATCTCCCTTTAGTTAAGTCACATAGATTAACTAGGAAGATTTGAAAGCGGCCCATTATCCGCAAATGTTTTCCATTTGAGCAAGGAACAACGTCACATAGTTTAACTAGGGGACTTTTGTAAAGGATCACCGATATCCGTATGTTCAAACTATGAGATTGTTCACCATACGCTCACACACACTCACCCACTAAGCAAAGAAAGTCACCTAAAACTAACTTAAAACAACTCATTAAATTCTCCCCACAAGGACCACAAAAGAATTTATAGTTTAAGTTAGGATCAAGGGGGTAGGAATCCAATAAGCCGCCTTGATCACACTTCATATTTAAACATAGAATTTGTGTATTTAGGGAGCTTTAAAATCCACCTATCAGCCCACAGAAAAGAAGACCTGAGTGCGGCAGAGACCCGATTCAGAGGGGGTTAAGCTTAGGCACAGTGCGTGCGGTATCAGTTAGGGCTACCTGACCCAAATGATAATCAATATTGTTAGCTGACTACCAAGAAGCCCAACACTCGAACGCTCACGTGGGATGGTGGTTCTTAGTGTCCAAAAACTAGGGAATCCTTTACCCTATAGGCGACGGTGCAGGCAAGCGCCAGACCCTCTACCCCTTACCTTGGTGGATTCCCTTTGGCTGACTGGGGGTGTCGCTAGCTCTTACGGGACATTATGCCAGCACTCGCAAGAAATATTCTCAAGGCCCAATTAATTTTGAGTGTGTGAGGACGTAATAGGTCTTCTAGGATTTCTAGTATCACGTGTAAAAAAAAAACCCATCTTTTGCTTGATTGATCACAAAGATTAAGTTAAAGGGAAAATTCATTTCATTTTCACTTTTTTTTATGTATGTGGCCATAAATTTTTTGTGATCATAGACTCAATCCCCTCAAATTTTTCCAAAACCTAACATGGTCGACACCCAAATGGTCCCAAAGGAACCTCGTCAATCCAGACGTCTTTTGGACCTCCCCCCATTACCGGGAGGGGTTCCAGGTCTTTCACCATATAGGCATCAAAGACAGAACATTGCCATCATCATTGGTTCATCCTTTCTTAAAGCAACCTTAGTTGGGAACCCTAGTCGGTCTCCCAACCGCACACCACTCCCCCTTCATCCCCTAGGGGGCAGAGGACTGCATCCCATATGGGAAGCCAGCTGAATTCACAATAGGGTACGTCACAGACCAACCCTCGTTCTAACTAGAACTTCATGTCTTTACACGTTGCCATGGCGTCAACCTCTCAGTCACCCTTCTTAGCTGCATTGAATCTACCTGATTTAACCAAGCTCACAAATGACCCCATTGCACATGACCCCAATTGGCCTCCCATGCCCACTAAGCTCCCTTCGGATATACCAAAGTTTGAAGGTAAGCAAGCAGAAGACCCAGGTAATCATGTAATGACCTTTCACCTGTGGTTCTCATCAAATAGCATCATTGACGAAACTATTCGGTTGAGGCTATTTCAACGCACTCTTACGGGAGTGGGCGCGAAATGGTACGTGGAGCAACCTAATGCTTCACATGGAACCTTTAGCGCCCTCGCTTCCACATTCCTCACATACTTTCAGTTGCCCATTCACCATGATTCTGGAATGGAGTTACTGACTCATTTTAGACAATCCCCCTCCATCCATATCTCAGACCATCTCCATGAATGGAGGTGGCGTCGTAGTTTATGCAAAGCTAAACTCGACGACAGGGTCCTCTTAGATTTATTCTTGAAAACTCTGATGGCGGATATTTCAAAGGATGTGGTGCAACGCAACCCCACATCTGAAGAGGATGTAATTAGTAAAGCCCGGCAACTTGAACTGATCTATACGCAGTCAGGATTCATCTACAATATCCTACATAACGCCCCGCAACTGCAATCTTATCAAGAATTGCGAGGCGCATCTTACTCTAGAGACAGACTAATTGGGTCAATGACCCAAGGGTACCTAGGTAACAGTTGTCAAAATCCTAGTTACACACATAATTCTACCCAGAATATGTCTCAACCCGGATTTCAAAGTCATCATATGCTGACACAAAATATGACTAATAGGGAACAAGCGTATCACCAAGGATGACCTTATCCTCCAGTTGAGGGGACCCAATACGCAGGAAGAAACACTGATGGAAGAGCTCCCCCCTAATGGCCAGGTGCAAACATGGGATAGAATTATGCTTAGTCCAAAGCACACAACCCACCTACGCAAACCAATGCACAGGTGAACTTTATGCAGCTGTCCCAAAATAAACCACACCAGTATGATCAGGAGAACTACCCTCCTAACGTGGTTAAGAAAAAGAAAACAAACAAGCCCAAAGGGAACCCTGGATAGGGGGCAGCAACCAACAGCGCCTGTTGAGATTACAACAAGATGATGAGCTTAGTGAAAAGAGTCGCCTTCACTAAGTGGGCCCGTAAGCTATTTTTGGCACAAAGTCTATTTTTAGACATATGGATCATGTTCTATGAGTTGCAGGATGCTATTTGTGGATGGTTGGTCAAGTTGGAAAAAATTGATGGACTTCTATTTTTAGACATATTTGGGTGGAATCTATTTTTAGATTTCCAGTCTAAAAATAGATATGTCAAATATTGTTATCTCTTAGTAATATTTAGACTCTAAACATTATCTTATACTCTTGGAGCTCTTCAGTTAAGTGCACAGATGTGGCACAGGAGCTGACAGAAGGAATTACGCTATTCCTGAGGGTTAAGTGGAGCTATTGCGTGGATACTTCAGTTTGAACTCATGTGACAGAGTTTGGTGGAGTTGATTGAGGAAGTTAGTGGAGTTGTATTCAGTTTAACTAATCTAAACATAGTTGAGCTATTTGTATTCAGTTTAACTAATTGATACAATTAGTGAGTGTTGGAACACCTATTCCTACATGGGTAGGTGTGGAATGCGAAAAGTCACAATGGAGTCCAAGTGACCTTGGAATATGAAACCAAGAGTCGCACCATTGTACTATAAATGTACATCTTTGTATAATGGAAAATAGGAGCTACATGTTTATCTTTCATTGTGTTGAGTTTCTTGTTGTGTGTGTGTTGTTCATCTTTCTCATACACCATGTGTGTGTTTTACATGGTGTTTAACATGGTATCAGAGCAGGCGATTGCCGGCCCTGCTCCAAATTGAGTGAACCATTTGTGTTTATGGCCTGTGCATATCTGCAAAAAAATTTGGCATTTTTGCAGCACTCAAAGTTTTTGCCGCAGTCATTTTGCCTCATTCAAAAATTTTGTCTTGGAGAAGAGCAGCATTCAGAAATTGACAGCATTCTGGCATTGGTTTTGAAAAAAAAAGCAGCACTGTGCATCTGAAGGTTGATTTCTTCCTGCAATTTTTGTTAAATTCTGCATTTTGGGGAGCTGTTGGAAAAATTGTTTAAATTTGGTTTCTGAAGAAGTTTATGAGTTTTTTAATGGAAAAGAATTCTGAGTTTTTCTGCTGCTGGATATTTTACTGCTATAATTTCCTGAAAAATTATGTTGTGTCATCTGCCATGTACTGCTGCTAAAATTCCCTGCTGCTGTTTTAAAGTCTTGGTTCTCAAATTTTACTCCTCTGCTATTTTAATTATAAAAATATATATATATATATATATATATATATATATATATATATATAATAAAAAAATTATGGTCCTGGCCTTTTGGCCCCCTTACCCAGCTCTCATCTCAAACCCTGCATCAGCTCCCAACTCACGTATACAACCTACCCAACACTCTGCTCCCCCTTTCTCAACGCCCCCACACCTTATCGCTCCACCCTCACCCTACTTGCAAACCCCCTCACTACACTCCCCCCTTACCTCGTCCGCTCCCTATTCACGCATAAACACAGCCCTCGGCCCCCCTCTTCGCCGACCCCCCCCCCCCCTCCGCTGCACACCCCTCTTCCCTACGCCTACCCCCTTGCAACACTTGCTCTATGTCGCCCTCCCCCTTAATGCTCTACCTATCGGCCTCACTGCACTCCCGTCCCTATGCCCTCCTCTACAGCCGCCCATACACTCTGCAAACTCCCCTCCTCACCTGACTACGCCCTCATAACGCCCTCCCTAAACACTCTACCTCACCTCGCGGTTTAATATGGCCTCTCCATATAATACGGCCTCCCCCCTCTTTTAAATTTGTTTTTAATTTTTAATTTTTTAATATCCCCCCTCCTTCCCATATAATACCTCTCCCCATTAATCCTCATTTAATTAATCCCTATATTAATTAATTCCTAAATTAATTCCCCCCCTCTTATTATTTTACAATTAAAATCCCTCTCCCTAAATAAATTTCCCTCCCCTTTTAAATTCCCTATCCCTCCCCATTTTAAATTAATCCCCTCTCTTTTAATTAATCCTCTTCCTTTTAATAATTTTCCCAATTTCAAGTTTTTTTTTTTTTTTTTTTTTTTTTTTTTTTAACAGCAAAGAGAGAGGAAGAAGAGGAATTGAACAACATGAAAGAGGAAATGGCATATGAGTAGATGGATTGAATACATACAGAAAAGTGAGATTTACATTTTATGATTTGTGGCATATACAAGAGGGTGATTTTTTGAAGAATTTTACACGTGAAGACAAGTTTGCCATCATTTTTAAAACAACTATTTGAAGAAGAGAATTCAACTACCTCAAAGGCTTCTTGCACATTTTTTTTACTGCACTTTTTTGCAGAAAATATTGTATTGAACTGACATTGTATTGCTTCTTCTTCATAGTTGCAATCAGTATTTGAGTTGTTGGAAAAATTATTGATTGTCCTCCATCATTTGAGGAGCAGATTTTGTACTTTGAGAATTCCATAGTTGGAATTCTCTTGAGTCATTTGTATCTCTTGAATCACATTGTACATGGGTGCATTTTCGGTTGAAGCCGACACCCTTTCATTTTTTGAGCCTAAATTGTTGAAAATTGCTAAAATCAATGAGGCATTAGAGTTCTTGAATAACCTCATTCATTCCAATGTTGAAGATATGATAAAAATGAGCAAGGATGCTCTTTGTAACATTCAAACTTGTTTACAAGATGCACAAGAAAAGATTGAGTTTTTGCAGTTGGAATCTTAGCTTCAGCAAAACGAACTTCAGCAAAAGAGTCACCATTCTGAACCTGTTTCTTTTCAGAAGATTGAGAAGGACTCTCATCAGAAGAAAGAAGATAAAGTTCCAGTTGATTCACATTCAGTTCCTTGTACTAGAACAGATGTACATGCAGATGCAACAGTTCAGCCTGCACTTCTCAAGCCCATCATCAGACCTTGGGAAGAGCTTGTCCACAACAAGCACTGAACTGGTCTTGGATATGACAAGGATGCGTCCTTTCATATTCTGGACTACACCAAGCCCATCATATTTCAGAGTGTTGGATTCTTGTATGACAGTTCACCTGCAGCTATTCCAGATTCTGCTCCACAACAACAACATCAGATTGAGAAATGCCAACACTGTGATCGAGTTGGCCAAATGAAAGATCATTGTTTTGATCTTCATCCATGCAAGCATTGTGGTCAGCACAATCATTCTTCAGACAGATGCTTCAGAAACAAGCCTCCTGCAAGAACCAAGATTCATCTTGGATGGATCGCTTCTTGGCAATGGGCATTAGCAGCCAAGAAGATGTTTACGACACATGTTAGAACTTGTTCACAGATATTGAGCAAACTTGCAGTTGAGTTTTCACCATCATCTCACTTTGTCCCTGACAGGGGGGAAAATGGTGGTCATGTACAAGCTTCGACGTCAAATCAAGTGAGCCTGAGCCACAATCTCTCATTCCATGTTCAAAGTTGTAGCCAGAGACACAGCAGTTCAAGCGAGCCTGAGCCACAATTCGTCATTCCAGATTCGGAGATGTAGCAAGAGACACGGATGCCCATGAGCATGCCTTTGGTTGATGGACAACCTTAAACCATCATCTTTGGTTGGTGGACAACCTTAAACCACCACAGGTAGTAGACCTCCCTTCTTTTAGGTCGAAGGTCTCCCTTTCATATATGAGGAACACTTCCTCTAGCAGAAGCCTTCAGCTTAGCAGCCTTCAGCTTCTTGCCAGCTTTGGTTGAGTTCCAAGAAATGCTTCAAAGCATTCCAGAGTTGTTGGTAATCCTAAAACCATCACAGGTAGTAGACCTCCCTTCTTTTAGGTTGAAGGTCTCCCTTTTTTATGAGGGACAATTCCTCTAGCAGAAGCTTTCAGCTTCTTGCCAGTTTTGGAAGAGTTCCGGGAACTGCAACAAGTTTTGCATTCCAGTGTTGGTGGTCATCCTTAAACCACCTCTTTTTTCCAACATTTCAGAGAGTTGATTCAGCCCAAGTGTTGCCATGCATACTTTGCAGATTTGTATTACAACTCTCGTCTTGGACTCACACATACCCCTTCAAATTAAGGGAGGATGTTGGAACACCTAATCCTACATGGGTAGGTGTGGAATGCGAAAAGTCACAATGGAGTCCAAGTGACCTTGGAATATGAAACAAAGATTTGCACCATTGTACTATAAATTTACATCTTTGTATAATGGAAAAATAGGAGCTACACGTTTATCTTTCATTGTGTTGAGTTTCTTGTTGTGTGTGTGTTGTTCATATTTCTCATACACCGTGTGTGTGTTTTACATGGTTTTTAACAGTGAGAGTGGTGTGAATTAATTATTAATTAATTCACTAATTATAAACTCATTAATCAACTAAAGAATGCATCAGTTAACTTCAGTGCATGGACAGTTTCAGTGGAGACCAATGCAGAAATAGGTGAAAAAGCAGGTTAACTATCAGTTGTGACTATACAGTTGCTATTTGCAACACACAAATAGGTGGAGAAGCCCATGAGTATTGCACAGTACAAGCCAGGTGGTTTATCTATTTAATGAAGCCATCCCATGGCATTGAAAACGCATTAGAGGCTGGCTATCAAGTGGCAAAAGATTACATGTTTTGCTAGATCTAGCTTGATAGTGTGTAGCAATTGAGGGTGTGCATGAGAGCTTGTGAGGAGATTTTGTACTATGATTGTTACATGATCTCCATGACATATAATATACAGATAGTTGTGGTTTTCATCTTTAAGCTTTCCCATTAAATACTATGTTCATATGTGTGATTTTTTGTGGTTTTAATGCATGCATGCAATTGATTTTTTTTCCGCATGTGATGATCAATGGTAGAAGAGATTCTGTATTATGCATGAAGCTAAAATAGTGTGTGATCAGGAGAATCTCGATGAATAATATATCATTTATTCAAATTTTCTACATGGTATCATAGTGATATTGATCATTGGAGCAATTGCAAAACATTGAAGCGGTTGAGTTTTGTGCTGGTGGAATTCGAATTTGCAGCAGTGTTTTCCTGGTGTCGAAGTTGAGATGTCTTTCAACGGATTGGGATTGGAGTATGCCCTTCAGGGCAGCTCGAATTATATTGCATGGAAAGACAGGATGGAGGTGGTGCTAGATGACAATGGGTTTAAGGAGTTCATATATGCAGAAATTCCAAAACCTACTTCTAGTGATGCTGCCGCACTTGATGCATGGAAAAATAAGACAACAAAGTGTCGAAGGATTCTGTTGGAAGGTGTGAAGGATCGCATAGTATCTAGCCATCATGGTAAGGATTCTCCATTCTTGATGTGGAAAGATTTGACAGATTTATTTCAAAGCAAAAGCGACCAGAGGAAGTTGGCGCTCAAGAATAAACTCAGAAACATAGAAATGGAGAAAGGCTATGCATGCCCACTCATGCCGGTTCATCCAATGTGGAGAAGTCGGAAGTGTGGGGGTTATCGTTCATGATGAGGAATTGGTGAGCTTGGCTCTCCTTGGGCTTCCGAAGAGTTGGCACTTATCGACTCTATCAATGTTCCTGAGAAATTGCCAGGATGGGAGCGACTTTGGTCAGATCTTGTGCAAGAGGAGATAAGGCGAAGTACCAGGGATGGATATTCATCAAAGAACTCTAATGAAGAAAATTGTGCTTTGGCTGCCAAAGCAAAGAAGGGGAAGAGCAAGAAAGCTTCTCAATCCGGTGCGAAAGGCAAGAAGCAGGACATGTCCAAGGTGAAGTGCTTTCACTGTCACCAACACGGACATTACGCCACTAATTGTCCACAGAAGAAGAAAAATAAGCAGACTGCTGGGACTGTAGCTGGAGAGGCCTTAGCCTCACAGTTTGAGCTGGATTTTTTTCTGATCGCATGCTTGGTCTCAAGTATGACGGGATCAGTGTGGTTTCTTGATAGTGGTGCGTCTTTTCACATGACAAGAGATCGAGATTTGTTTACTGATCTGGATGAGAAAGATATTGGAGTGCACATCGAGATGGGCGATGATGGTAGATACAGTGCGACCGGTATCGGTACCATTTCCTTTGAGAGGGAGTCTAGTAAACCCTTCATATTGAAGGAAGTGATGCATGTTCCAGGATTGAAGAAGAATCTTATCTCTGTGGCAATGTTAGAAGACAAGGGATATGATGTTGTCTTTAGCGAGGGAAAGGCTTTCTTGCGCAGTAAGGCAACTGGTGAGACCCAGAGGATAGGGGTTCAAGTTAAGAACCTTTATCAATTGCGAGTAGATGGTTGTGCAGCAATGGCATGCAAGGCAGAAGGAGTGGTGAGCCGGGATGATGGCAAGTTGTGGCACTGGAGATTGGGCCACCTTCACCATGGAGCTTTAAAGATACTGCAGCAGATTTCTACTGGGCTTCCTAAGGGTACTCTTGCGCAGTCAAATCAGTGCAAGGGATGTACCTTGGGAAAATTTGTGAAAGCCGCCTTTCACGAGAAGGATAGTCACGCCACGACGATCCTTGAGAGAATTCACACAGACGTGTGTGGACCTTTCTCAGTAGCTTCGACAGCAAAGCATAGGTATTATGTGATATTTTTTGATGATTTTTCTTGTAAGTGTTGGATCTTCTTCATGCAGAAGAAGAGCGAGACATACTCAAAGTTATGTGAGTTCAAGGCACTAGTTGAGAAAGAATCGGGGAAGAAGGTGAAGGCTCTTAGGAGCGACAATAGTGGTGAATTCATCTCTAGCGAATTCAAGGACTTTTGCAGTGCAGAAGGAATTCGAAGAGAGCTCATAGAACCTCATAACCCACATCAAAACGGGGTTGCTGAGCGGAAGAACAGAACGATCATGGGTGCTACACGGGCGATGTTGCATGATCAGGGCCTACCCATACAGTTGTGGGATGAGGCATGCAATACTGCAGTATATGTGCAGAACCGTTGTCCTCACAGGATACTTGGCATGAGTACACCTGAGGAGGCGTTTTCTGGTAAGAGGCCTAATATTTCCCATCTGAGGATTTTTGGTTCACCTGTTTACATTCATGTGACGAAGGATGCCAGGAAGAAGCTGGAGCTAACTGCGGAGGTTTGGATATTTGTGGGGTACATTGATATGCCCCACAACTATCATGTGTATTTTCCAGACAATCGCACGGGGCTATTATTGTGCGGCCCAAGGGATATCAAATTTCATGAGAAAAGGAGACTAAGGATAGCGTTCACAAACGAGAGGGAGCCATACTTGCATGCGGATGAGGAGCTATTAGTTCCTAAGGATGAGCCTCCGGATGTGGATCAGCAAGAGGAGTTCATGGAGTAGAAGAGACCACTCGGGCGGCGCCAACCATGGGGAGGGCGGAAGCGCACTCGAGAAGCTGCGACTAGCTCCAAGATGCGAGAGAAGGTTTTAGGAGCACCTACATCCACGGCCGGCGCGAGAGACGAGAGACGGTCACTGAGCTGAGTATCTTTGGATACATGGCTCTTGTGAGCAAGTGTATCATGACAGAGCCATCCTCTTTCGAGGAAGCTGTGGAGGATCCCGCATGGGTAGATGCCATGGTGGAAGAGTATGATTCGATTGTCAGAAACAGTGCATGGGAGATTGTCCCGAGACCAGAGGGGAAATCGGTGGTGGGTTCAAGATGGATCTACAAAGTGAAGAAGGCAGCTGACGAGAGTGTGGAGAAGTACAAGGCAAGATTTGTTGCCCGAGGCTTTTCATAGATAGAGGGGATCGATTATGAGGAGACCTTTGCACCTGTCGCAAGGTATTCTTCCATACGGACGATTCTTTCTCTCTCAGCGCAGATGGGGTGGCACTCCACATTCATCGAGATGGATGAGGCTTGTGTTCCTCAATGGAGTCATTGACGACCACATGTACATGAAACAGCTTTGACGGTTTCGAGATCTTCAGCGAGTGGTATGTGTGCAAGCTCAAAGAGAGCGTTGTATGGGTTGAAATAAGCACCTCGTGCTTGGGACACACGGATAGATAGTTATTTCACAGACTTAGTTCTCCCGAAGGTAGAGGCGGATCTAGCTATACTAGATTGTGTGGTGGAAGATGAGAGAAGTTCTTTGATCATTGTACTTTATGTAGATGATTTTATTTTGACAGGTGATGAACTTTTGATACACTCATGCAAGGCTGATCTTGCAAAGGAGTTTGAGATGAAGGACTTGGGCCTCCTTCATTATTTCCTGGGATTGGAAATTTGGCAGCGCAGTGATGGGCTGTTTGTTTCTCAAGGCAAGTATGCCCGATAGATACAGGAGAATTTCAACATGCATGGCTGCAAGCCTGTTGATACTCCTCTTCTTGGTGGATGGAGGAAGGAGGATGCTACTTCGGCAGAGGTAGTGGATGCCACTGTTTATCGACAGTTGGTGAGGTCGTTTATGTATCTGGTCAATACACGACCCGACATATGCTATGTTGTTAACCAGCGTTCACAAGCTATGGTTAAGCTTACCAAGCTCTTTTGGAAGGCAGGCAAGCATGTATTGAGATATCTCAGAGGCACATCGGGATATGGATCATGGTACAGACAGAAGGATGAGTTGAGGCGGCATGGCTTCACGGATCGGTATCATCATATCAGAGATTGTGTGTAGCGAAAGGTCATGTTACTTTCATACATTCCCACGAAGGATCAGGATGCTGATATCTTGACGAAGGCGCTCACGAGGAGCAAATTCGAATACCACAGGGGCAGGATAGGGGTTGCAGATAATCCTTATCTTGTTTAAAGGGAGTGTTGAGATTGCAACAAGATGATGAGCTTAGTGGAAAGAAGTCGCCTTCACTAAGTGGGCCCGCAGGCTATTTTTGGCGCAAAGTCTCTTTTTAGACTATGTCTATTTTTAGACATATGGATCATGTTCTATGAGTTGCGGGATGTTATTTATGGATGGTTGGTCAAGTTGGAAAAATAGATGGATTTCTATTTTTAGACATATTGGGCAGAATCTATTTTTAGATTGCCAGTCTAAAAATAGATATGTCAAATATTATTATCTCTTAATAATATTTGGACTCTAAACATTATCTTATTCTCTTGGAGCACTTCAGTTAAGTGCACAGATGTGGCACAAGAGCTGACGGAAGGAATTACGCTATTCGTGAGGGTTTACTAGAGCTATAGCATGGAGGAATTCTGTTAGAACTCATGTGACAGAGTTTGGTGGAGTTGTAGAAGTAGTTGGTGGAGTTGTGTTCAGTTTAACTAATCTGAAAACATGGTTAGACTATTTGTATTCGGTTTAAATAATTGATAACTAGTGACGGTGGTGTGAATTAATTATTAATTAATTCACTAATTATAAACTCATTAATCAACTAAAGAATGCATCAGTTAACCCGGTGCATGGTGATTTCGGTGGAGACGGTGCAGAAATACATGAAAGAGCAGGTTAACTATCAATTGACACACTATTGCTATTTGCAACACATAGATAGGTGGAGAAGCCCATGAGGATTGCGCGGTACAAGCCAGGTGGTTTATCTATTTAATGAAGCCATCCCATAGCATTGAAAACGCAATAGAGGCTGGCTATCAAGTGGCAAAATATTGGAGCATGTGTTTTGCTAGATCTAGCTTGATAGTGTGTAGCAATTGAGGGTGTGCATGAGAGCTTGTGAGGAGCTTTTGTACTATGATTGTTACATGTTCTCCATGACATATAATATACAGATAGTTGGGGTTTTCAGCTTTAATCTTTCCCATTAAATACTGTGTTCATATGTGTGATTGTTTGTGGTTTTAATGTGTGCATGCAATTGATTTTATTTCCGCATGTGATGATCAATGGTAGAAGAGATTCTGTATTATGCATGAAGCTAAAATAGTGTGTGATCAGGAGAATCTTGGTGAATAATATATCAGTTATTCAAATTTCTACAGCGCCCACCTCAATCCCAGGCTGGAGGTAACTCCAACCAGAACCAGAACCAGGAGTCAAGAAATGCCCAAAGGCAAGGCAAAAGGCCACCTCTACGAACAAACCATTCTTGTTCAATATGTGGTGAGTACGGGAACTATACTCACCACTAAAGCTACAGAGTAACCGAGGACAAGGAGGGTATTCCCAGCAAACTGTGGTGGTGCAAGAACCTTTCCCCCATCAAGGGATGGTCAGCACTCAGCAGCAAAACCTAGTCGATTCCGGGAGAAACAACCATGAGATCTACATGACAGGGGAAGAAATGTTTTTCCAGACTCGAAATCGCAACTACGACACCCCACTAGACACCAATACATCAGGGGATAGTACGAGCACACCGAATGCTCCTTTGACCATTCCAAATATTCCTACGGCACTATTTCCAAAAATGGTAAAAGGGCCTAATAGGCGAGCAGGTAATTACTCCAAAGTGGCCCATAATTATAGCATCATGGATGATTTAGCTCAATCACCCCCTGCAATGTCCACATTGGAAGTACTACAATCGTGCCCCAAGCAACGGAAAGCCCTAATTTCTGTGTTAGGCGCTATCGACCCCACCGATACGTGCATGATGGCTTTTGACTTAGATAAGGCCACCCCTAGGCTTCCTTCTATGGCCACTTTCCAGATACCAGTATCGGTACAGAATATTACTATTCACTGATGTGTCATTAACGAGGGTGCATCGACATGCATCATGTCAAGAAATGTGTGGCAGAAGTTAGGATCCCTTGAACTCAAACCTTCCGTCGTCACGCTCAGAGCATACAACGGTCGTCCCTCGACTCCCGTCGGCATCTACCAAAATGTATCGGTCTGCTTAGCCAGCAAGACGGTCCACATAGACATTGAAGTCTTATATGGTCACTTGGATTACAACATACTCCTCGGGCGGAGTCACATGTATGCCATGTCTGCCATAGCAACCTCTGTCTTCCGCATCATGATGTTCCCCCACGAGGATTGAATCATTACGGTAGACCAGCTAAGGCACAGTGAAAAGTGTCCCCTAACCAACACTGATGTAATTCTACCCTATGTAGATACAGCCATAGACGGTCTTTCACGGTACCAAGAATACGGCCCTAGCCAATTCAAATTGTTTTCTATCCTAGGGTCATTCCTAGGAGATCCTCCCATTATCCCTGAGGTATCGCCCAATGCCACAGGGGCCCCGGTGTGCATGATGTCCACATCAAGCACCAAGGTTAGTCAGGAAACGAACTCAAGCAGTAATGACACCAGGGCATCCGCCACGACAGACTCTCTAGCCCCACGCTGCCTCCCAAACCCCTTTTCTCTACCCCCCAGCTAGCTTCGTCTCCCATCAGGTTTTGGCAACACTGGTGTTACCCAACATATCATTGGCGTTCCCAGTCTGGTACCTTGTTCCCCCTTCCAAAACAAGAGCCACCAACATTACTGCCACTGGGTTAAAGCCCCTCATTTCCGAGGAGCCCCAACCTACCCAAGAAACGATCGAAACTACCCCCGCAAAGGAATTTCCCATTACGAAATCGGTTATCACAACCAAGAAAACTGCAAAAAGAGGAAATCCCCCACCATGCAAAGGGATTCATCAGCCTGCATTATATGTGAATTCATAGGACACCCTACCCGCATATGTCTGGAGTTGGACGAGTTAAAACCACTCCTCGGCTCTGAAGCAGACACCTCAATGCCTCGTTCCCACAAAAAGGAACCTGCCTCAAAAAATACAGGAAAACCGTTGCGTACCAATCACGCATGCCCTCTCTGTGACACCTATGGGCATTATACCCACCATTTTCCAGAGATACCACGGTACAGGGATGCCTTACATGCAATCGAGTGATCCTATCAAGAGGATCCCTCCACTTAGTATGTCAACGACGAACCTCGTACCATCCTGTACCTGCAGGAGGAACGACAATCACTAGAAAAACAGCCATTTGTCCCTCCTCCCCCCAAACCACCATACACCAACCAGGAATAAGGGAACCTGGTCACCTCATCTTCTTGATTTATCAGGTGCATCGATTACTGCAGACGGTTTGATCAAGTCTTTGACCCAAGGTCACCTAGGCAGCAGTAATCTATATTCAGGGAGTTACCAGGTGCGTCATCTACTACAGACGGTTTGATCAGGTCTTTCACCCATGATCTCCTAGGTTGTAGTAGCACCCATGGCACTCAAGGAGTTACCAGGTAGGCAGATTCTGCTGACGGATTGATCGGGTCTTTGACCCAAGATCACCTAGGCCGTAGCAGTACCATGCGCATCGATTCTGCAGATGGTTTGATTGGGTATTTTTCCCAAGATCACCTAGGCAGCAATAGCACCATGCACGTTGATTCTGCAGATGGTTCGATTGGCTCTTTGGCCTAAGGACACCTAAGTAGCAGTAATAAATACCCTGGATACTCATACGATTCTACTTAGAACGTATCACAACCTACCTATCATGAAAGTCACCCCGGCACTCATATACCAACCAGCGACAAGGGAACCGATATTCCCCATTCCCCACATAGAATGGACCAATGGCACAACATAATGCGCCAGTCAATCTAGTGCAACCCTTCCTAGGCTCATCACCGACCATACAACCAGGAGAATTATGACAATCCTCCAAATGCTACAAAAAGAAGTCGAGGAACAAACAAAAGGGAGATCCTGGACAGGGGCAGTAACCGGCAACGCCCCCCCTGATCTTAGTCTGGGGGAAACCCCAACTAAAATCAAAACTAGGACCCAAGTAACAACTCCCAAGGAAAAACTAGAGCTTAGATTATTTGATCACCAAACCGAAAGCAACACTCTGATTAGCACTCCATAACAAACACAGGCAATGCCACACATTCGCACTCCTGAAAAATATTTTTTTAGCGCCGACAGGTATGCCCTCTCCCATATTCCTTTTTTAAATCTCATGCCTTTCAATAATATTTGATGAAAAGAAGATGCTTTCACTTGAGGTAGTTGTTTTTTCAAGAATAACCCGCAGCCTGCTTAGAACACCATCCACTGGAAATCCTGAAGTAGGTATCATTCTACCCCCAGCATGATAGAGTCTGAGAAAAATCCGCATATCCTGACATCGTTTCTCCATCAGAAATAAACCATAGGGTCTGCATACCCGACCGCGTTTATCATCACCTAACCCTGCACATGATAAACGTCCGCGTTGGTCGGTAGAGCCTCCCCTCCATGGCGCTTGTCACCTAAAGTAGACCATATATCACATCACAAGTCACGCCATGGACATACCATTTTAGTCTGGGAATCACCTCATGCCCATCCATTCATCATGCATAAGGTCAAATTTACCATTGAAATTAAAAAACGCCCTTCCCGGACGATCAGGTTGTACAAGAATATTGAAAGTGCACCTCCATGCATCACATTTGGCACACCATACCTCCATCAACATAATCCCATCTGTGACACTTATTCAACTACTTCATCAACCCTACACATGATACCAACCAATGGGACCCCCACCCCCAGCAAACACCGCCCTCACACCTTCAGTCAGTGCCCCCTTTTCATGTTTTGGGGTACCCATCTCTGTGTTTTGTACAAACCAAACCTCATTATTTTGTTCTTTCGATAAGTGTACAAAGACCGCAAACGATGCCGTTCACCACTTCGCCCTCATATTTCACCTTTTATCCCATGGCAGCAGTCCCTCATTCCCCTTGGTCTAAGTATTTCACCCCCCATACATGCACCTTCATGACATTCATTGTCGATTCACACCCGCCTTGGAAGTCCTACCAACTCAAGGGATTTTCCCTTTAGAAATAAATATGACTGTAGCCAAGCTGCTAAAGTATACTTCGACCTCGGGCCACTGAATCCCCATCTTCCATTTTCAGTCACCTCTCACCAGCGTGCCTATGTTAATCCCATACACCTAGGTCCCCAACCCCACATGTCGGCGACCCATGGTTCGGTTAAGGCTTCCTTTTTTTCGACCTCGACACCTATTTTCCAAAAAGGAAGCGGTACCTTGGATTACCCCTCCCCATGCAAAGGGGTGTCCTCGAGTGGCACTGTGGGAGACATCATTTTCCACAGATTGCATCGATCCTCCTGACATTCAACTACAAAAAAACTTTCATGTCACAATGGTATCATACCTTACAACCATTGCACTTTGATCAGATCCATCGAAGACCCATGCCTCCATAAGCGTCTCTGACAACAATGCTTACACAAGAAGGTCCCAACCAGTGCATATGTGTACATTGCACAGGGATATGCCATACCAAGATTACGCATATGGGTACCACATTCCACCTATCGTCAAAGAAAAAAATGCCCCTGAGGGCGTCAGAAATCTTCGTCAACAACCACTAGCATCACTACCACAGTAGTTGCACAGACAGCGCATGTATCTGTCAATTTTGTTTAACTAGCCATAGCATCATGAGCATGGGACATGCCCGCCTTGTTGAAATTTTGTAAATATGTTGTATATTTTGTCTACTTGTAGGGGGTCCCTAAGGCCATGGTTATCTTGGAAACCATGCAAGGTGTTATCAATTCCAAAATTCACACAGACCTCTCTCTCTCTGTATGATACAAAAAAGAAACTATAATTTATTTTAGCTATACATTTCTTCCTAGACCTCACACATTAGGGGGCAAATGTTAACAATAGAAAATCGTACAGCAGAAGATGACATCAATTAATGTCAAGCCTAAGGATTTACAGGGTAGGAACACATTATGGAATCAAGAAGTATTTAAAATCTCTAAGGTTTTGAGAAAATCATATTTGAACTAGTCATAAATGTTGAATTGCATGCTTTATCCTTCGAAAAGAGCGCCTTCTGTGCGCCTTTTTGCCCGATAAGCACGCATTCCTGGAAATGGAAAAAAGTCACTTTCCGGGACCACACCAAGTAAAGGACAGTTACTCCTTATGTGAAAGCCACCTAAGGACAGCCACCAGTGCCTCCTTAGCCCTATGTGAGCACACAAAAGAATAATTGCACACAATGGAATCATACCTCTCCCTTGGGTCACTATCCATCATGTACCAAGGGAGGGAAGGAGGATTTGAAACTCACCTATATAAAGCCACCAAGAGATGAAGACATGGTTATCAAATTGTTATGATGGCCAAAGTTTCCCAGGCAACACCAGCAATGTGTGACCCGGAGCTGGAGCTAAAGAGGACTCGATCGTTGGCCACCCAACATCTTAGTCCACAACAGCAAAGAGAGAGATGGAGACTGCATCAGAGGCAGAGCTTGGAAGGAAACATCCTTGCATTGAGACCTAGAGCCATTACCTAGGGGCCCTTTGGCAAGTGGGTAAAATTTCTTCTCCATTTCAAACGTTTAATAAGAAGAGGCCATCGAGCCATCGTTTGCATTATTATCGTTTTGAATCTCTTTATAGCTTCTGTATATTTGTGTTTTAGTTTAGTTTAACCAAAGCATACTTTAGCATATTGTTTGTTTATTAAATGTTATGATTTTGAGCTCCCCCACTTTCTGCCTGTTACCAATAGCTTAAAGAGTAGACCACACTCTTTAAGCTAGTGCAATTTCGTACACCCATGTGAAAAATCCACCACAACAATAAGTTCCCCATTTTTTTCTAAACGTAGTTTTCAATCTATCATCTGGATGTACTAGGATTTGGTTATATCCTAAAAATCCATCAAGAAAATACATAAGCTCATAACCAGCTACTAATTGCAGTACTTGTTCCATGGTTGGTAGTGGAAATTTTTCCTTCAGACAAGCTTTGTTTATATTTCTAAAATCTATGCATATGTGAATATCACCATTCTTCTTTGTAACAGGCACTAGATTGGAAACCCATTTTGAATGTCTAACAGGAAAAATGCTCTTAGACTTAAGAATTTTGTTCAGTTCATATTTTATCTGACTCTCAAGGTTCGGGGGGATTTTCCTTAGTTTTTGTTGTACTAGTTTATCGTTTGAGATCATGGGTATGGTGTGTTGTATAACAGAGGTATCATAAGTTTTGAGATCAGTGTAATCCCAGGAGAAGATTCCTTTGTATTTCTTCATGAAATGAATGAATGATGATATTTCATGAGGAGGTAAACCAAGACCTAGATTGATGTTCTGCAGCTTGTCATCAGTATCGAGATTTACTAATTCAAATTTTAAAGTTGAGCTTTGGGCTTTGGCATTAGCTATCTTCTTATATCTATCCTTGAGATCGTAAGATCTTCCATCTTAACCACATATTTTGGTATTGGATTTTCTTCAATGTCTTGCTTTAACTGAAGGTAATGCTCGTTTTCACCTAAGATTTGATGTCAAGAAATCAACAATATCATAATCATCTTTGAAGACTCACCAATTGGTGATATTGTCAGGAATGGATGGTCTAAAAATCAATTCAATGGAGAATCTATCAAGACTAAAATATTCCGATGGTATGAGTTTTGATGCGACATTAGCTAATAGATCAACACTAGCATTTTGCAATCTAGGAATAGAGGAAATATTGAATGCCAAAAAATGAACTGTAAGATCTTGAACTAATTTTTGATAGTGTTTAATATGTCCAGAAAGGCAATGGATAGTGTTGGTTGCTTATTTTTTAATGATTTGTGAGTATCCAAATACCTACAAATATTTCACATCAAGACTAATGGCTTTATACAATCCTTGTATCAATGCTTCGTATTCTGCAGTATTATTTGTACACTTGAATTGTAATATGCAAGATAACGTGATATTCTATCCTTCTGGGTTAATTAGAATACAACCAGCTCCTGCACCATCGTTATATTTGGAACCATCAAAGTACAAAGTCCAAAACAAAGTTTTGATTACTGGTTTATTTACAAAATTTGTACATTTTGAAATATTTGTTTGTGAGAATTTTTCAATTTGTGAAATGACAACATTGTTGAAGAAGGGAGATTTTTTAGCATCAAAATTCCCTAAAAATGATTCAGCTGAGTAATTGCCGATAATATTGTTGGTGAATGCTACTGGCTCATTGTCACCTTCAAATTCAGTTACTGTATGTTTCATAAGTTTTTCACGGTCAACTCGAATTTGATTTGGTTTTCCATTATAAGGTAACCACATGTGAGACTAATCTATAGCAAAATATCCATGGAGTTTTTTAGACCAATCTCTACTCAAAATTAAGCCATAGAATTTTGGAATATCAACCACTAAAATATCAATAATTTGACTAACTTTGGGATATGAAGAAAGTCAGATACTAACTAAATTTATTTCCCCTAGTACTTCGACTTTGGTTCTGTCAAGTTGTACTATGTGAACATCAGATTTTTGAGGAGTGATATTCAAATTAGCACAAAATGTTGTTGGAATTATATTAGAAGAAGCTCCTGAGTCAATCAAACGATTGTGAAGATTCTTGTTGAAGTTTTTGTATGTTAGAAGAAAATGAGGTGTATGTGAATTAGATCTATCACCTATAAGGATGGCATCTAAAGGATCAACCGTATTTGAAGAAGTAGGAAGTTTTCCTGAACCGTTTGCAGCCTGAGATATAACAGCAGCAGGTAGTGGTGAAGCAGGAACCGCATTTATTTCTAGAAGAAATATCTTATGTTGTTGTTTTAATATGGTAAGTTCATGAAGTGAGATGTTTACCTTTACTTTCTTCACACATTCAACAATATTATATTCCATGGTGTCAGATACTACCAAGGTTTTTGATGTAGATGGAGAATTTGTTAAACGTGCACTAGATTGTGAAACCTTAGAAGCATATTTCTTATTAACTAATTTATCCTTTGAAGCTGATGTTGAAGTTTTATGCTTTTGACTTGGCTGGCTTACTTCAGCGGGTCCTTTACTTCTAGTAGTAACAGGAAAAGCTTCTTGTTGTTCTTCATTTGGAAGGATAAAGTCCCACATGCCATTTATTTCAACTACTTCCTCTTCTTTGGTTTCTTCTTCCTCAGTTTCTTCATCTTCTGTTTCTAGGTTAAACTCAGCATTAGATATAGTGTTGGGTGGTTGAGAACTAGAAGACATATTTCTCTTGAAAGATCTAAAATTTTTCTTAGCATTGGAGTTTTCAGCAACTTGCCTTTTGATATCTACCATTTCATTTGTCATGGTTTTCAGTACTTTCTGGAGGCCTTATACATCAAAAGGATCTTTTGATGGCTTTTTCTTTGAATCATCTTTAAAATAACTTTCTTGGATTTTATGTCTTCTTGAGAGATTTTATTTTCAAGAGCAATTATATGTTTCTCTACAGACAAAGATGATTTCATGTTTTCTGCTAATGTAGCTAATTTCTCTCTATCTACAAAAATGGCTATATTAGAGGGAAGAGAAGAGATATACCACTCAATTTGAACATCAGCGCCAAAAACTGATGCAATGGGGATTTTATTTAGTAATTTATTGAATCTAGAATTGAATTCTTTGATCTTCTCTCCCATTTTAGCCTTGAGATTTGATAAGTCATTGATAAGTGATGCAATGGTTCTATCATCTTCAAAATTGGCTAAGAATTGTTCTTCAAACATATCCCAACTATTTATAGAGCGAGCAGGTAACGAAAATACCAGGATCCTGCATATCCTGTGAGAGTATATGGGAATAATATAACCACATAGTCTTCTTCAGTTACCTCTTTTAAGTTGATGGCTAACATATAATTGTGGAGATGTTCTTCTACTAGTAGACCATCATAGAGATTAAATTTGGGAAACCATATTTCAGGATATTTAGGAAGTGGGTGAAGAGGAGTTTCCATTGCGACAACACTTGGATTATTCCATGGTTGTACACATTGTGGTGGTTTTTGTCCTACCATGATTGTAGGAGTTTGGGTGGATGAAGATATTAACGGAATGTGAGTGGAAGAAGAGGCAGGTTGACTACCTGAACTAGAAGAACTAGCACCAGCAGTTTGAATGAGAGATATTGTAATGTGTGGGGGAAGAGAATGGATTTGAGATGAGGAATTGGATAAAATCTCACTAATATATGTTTGTTATTTATATTGTTTGGTATTCTTTCGAAAAGAAGTTATGGGAAATTCCAAACGAGGAATTCCAAACGACTCACTTAGAGAACGAGTCAAGATTCTTCTAGGTTGTAACATGGATGAAACACTTTCTTCAGATGCTTGAGATATTGTAGGTTTTTCAGAAAAAATAGAGATATTTTCTAACTTCTCTATTATATTCTAGACTTTTGGTCATTCAGATTTATAATCTGAAGAAAATAATCTTTGATATCTAGTAGGATATTTTGGAGAATATTGTACAACTTCTTATCTTAAAATAGTAATTATGGATGGGGATTCAAAAGTTGGATGGGATCTAGAGGGAGAACGAATATTATGATGGCTTCTAGATTTTGTATTGGTTTTTCTTGCCATTCACAATTGGCCCTCATTCTAGCACCAAAATATTGAGGCCTCCAAATTCCGTTGCAACAATATGGGGGATAACTAATCGGTTTGGACCTTAAAGCAGCTCCTTTTCCATTTGGTGTGGTGGCTCCGACTGGGGATAATGGGACCAGTTTCCCAACAAATAAATTGATATGATGATGATGGGTTTGATACAAGGTGAAATGAAGAATGACTTTAAACTAATGGAAATAATCTATCTAAGTAACAAACACATGCATCTATATCATCTAATTATTTAACTTAATCTATAACCTGGACATAATTACCATTCATGCAATCTAAAAATATATCTTAGAGGAAAAGGTAATAAAGATCATTCAATTAGTGAAAGAGATGAAAATTATGTAAGATAATTATTTTGACTAAATTGTTAATCAAAATAATAATGAGAAATATATTGCATATATCGATTGCTTTATGTATTTGGTAAGGAATTACAGCTGAAACATTGTACAAAAGTGCATGAATGATAAATTGTAAATCAAACTTTAGACATATCACAATATAAAGAGAAATTCTTGTAAACTCAATCAAGACTTAATCATAAATATAATAGTATCAGATATGATAAGTTCTACTCATGATATCCACAATATTGACCTGCTTCTTCTCAATCCAAATATACTTTAAGAGTGTGCAATTTCAGTAAAGCATACTCCAATTTTCCAAAAAGTAGATCGTGTTCCATATATTTTATCAAAAGTATTCACAAAAGTATAGAACTGCAGTCTTTCGCAAATTATTTATTGACAAAATTCTAGACCCTTCTCTAAATGCATGAGAGGGGTTTAAATACTAAACTAAATAAGTCAAAAATAGATTATTACACAAAAATTTGAGGAGGTTTCAAACAACCTTCCTCATAATAAGTAAACTAAACTACAATATAGAAATTAAAGATAACAATATTTCTTAGTTGGGTCGATTTCCTTTCTTCACTTGGTCTTTTAGCTGGAAAATATCCATCATTGGCTTCAGTTGAGTCGGTTGAGTGATATCGGATCTCACTTTTCCTTTGAATACAACATTTGAAAGTGCTGAAAATACCTTTCTTATGGAATTAGTTAATGATTGCAGAGTCATGCACTAGTTATGTGGTCTAATCAAGAAATTCCAGTAATTTTCTTGATCCAATTTAGTTATTTGCTTGATTGATTCTGCCTATGTCTTAATGATTTATTTCAACTGTGTTTCCAATAGCTTGACCTCTAGAATTGCTTTAGCTACACATTCTTTAATAAGTTTGGCATTCTTAAGTTGTTCATTGACAGACTCAATGATTTTTTTTGCTAAGTTGGCTGCCTTTGAAGCCGCTTTCTCTGCTTGTTTTGATTGCATCTCCCAGTCTTTGAATAAAATATGTTTATGAAATTTGTCAATATTTGGGAGATCAACCTTCTTCCCTTTATCCGATTATTGCCATAAAATAAATTCAGAAATTTTTTTATGGATCCTTTCACATTCCAACTTTCTATTGCCACATGTTGAGTCAAGAGTTTACTTATTTCACAGTATGAGTTAGTAGCAGAAATTTGTTGGCAGAAACTCTCTTGTTGTTGTTTCAGCTGTGAATTCCATTCAAGTGCTTCTTTTATGAACTATTATGTTTGAGGTTGACTCTTGAGCTTGCCCATTGCTTCTTCTATCTGTGCATCTTTTTCAGAGATATGCACTTGATGTTGCAACTTCAACCTTTCAAATTCTTCTGGAACTGTGCCATTTGAATTTCATCTTGTTTATTGGAATTGTGTTTCTCTTGTCCCAGTTGTATTTCTAGCGCTTGGACTCTTTCTTCTCTTTGTCTAAGAAGAAGTTCCACTTATGTTGCTTTATCAATCGTAGAATTTGCATATGCTCCTGCAAACTGTGAAAGATTGGTAAGATGTTCAGTTGGATTGAAAAGAGTGTCTTTCCAAACAATATCTACTGATTCATTAATGAGGGTTGTCAATGTTTCATAAATTCTTCTTCTTTTCCTCCTATTTACTACAACTTTATGATTTGTACTGTATAAAATGTCTAATGGAGGTATATCTTCAATATTCAAAATAATTTCGTGAGTAGGGAAGGCCGGGATGATTTCTTGATCTTGAACACCTAGATTTTGTTGAAGTGCAATTGTTGTTTGGTAGCTTCTGATTTTGTTCAGGAGTATGAAATCTTGATCATCCTTTAGGATTAATATTAGGTGGTATCTTAAGTTTTTCAATAAACTTCTACCATTCTTTGCCCAAATTCTCTACTTGAGATTTTGATGTCTTGTTAGGTGTAGTTTGAACTTCCTAAAGTTCTTTAGAAGATGCCTTTAATAATTCAACTTCATCAATTCCTTCCTCAGCATGTGTATCAATTCCTTTGGTTACATCTTTAATTATTTTATTAGGGATTTCATCTTTATTTTTAGATTCATTTTCAGAATGATCTGACTATTGGGACTTATGTTGGGAATGTTCTGAATCTTGAACTAATTTCTCCTGGGACTCATCTTCAAACATCTCTTGTGCATCATCATCTAGGCTGATATTAGGAGTTGGCTCTCTGATTTCTTCCATTTGTAACAGGTCCAATGAGACTGTTTCCAATCTCTTATTTCTATATTCATGGAAAGATTTCATATTTGCTACACTGAGTTTATTGGATGCCATGTTTAATACAGCTATAAATTTCTTTGTTATTTCAAACAAATCATCAAAATCATCTTTCTTGTGCATGAATGGTATAATTTTAAGAGAAATAGTAAAATATTGGACCACATTGTTGGGATCATACTGTCTTACTGGCATAAAATACAGATTCAAAGAGGTAATATTTGGGATCTCCTTTTATATATGACCTATATAAAAAAGAGCAAAGGTACTACATTGTACTAGAAATGTAGGCCAAATAGCTTTGTTTGAATCCCTGAGATGCTTGGTTATACCATTTCCAAGTCTTTGGTATGCAATCTCCCTGGCCAAAAGCTTGTCTGGGACATAATAGGGAAAAACATGAGGAGGCGCAAGACTCCCAAAAACTCTGACATTAGTAAAAGTATCTTCTCCAAACCATCTGGCTATAGGCATAATATCTGCACTGGCCTCTTTAAAAATTCTTGGGGCTTTCTCATCAAAAATGGTTTGGTGGATAGGCAACATGACTCCATGGAAAATCTTATAAAAATGAGAACAAAATTCAGATTCCCACAAGTATTTGTGATAAACATGAATAGGACTAGGGTCTTGACAGGTCCATTTCCAACCCATAATAGGAAATTTTGAAAATAAACATATGGTATCCATAATATATGCACTCATGTAAAAAGGAGCAATTGTTCTAGTATAAAAGACCCTATTTGTTCTGTATTCCATAATAGTTTTGGCCAAATTATTGGATAAGATATTGGCCCAATTCATGATGGTAGAATTTATGGCAACATCTATTAAGGGAAACCATTCAATGTAAAATTTTGTGGTATCATGCTTGGCAAACAACCTACACATCATTGCTGCTATGAAACAGTGGGGTGATGGTAATTGTGCAGTTGGATACATATTCCCGCTTTAATTTTCCTTGATCAGCCTTCCATTATTTCACTACCTTCATCAGATCTTGATTTTCTTTTGCAAACTTTTCAAGGAAATATTTATCTTAAACCTTCTGTGGCATTGGAAAATTGTACATTGTACGCAAATCTTCACAGGTGAATGAGCCCATGTCTTCCTGTCTTGAATTATTGAAAGTCTTATATGCGACATTGACATTTTCAATGACCCATCTCACCATGTCAGTATATGGTAAAATATTTGGTCTTGCAACTATCCTGTGAAAAAAGGAACATGCAACCTCAAAATAGGAAGGCTCTAATGAGTGAGATGCATCTGTTGTTGCTACTATCTTCAATTCCCTTGGATTATCTCTTCAAGAAAATTATACATTGCTTCCCAGGAAGAGGTTCCACTGTCCTTATTACAAGTAGTATCTGAGAAGAGTGGAGGCATATATGTAACTTCAGAGGTGGATGTTTAGGCAACTTCTTTATTTTTATTCGTCATTTTTCTCTAATATTTCTTTCTCTGAATTTAAGCAAACAAGGAAATACAAGTAGAGATGAAGAGCAGAGAGGAAAGGAGAAATAGAGTTTAATTACCATAAATCATAAACTCGATGCTTTTATTTGAAACATGTTTTAGAAAGATGTTAATCTTTTCGATTCCTGAAACCATTGAATGTTATTAATATCTCATCAAACGATTATCAAATCTTTTACGTGTTTTACCATATATGTCCAATCAGGAGATTTATATCGTTAGATATTGTTAACAGGCCAATTTATTAAGCATCGTTTCTAGCGTTTTGGTAATAAATGATATATCGCAAATCGCACATAGTACAAGCATCCATATTATGTATCTTGACCGCGAGTGTATGCGAAATGTGATCTGCGCAAATCACATATTTCACTTTACCAAAGCAGGCATGACTTTGATTTGGGTTGATGTTGTGGGATGCGATAAGTGATAAAAACTAAAGTATTGTGCTTTATCGGATTTGCTGATACGTTTCAACATTTGTTTATTGTTCTATCAGGTCTGACATCATCACATTTTCTTTTCAAATGATATCTCTATTGGTTTTCCTTTTAGGGAGGAGCGATGTGATTTACAGTTATAAGAGTTTCTCACCTTTTTAATGAGAATTTTCATATAACTCGAAAATGTCTTAGCGCTATCGCAATTCGCAAGTTATACATGTGTTCCAACTTTGTTAGCTTGGCAGTTTTGTGATTTGCACTAAGCGAAATAAAGTCAAAGTGAAAAAAATATTCATGCCTTTTATTCGTAAAGTTTTAAAACTTAAAGTAAAGTGAAGTAATGTTTCCTGAGCTATATTTGTTTTTTTAAAGGGTCCCCATTTATTATTCACAACCTTAATCAATATTCAAATAAAGGGGGGTTATTTCATAGTAAAAAACAACCTTATGATGACCTTTAATATGTCCTTTACTAGGATTCCATCCTATAGAAAAACGACATCATTAAGAAGATACAACCATACCTTGATTTCCTCTTATCCTATCCTTGGAACTTGTGAAATTTATGATCTCTAATAAGGGCACCACAACAACCCTAAATCCACTCCAAATTATTGCGGATCTCTTTCCCAACTATCCTCCCTAACTCGTTTCCCCTTATAACACTTCTAAAACTCTTGTTAAGCCTCTTGAGTGCTCCAAAAGACACTTACATGATTGTGGTTATATATCTAAGGTACAACAAGGGTTTCAAACCTGTTACCAAGAGAAAATGGCCCTTTTTTTTCCTCCAATCCTTGAACTTGAACTTCTGTGTATGCGGCCTAGAGAGAGACACTCTTTAGGCTTCTCAGCCCTCTCTAAGAGACACCTAAACTTCTGCAATTACATAGACATTTGCGACTACTAAACAGAGGAAGAACACACCTTGTTTATGCACAATTACTACCCATATCTTCACCTACAATCTCAGCCTACTCCCATCCATAATCATCCCTCAAAATATATTAAAGAAGAGACAAATTATTGCTTCCTTTCTCCATCATTAGGGTTTATGGATATGCAACCATTTTAGAGAGGTCTCCTTGATGTGTTTGCCCTTAGATGTGTTTCAAATAACCTCAAATTTCTCTTATTTATATGCTTGTTAGGGTAGATGACTAGCCCTTCCAAGAGCGTACTTTAATTAACGTCAACTTGAATCTTCTAGCCTTTTTACCCACATAAACATATAAAAATAAATTTATCTCAAAATACATGGGCTCTCTTGGTGCTTGAAGTTGCGCCTTGATCTTCTAAGGGTGCACTATCATATCCAAGTTCCATGTCATCAAATTTCTTTATGGTTTTTGCCCCACACCTTTGGGTACAAAACCCCACGCTTGGGTACTTAGCCCACAAGTTACCTTGTGAAGCCAACTCCTCAACAACCATTTGGCCTAGGGTTTGGAGTACCTCCCAAGGTACAAATATCAACAAGAGTTGCAATGTTTCCCAATAATTTCACAACCACTATTCAATCTATATAAAACAAGCCTTCCAACCAGTCATTAACATGAACAAAATACATAATATGTTACCATTATCTTAAGGTATAATAGAAATCAAATAGGAATTTCATTTGTGCATGTGTCACTCACATACACATTATTTGGCTATGGCTTAGTGACAACTTAAGTGTTCATCACCCAAACATTCTGGGTTTAATTCCTAGTAGTTTTTTTCTCACCCCCCATCATCCTCATGTCCTGTGTCTTTCTCCTAATAAAATGGTCAATATTTTGATTAGTGTTCTACTCAATAATATCCCTATCTTGATCCTTGAGTTAATTTGTAGTCAATTGTAATTAATATGTTGATCACATTGTATTACCTATGTTGGCATGGACGTGTCACTATTGTGACATAAATGAATTGGAAGAATCCAGGAAAATTGTATATGTAATATAAATTCTTAATTGATGAATATGCTAACAAAACTTGTTGGGAAATTAGGAGCATTAATATAGGCTATGATATCATGAGTGGGAAAATGATGAGGGCATTGAAATAATTGTCTTACCAAGGACTTGCCATGAAATTTGAAGTAAATTTGAGCCCTTTCCCTATTTACCATAATCTAAATGATTGTTAGTAATTGGGTATTTGGAACAATCACACTCATAAATTTGGAATTTGGGGGGGGGGAATTCAATAAGCCGTCATAGTTTAATGTAAGGAGTGGGTTGAGTGCATTCCTTGGATTTTAAGCTTAACCCACAGATTTCCTAGAACACTGATGTAAATATGGAACTGTACAACAATAGATAGCATTAAACATGGAAAACTATAGAAAGGGACAGAGACCCATGATGGAAAAAGGGTGTGAAACATTCATTCTCGCACCAAGAAATACACACACAATTTGCAAAGGCACACAAGTGCTTGAGCAATGAAATTTTCAAGTAGAATGCTATCGATATCGATTTGAATGATGGATAAAGAATTCTAGCCATTTAAATTACATTTTGGGTGCTCAAATATGCCCATAAAAGTACCAACCACATATTGGAATGATGTTGGTGTGCTTTGGGTTCCCTAAAAATTAATTTTGTCTGTCAAACACTTGAAAAAGGAGCTCTCAGCTCTAGTTGGGTAGAGTGGGCTGCAATTTGATGTGTGCTAGTTGAGCATGACATTAAAAGAGGTGGGAAAACCATTGAGGGACTTTAGAGAGGTGAAGGGGTTCTCATTTTTTCTTTTCTAACCAAACTAAGGTGCATCTAGAGATTGCAGAGGCCTAGAATCAATTGGGAATGGAGATCCATGACTTGATCATATATGTGAAGGATCAAGTTATTTCCAACTAGTCCAATTACCAATGAGTTATCAATTTTCCCCCAGTGGTATCATGCCCTAGCTAGTGGGTGGCTAGCTATAAAAAGTTGATGTGCAACTATGCCTATGGTTGGGTGGAAATATCTCTTTACCAAATCAGTTCCAACTTGGAATTTCAGATAAGTGGTCTATGTTCACGTGATTATCGCTCAATTTCTCTTTGAATTTTTGTTGGTATTATTAGAGATGAAAACTGTATGCCTTATTCTTGTATAGAATTTAAAATGTGGAGAATATGACACACACGCACACATTCATGCTAAGATTTAACATTATGTTTGATTTTTTTTTTAGGAAATATCTATGCAAATCCACATGATGGGATCACATTTCGCCAGCTTATTAGCAAAGCCTGACCTCAAGGGCATCGAGGAGAATTAACCGTTTGACCTCCCATTATATAGGTTCTTTTAGCGATGGGATATCGACTAATCAAGCTAACCCTTGGGGCTTATATACATACATACATACATATAAGTTCAGCATTGGTGAGGCTACACATGGTCATGTCCAAGAATAACACTCGAATAGGGCGGTGAATTAAACTAGTGACTTAACATCTAAGATTGCCTTAATGACACACCTGATTACCATCTATCCAAGACCCATTGGACAACCTTGAATGCATATTACTCGATTCTACAATATCATTTTGTGAATAAATTGATGTTTGAAGTGGGGAAATTAAAATATGTAATCATCTTACTTAATCATGTGAAAATATTTTCTTAAATTTTGGTTTTCATGTTTACACTTCACTCCTAGCTATCTATGTGCTAAGAAATGCATAAATAATAGTGGGCAATAACTCCTCCCAAGTATACTTATTTACATTTCTATCCATTTTTGGTGCAAATAAATTATAGTGAGCAATAACTCATGGTAATTGTGTTTACTTATATGAGTTTAAATAATGTTGGAATTTGTTAGTCATCAATAATTTTCACCTGTTTTAGATAACTAAATGCTTTGTCTCAGATTTCTAGAAATCAAAATTCAAGAATCATAGTGTCTTCAAGAAATCTCCTCAAAGCGAAAATTTCCACTATCCCTCCTCTCTGTCCAAGCATGGCCAATCTATTTATCCAGATAAAACCCCATCCTAGACTAGTGTCCCTCACTCTCTCTATATTTGTCACCCTTGCCTATAGCCCTCTGTCTCATTTTGCCTAAGCCTTATATTTCTCACCCCTTGTCTCGCCAAGTCAACCAAACATTTTCCCGTATTCACCATGTACCTCAAGCAATGGTGTTTTCAAAGGTCTTTTCTAAAAAACCCTTTGAAGTAAAACAAGATGTCTAGTTGTATAGTATGATGGTGCATAAGTAGAGTGTTAAAAACCCTGTATCTTCCTTCAAAACCCTGATTCAAACTTTCAGTCAAAAACCCATTCTAGGACCTTGCAAATGAGTCAATTAGGTTTTCTTAGGTTATGCACTGTCATGGTTCTCATTCCGTTATTTCCACAAGAAGTCAAAGGTGAATTCAAGAGAGCACAGAGTTGAGGTTTGTCATTATCTAAAGAGAACTTAAGCAACATCCAAAGGCACCCTCTTGATCCAGCAAAAAATCTGCAAAAGAATAGACTATCATATCCCAGCATTTCTGCAGGAATGCCTTGAAGACTAGTCTAAAGCAGAACAGAGGTGAAGAAAGACACCTAAGAAAGTTCATGAAGTCATTTGCAGTTGATAAAAGATACAGCAAGCTGAAGGCTACAGGAAGATCGTGATCTCACGATAAGTAGTAAAAGTACTGCTCATCAAAATATCTATGTAAATTTCAGAGGGACAATGGCATATGAACAACATGGAACATTACAGCAAGGAGATCATTGGAAATGATTTTGGCCTCAAATCATGAAACTGGTAAAGGGACAGCTGCCCTTTGCCACACTCCTGCAAAAAGACAAAAAAGATTATCAGATGAGCCATAAGGTGAAGGAAAATACTAACACCAGCATCAAGAAAGACAATCACACTCATGAAAGGAATAGTAGGAGTTTCTATAGTTGAGAATGCAAATATATGACTATTTTAATCAATAGTGGAAAATTACTTAGGTTAAAAAAGTTAAGGAATTCCTCTAACCCTCCAAATAAGCATTGCAGAATTTATAGGGCATAAGAAGTGAGTTCAAATGCAAATTTCCTTTTAAATACTTGGAGGTCAACTTTTTTTGTTTTTCTAGATATCCCTGAAGGTTCAGAAATTGGGAGAATGAACAAAATGGTCATGGAAAGTGGCAAGGAGAACCTCCTTCATCAACAGCAGAGGGTGTCAAAAATAATTCCTAACTATCCTCTAAGATTGGGCAAAAAAGGGCATCGATTACACTGTATCACAAGATAAATTATGAGGTCTTAAAAGGTCAAAGAATCAGATATTGAGGCATTGTGCACCATTTCATCAACAGAAGTAGAGCATCAGTCCAAGACTTTGTTTTCTCACAAATAAATAGTCAAAGGTGTGTTTAAACGTATAACCAGGAAAACAAAATTTTTCATCACCCAAGCAAATGGTTATGATAGACAAGGATTAGCATGAATCTGACCAATTGATCAAGCTGCAAAAGAAACAATGGTGAAAAAGGTAGTAAAAAGACATTGGAAAAAGAGGAAAAGGTTCATCAAAATGAACTTTAGAAAGAGGTTTTCTAACAGTTAATTATTTATAAAAACGGGGTTATATATAATACAACAGCTCTTTTCCCCCCTTTCATTCCAACTTTTGGAAATTTCGGCTTCGGAAGGCATCCTCGAGTAAAAATCTCTAGGTGTTGCACTCCTGTAAGTGGACGTTGTGCACCTGTAGCTTCCGCCTTTGTAAAATCCTTCTGGATGTTGCGCTCTTGTAATTCGGCATTGTTCTCTTTCAGGCTCGCCCGGCATGCAGGAGTGGCTGCCTAACCGACGCCCAACTCTCGTGCAGTTGTGCCCGCCCCATGCTATGCTCCGACATTTCTTTCCACCGCCCGACTTTTGTGCAGCTGTGCCCGCCTGGTGCTATGCTCCAGCACATGTTTCCACCGTGTTAGCCCCCTATAAATTTTTGACAAGCAAACAAGGGGCTAAAATTTTTTTGAGCCTTCAAGGAATGCATTTCCTCTGAAAACACATCATCCTTGAATCCTCCTTGTGCCTTTTATCCTTTAATAAAATCCCCTCTACTGATTCCCATTATAAAGCCTCCCTGATTGCAGAAAATTGTGCTCCAAAAGGCCTACATTAATCCCTTGTATCCCTGAAAAATTTCCCTTTTCAACCCTTTTTCCCCTTTGTTAAAGTTCCCCTTCTTACCTTCTAAATCCCCCCAAAATCCCCTTAAAATCCTACACCCACCCATTGTTTGGTTTAATTCCCCTCTTTTTCTCTATCGTTACCCATTTCCGGCCTCAAACTACATTGAAAAAGGTTGAAAACCCACATTTGGACATTTATGGGTCTTAGTCCCCTTCAGGCCAACCCCCTTGACCTTTTCCCCACGTGACCCGGGTGCCAAAAGCAGGCGCTAGCCCTAAAAGCGCTTAGCGCGTTTGGCTATCGGGAGCGTTTCTAACAGTTGATTTCCCGGCCATTGGACGGTCGTCGCGTTCCCCACAACGTTCACCATTCACCTCGTTCACTGCTCAGATCGCATCATAACCATCCGTTTTCCTGCAGATCGATGGTCCGTATTCCCTTAGCCTGGTGGTCCCCGCAATGCGCACTATTCATAAACCACCGGTTTCCATTGCACCACGTTTGGAGTATGGGCGGTAATTTTATTTTCGGAGCGATTCCACTCACCGCTTGACACGTGGCTCTGTCACTATTTCAAAACCGCCCCACCATCGCACGTTATCGTTCGTCATTTGACCTGGTGCGATATGCATATACACCATCCGATCTGTGATCGCCCATCCAACGGTGATCGCTCCATGAAGTTGCACGGGGGATAACCCAAGGCATCCGTACCCCTGGCCCACCATCCGTTGCCCTCCGCTACATTTTCAGCCGTCAATCTCCTCCCGAGATCGGACGGTCCAGATTTATTCGCACGCCCGTCGTTGACCGGTCCCGCCACATCACCATTCCACGTGTTTCATCACATATTTCGCCCGTCCCTGTATATATATTCATTCAAAGGTCAAATGTTAATGTTTTACATTAAAATTTCCGTTCTCGCCACCCTTCAACAGCATTTTCCCACTACGCCACCATTCTGCAAGCCTCCCACTGCATTTTCCACCGTAATCCCACACTATTCCACCATTTCACCAGTTTGCATGACCATCCTCATCGTCCCGTTGCATTCACCCTCCCCGTGCATGATTTCTTAACGTGTTTTCATGTTTTGCAGGGTTTCGGTCGGCAATAAATCACCATAATTCAAAGTCCCTTTCACAGTGACAAAGAACACAAGAAAGGACCATTTGCAGGAGCTGGAATTATGGAGAAAGGGCCTGGGAAGGAGCCATGAAAGGAATAGCATTAAAGGAACAGGGTTTAAACTCTACAAAATCTTCCCCATAGCCATTAAAGCACAGATTTCGCAATCAGAGGCAAATGAGAAAGCGACAAAGAGTATCAGTGGAAAAATAGAGCGTTTAAGGCCTGTAATTGCAAATTATAAGCCTTAATCCAATTATTCAAAGGCAAGGTACCAGAATCAAAGACCCCGTGGATCGCTCGGAAGGTCCAATGCACAAAAAACCATACTATCAGGGTTTTCACATCAGCAATACGTTCTTCCATAAAAGGAAAAGGTGCCCATACTGTCTACATTCTATACCGTGTCCTAGGGAGATTTTTTAGCCCTGACAATAGTCCTATGCTACCAGTGCATTAGTTATACAGTATGGCAGACCCTAGCATCCTCGTTCTACATTTTTTTCAGTACACCAAAGACATACCTGGAGTAAATGGAAACCTAACGAAGACCACTCCATCATCCAACGAGTACCAGAGATAAATGCCCAGAATCTAAACTGAATGGAGCCTTGGCCCTCCTTGTTGTTTCTGAGTTTTAATGCTGCATTTAGTTTTCCATCTACCTTCTCTGCTCCACTCGAGCTATAAGAATCCTCGAGAACATATTGTAAAGGTTGTTGTTCCGTTGTTGCTGATTGCTATTAGAGGGATTCATTTTGACTGTTAGAACAGTCTTGGGAGGGAGTAGCAGAGTAGTTTGTATTGTAGTAGGCTGGGAGGAGAAGTTTGGATTGTAACAGCCATTGAGCTCAGTGTATGTGACTGGTTTTGCATCAATTGATCAAGCACATTTCTTTAGATCCTGGTCTATTACTATGGGTGATGTTTTTCTTATCTTATTGTTTTATTACATTTTCATGCTGTTCATTGGTCTTCTGGGCTCGCATCAGAAATATGGCATAGGATTTACCCTTGTTAGGTACCCTATGTCTCTGCTCTCCTTGCCTTCAATTTTTTCTGCTAAATGTGTTATCTAAGGGTTTATTTCAGTTAATTTAACCAGTGTAGTGGATGTCATTGCCTGCTAGCTGATGCATGAATTAATTAAATCTGTCTTTAGTTGTTCTTGTTGGGTTTAAGCTGGAAGATTTAGGAACACTAGGGATTAGAGTTAGCCCTGTCCACTAGGATCCTTGTGCGACCAGCTGGCCTTTCTAAGATCTCTTGCTGGTGTCAAAGCATTGAAGGTTCAAAGTCCTTCTCTGATCTATAGACCCTGGCTCTGTCAAACTTATCTCTGTTTTTCCCTTGGAGCATGCTAAAGCTGACCTGGAGTTAAATGACCTCTGGTCCTATCTATAAGCTGCCCCTTTGCCCCTCCTTTGAGAGTTGCCTATGAGTATGTCCAAGAAGGTCTGGAGTTAAATGACCTCTGACCTGATCTATAGACAGAAAGTGGGTGTCTTTCCTTCTTTCACCTTCTTTCCTTAATTTTCCATCCCACCATCTATCTAAAAATATCCTTTAGAATAGATGACTTGCCCTCTGAAGCCTTGGCTAGTTGTTGCATGTAATTACCTTTCATGACTCCATAGCCCAATGGATGGCACATTCTGAATCTATCCCCTTTTGTTGAAGCATCCTGTTGCTCTTCTCCTTTCCTTCCATTACTTTCTCAGTTTATGATCTCATGACCAACCCAGCAACCAACCAACCAAATCATTTTAAACCCCCTTTATGCTTCATAACTAGCCTAACGTCTCATTTGAGCTTTCAAAGATATATCATTCTTTGTTTCATTGGAGAGATCCCTCTTCGGGTCCAGCAGGGCTAGATCCTAGGGCCCCAAAGTGGTTATGATGTTGCCTCATCTTTTGGTCTTGCCAATCTGGCCAAAACATGGGAACCCCAACATAATGGCGACTCTGCTGGGGAAAAAATATGAGTTCCTAAACTGATAACATTTGTCTATCTCCCATTGTCGTCACCAACATAATGGTGACTCCGTTGGGGAATTGAGTGCATTTCACCTTAAACATTCTTAGGCACTCAAAAGACCCAAGATCTCTGGTTAGATTGGCATTCAATTACTGATGGTGGACAGAATCGTGCTTCAAACATTCATATACATCCACCTGGCGACTCTACACTCCCTATGATCCAAAGACCTGATGACTCCACTGGTGGAGGACTCTGAACTGGTTGAGAAGAAGCAGTAGCCTTCTTTGCATAAATATGGATCCAGACATGGACAGGGATACAAAGTATGATGCTTTGTATGATCAATTAAATGAATTAACATAAACGTTTGGTAAAGTTCTAAAAATGCTCATGGCTAATCTGAATGCAAATGATGATTATTTAGAACAGCCCATGCCTCTTCCAGAACATGAACAAACTCAAGATCGAGAAGATGAGCAAGACATGTATGATGCTCAGGAATATGTAGAAGACGAAGAGGAAAGTGATCAGGAACTGCCTGATTGCTTACCTGTGTCTTGTGTTACGCTGACCGGAGAATATTCGGACCTAATAGCAAAAGCTAATAGGGAATGTTGCTTTGAGGAAACAATGGACCACATAGAAGATGCAGAATCTGATGTGGAAGAAGAAACCACTCGTGAGCCTTGTAGTCTAACTGAGCATCATCAGGTTCATGAGGATTTTCTTGAATCAGAAAGAGATCAAGAAACATCATAAGCTTCTCAAGATTTTCCTGCAAGCACAATTGAAGATATTCTAGAAGAGGTTCAAGAAGACATCCTGCCTCCAAATCAGCTAGTACAAGAAACAGAGAGCTGCTACACTTCTGCACAAAGGAACACAAAACAATATTCTCCTTTGACAGAAGAAGAGATTGATCGGATACTAAATCAGCATTCCACCTCAGAAATCTTCTATGGAACACACACTCTTGCCCATTCATCTTATGAGTTTGATTTTACAGATCCAGAAAGCTCCTATGCAGATCAAAGCGAAGAAGAACCTACTGATAATCCAGTATGCTCGGTTGGCAGCATTACTTATATTCATGATTTTCCTATTTTTGATCTATCTGATGATGATGTTTTCCATACAGAAGGTAATCTTGCAGGGTCATCATTAGTAGATTTATGGGAGGAAAATCAATCCCCTTTACTTCCAGAAAGTAATGAGCTAATGCAGGCTATTTATGACACTGATGGGGAGAGCTACGATAGTATAATAGCATATGAAGATTCCTTGAATCTTCATTCTTCTTTACCACAGCTCATCAGTGAGACTGGAAACCAGTAGTCTTTCTTTTTAGAGGATGAGGAGGAAAGCAAAGAACAGATTCTTGAGCAAGGTGAAAACAAGGAACCTTCTCTTGACATAAAGGAAGAAATAGACCAAACCCCTGCTCAAGAATACATGGATCTCTTCACAGAGCTCAGCACCTCAGAGCAGAACATATCAGAGCTCCAAGAGGACTCAACTGCAATATACGATGAGTCCTCCAGTTCAGAAAATGAAGAAGATGATGGAGATTCTCTCCCTCAAGAGAGTCTTCTTCTTGATCCATTGGAAGAAGAAGAGATCTTGGTTGAAGCCTGCCTGCCAAATATTCATAGCCAGGTATCTTTTCATGATCCTTATGCTCATTTCCTGCAAACATTTGAGGAAGGATCAAAGGTATTTTTGAGCAGCATGTTGCAAACAGAAAGAAAATTTTTCAAAGCTGTTGTTATTGAACAAAAAGAGTGGGAGCTGCCCTACCTATCCAACCTACTCAAAGAGCTGAGCAGAAAGGACCAGTCATGGGATCACTTGATGGACTGGTTACATTGGAAGACAATGTTTGTAAGCTAGACTTGTAAATATTCCAGTTAGAGTAGGGTAGGTAGGAAAAGCTCAAATAAGCTCAGTCTGTGAGCATGTAGTTAGTTGTTTTTAATTCTTGCAAATTCCAGCAAGTCAGACAGTATAATCCTGGCTTGACTTTTTTCAATTTTTTTCTTAGAATGTAGAGAAGAAATCTGCTAGACAGTCTAATCCTAGCAGATAGTAGTGTAGGTAGAGAAAGTTATAAGACCAACAGTTTAATCTGGTCTCATGGAGTAATAAGGGTAGAAGTAGAATAGGTTTATTTTCCTGCTTGTAAAAATAAATGATGTAAAGGGTTTGCTAGTCCAAATGCACCCTGGAAGAAAAAATTCTAGGATTGTAGGATGGGTAGGTAGATTGTTTGGGAGAAATTTTACTGCTGATATGATGTCTTCATGATTTGTGGCAGCTGATCCAAGAAAGAAAATGGATGTGTCAAGCACCAGGCATCTGGCCTACTCCAAAGATCTATTTTTTGAATTCTTGACTCCTTCAAGAAGAAGCCATCCCCATGTGGAGCCACTGTTAGCCCCCTATAAATTTTTGACAAGAAAACAGGGGGCTAAAACGTTTTTGAGCCTTCAAGTAATGCATTTCCTCTGAAAACACATCATCCTTGAAGCCTCCTTGTGCCTTTTGTCCTTTGATAAAATCCCCTCTGCTGATTCCCATTATAAAGCCTCCCTAATCGCAGAAAATTGTGCTCCAAAAGGCCTACATTTATCCCTTGTATCCTTGCAAAATGTCCCTTTTCAACCCTTTTTCCCTTTTGTTGAAGTTCCACTTTTTACCTTCTAAATCCCGCCAAAATCCCCTTCAAATCCTACACCCACCCCTTGTTTGGTTTAATTCCCCTCTTTTTCTCTATCGTTACCCATTTCCGGCCTCGAACTGCATTGAAAAAGGTTGAAAACCCACATTTGGACATATATGGGTCTTAGCCACCTTCAGGCCAGCCCCATTGACCTTTTCCCCACGTGACCCGGGCGCTGAAACCGGCCACTAGCCCAAAAAGCGCTTAGCGCGTTTGGCTATCGGGAGCGTTTCTAACCGTTGATTTCCTGGCCATCCGACGGTCATCGCGTTCCCCACAACGTCCACCGTTCACCCCGTTCACCGCTCAGATCGCATCATAACCATCCGTTTTACCGCAGATCGATGGTCCGTATTCCCTCCGCCTGGTGGTCCCCGCAATGCGCATTATTCAGAAACCACCGGTTTCCATCGCACCGCGTTTGGAGGATGGGCGGTAATTTTATTTTTGAAGCGATTCTACTCACCGCCCGACACGTGGCTCCGTCACTATTTCAAAACCTCCCCCCCATCGCGCGTTATTGTTCGACATTTGACCTAGCGCAATATGCATATACACCGTCCGATCTGCGATCGCCCATCCAACGGTGATCGCTCCACGAAGTTGCACGGGGGATAACCTAAGGCATCCGTACCCCTGGCCCACCATCCGTCGCCCTCCGCTGCATTTTCAGCAGTCGATCTCCTCCCGAGATCGGACGGTCCAGATTTATTCGCACGCCCTCCGTTGACCGATCCCGCCACATCACCATTCCACGTGTTTCATCACATCTTTCGCCTGTCCCTGTATATATATTCATTCAAAGGTCAAATGTTAATGTTTTACATTAAAATTTCCATTCTCGCCACCCTTCAACTGCATTTTCCCACTGCGCCACCATTCTGCAAGCCTCCCACTGCATTTTCCACCGTAATCCTGCACTATTCCACCATTTCACCAGTCTGCATGACCATCCTCATCGTCCCGCTGCATTCACCCTCCCCGTGCATGATTTCTTAACGTGTTTTCGTGTTTTGCAGGGTTTCGATCGGCAATAAACCACCATAATTCACAATCCCTATCACAGTCACAGAGAACACAGGAAAGGACCATTTGCAGGAGCTGGAATTATGGAGAAAGGGCCTGGGAAGGAGCCATGACAAGACTAGCATTAAAGGAACAGGGTTTAAACTCTGCAAAATCTTCCCCATAGCCATTAAAGCACAGATTTCGCAGTTAGAGGCAAACGAGAAAGCGGCAAAGATTATCAGTGGAAAAATAGAGCGTTTAAGGCCTATAATTGCAAATTATAAGCCTTAATCCAATTATTCAAAGGCAAGGTACTAGAATCAAAGACCTCGTGGATCGCTCAGAAGGTCCAATGCACAGAAAACCATACTATCAGGGTTTTCATATCAGCAGTACGTTCTTCTATAAAAGGACAAGGTGCCCATAACGTATGCATTCTATACTGTGTCCTAGGGAGATTTTTCAGCCCTGACAACAGTCCTATGCTACCAGTGCATTAGTTATACAGTATGGCAGACCCTAGCATCATCGTTCTACATTTTTTTCAGTACACCAGAGACATACCTGAAGTAAATGGAAACCTGACGAAGACCACTCCATCATCCAACGAGTACCAGAGATAAATGCCCAGAATTTAAACTGAATGGAGCCTCGGCCCTCCTTGTTGTTTCTAAGTTTTAATGCTGCATTTAGTTTTCCATCTACCTTCTCTGCTTTACTCGAGCTATAAGAATCCTCGAGAACATATTGTAAAGGTTGTTGTTCGGTTGTTTCCGATTGCTGTTAGAGGGATTCATTTTGACTGTTAGAACAATCTTGGGAGGGAGTAGCAGAGTAGTTTGTATTGTAGTAGGATGGGAGGAGAAGTTTGGATTGTAACAGCCATCGAGCTCAGTGTATGTGACTGGTTTTGCATCAATTAATCAAGCACATTTCTTTGGATCTCGGTCTATTACTACGGGTGATGTTTTTCTTATCTTATTGTTTTATTACATTTTCATGTTGTTCATTGGTCTTCTGGGCTCGCATCAGAAATATGGCATAGGATTTACCCTTGTTAGGTACCCTATGTCTCTGCTCTCCTTGCCTTCAATGTTTTTTGCTAAATGTGTTATCTAAGAGTTGATTTCAGTTAATTTAACCAGTGTAGTGGATGTCATTGCCTGCTAGCTGATGTATGAATTAATGAAATCTGTCTTTAGTTGTTCTTGTTGGGTTTAAACTAGAAGATTTGGGAACACTAGGGATTAGAGTTAGCCCTGTCCACTAGGATCCTTATGCGACCAGATGGCCTTTCTAAGATCTCTTGCTGGTGTCAAAGCATTGAAGGTTCAAAGTCCTTCTCTAATCTATAGACCCTAGGTCTGTCAAACTTATCTCTGTTTTTCCCTTGGAGCATGCTAAAGTTGACCTGGAGTTAAATGACCTCTGGTCCGATCTATAAGCTGCCCCTTTGTCCCTCCTTTGAGAGTGTCCTATGAGTATGTCCAAGCAGGTCTGGAGTTAAATGACCTCTGACCTGATCTATAGACAGAAATTGGGTGTCTTTCCTTCTTTCACCTTCTTTCCTTAATGTTCCATCCCACCATCTATCTAAAAAGATCCTTTAGAATAGATGACTTGCCCTCTGAAAGCCTTGGCTAGTTGTTGCATGTAATTACCTTTCATGACTCCATAGCCCAATGGATGGCACATTCTGAACCTATCCCCTTTTTCTGAAGCATCCTGCTGCTCTTCTCCTTTCCTTCCATTACTTTCTCAGTTTATGATCTCATGACCAACCCAACAACCAACCAACCAAATCATTTTAAACCCCCTTTGTGCTTCATAACTTGCCTAACATCTCATTTGAGCTTTCAAAGATATATCATTCTTTGTTTCATTGGAGAGATCCCTCTCCGGGTCCAGGAGGGCTAGATCCTAGGGCCCCAAAGTGGTTATGATGTTGCCTCATCTTTTTGTCTTTCCAATATGGCCAAAACATGGGAACCCCAACACACCGCCCGACACCCGAGTGCTACGCGTTCACCACTGCATATATCACCTGACATTGTGCCCCTGCAAAGGGCATGCAGTGCTGAACACGTTTGCGTTCAGGCCTGCCCAGGGTGCTGCACTCCTAACATAAAAATGTAGCACTGCCCAGAAAGCCTGCAGAAGTGCCAAAACTACCCGACAAGCTCAGTAAAGCTTGTTTTTTGATGTGGAAGGAACTTTTAAGAGGTATTTTCCCTAATTATCACCTCTTCGTGATTTTCTAAGAGATAAGGGCGCTAAGTAAATTCCTAATTTGTGTCAAAGAAAGCTTGAAGAAAACTTGAAATGAAAGCTTAACCTACTCTTTGATAATTCTCCTAACCTTTTTTGGAAGCTCAATATCTCCTTAAACATTTTTCCTCATTGTTTCACAAAGCAAATTTCCTTTCTGTTTAAATATTTTGAGGAAGGGGTGAAGAAAACACCATGTCTGAAGAGGAGAGGGTTAACCTAAATGAAGAGACAAGTCCAATAAAACAGCATAAGAAGGGAGGGAAGCCCAAAAGGTTTGAACCTATAAGCACTACAGAACTGACAGCCTCCCCTTCTATTCTTTCTTGTTTCCAAGAGTTAGGGTGTTTTGAGTTCTATAACAAAGTACAAGAGATCAAAAGCCATCCTCAGTTGACCGGGTTATTTTCCCTAAGGCTTCACAGGCATAAAGTACATCTAGCATGGGTGAGGTTTGAGTTGACTCCCAGTGCTATCTCTAAAGCCACTAGAATACCTGGCATAGGAGAAAGGTGGTTTAAACAGAAACATCTTGACTTGACCGATTATCATCCATTCTTAAAACCTAGTTATCAAGATGAATGCAAAGCCATTTTTCCTTTTTCTCATCTATTGGACAGATATTACCTCCTCATGAAGATTATCATGAAATAATTTACCTATGAGGGCAGGTTCTGCAAACTCTATTCCTATCATATTAGACTCCTCATGCATTTTACCAGGACCAAGATACTGCACATGCCTTACTACCTCTGCAAAAGCATTGAAAAAATGTCCTCCATCATGCGAAAGAGGCCTCTAGCCCAACAAATGTCAAGCATGTTTCATCATTCTCTGATCAAGGTAATTGTCTCATACCAATTAGAGCAACAAGGCATTCCTTGGGAGGTCTTTATCACCCATGATGATTTCACAACTTCACCCTCAATCCCTCTACAAATTTTACCATCATCTTCTCAAAATCCTCCTCATACCCCTCCATCGCCCTCCACTGACCTTGGTTCATCTTTTTCACATGAACCACTTTCCCAAAAAAACCTTCTTCATACACCTTCACCTAAGAAAAATAATCATGAGGAAAGCAGAGATGATCATGATGAGAGCACTGATGATCATGAAGAAAGCAGTGATGATCAAAATGAACAAAACAGTGAGAGAGAGGGTGATGAAGATGAGGGAGAGTGTGATGAAGATAGGGGAGAAAATGATGAAGATGAGGGAGAGAGTGATGACCAAAATGATGAAGATGAGGAGGATAATAATGAATATGAGGAGGAGAATAATGAAGATGAGGAAGAGAATAATGAAGATAAGGGAGAATATGAAAACAGTGAGGGAAAAAATGATGAAGAAGATGGAGAGGATGATGAAGATGAGGGAGGATATGATGAAGGCCTTGAAGAAATTAGTGTTGATCATGAACAAAAAAGTGAGAGAGAAAATAATGAGGAAGAGGGAGATGGCCAAGAAGAAAGCAACAATGGCCAAGAACAAAACAGTTAAAGCAGTAGCAGGGATAAGGATGTAGATGAATAAGAAAACAGAGGTGGTAGCAGTGATACAAATGATGGTAAAGGGAGCCAAAGCAATGGGTCTCATAATGAAGGAGAAGGCTCTAAAAATACTATAGCAGGCAGTAGTGAGGAAGAAAAAGAAAGCCATGACAGTGACCAAAATGACAAAGGCAGCGCATAAACAGATTTTAAAATTGTCTTCACTGATAAAGAAGATAATGAAAAAATTCCAAGGAATGAAGGCAGTGATGCAGAAGATGAAGTTGGCAGTGAGAACAGTAATGCAAAGGGTGAGGAGGAGGATAGTCCTAAAAGAGAAGACAGGCCAAGCATAGATGCCTCTGTTATTGCAGAAACAGAGCATAACAGTGTTCAGGGCCTTGATAGTGACAAAAGCATGAAAGATGTTAAAAATGTTGATTCAAAGGACAACCAGCAGCAAGGTAAGGAGGATATACACACACAGAGCATTTTTCAAGGAGGAGACAGTCCTAAGATTGTCAATGACCAAAGTTTGCAAGAAAATTTTATGGCGCCTTGCACCATCACTTATCAAAGAGGAAGCCTGGCATGTGTTTGTTGCCTCCAAAAGGCAAGGGGCCATGCTCTCCTCCTCAAAACCAGTGAAGAACAAAGTCTCAAAACGGGTGAAGGACAAAGTCACAAAAACAGTGAAGGAAAAAGTCACCAAACAACAAATTAAGGACAAGGGTAAAAAGCAAATGAAGGACAAAGGTAAAAATCCAATTAAGGACAAAGGAAAGAAAACAATGGAAGAAGGGGAAAGTAATCATGAGGAAGAGAGGGAATTTGAACTCATTCACATATATAGTGATGAGGAAAATGAAACAAGGATAGTTAATTCTCTCCTACAAGACCGGAATGCACAAATTAGAGACTTGGAGGTTGAGCTGGAAAGGTCAAAAGATCTTATTCATTTCCTACGGGTGCAAAACAAGCAGATGAGTGGCCAGCTAGCCACCTATGAAACAAGGGCGCTAAAATATAAGAAAGAAGCTCAAAGGTCACAAGTGCAGTTGGAGGAATACATGGGCGCCTATGAAGAATATTATGAGGAAGAAGGGCAAGCTAGAAAGAGACCTAGGACTATGGGTCTTAGGAGAGCTTTGGAAAAACAGAAAGAGGAAGAAACAGCCCAAGCCCAACAATTTCCACTCACCAAGCTCCTTGCCTTGGAAATTGATCATAACAAAGAAGCATGGCTTGAAAGGGAAAATATACATTTAGAGGCTAAATTGGAGAAGGCCAACAAAGACTTGAGCTTGCAAAGAAAGATGACTGAGCACTACAAAAAGAGAAATCAGTTTGCAAGGAAAAATCTCAAAACTTCCCAAAGGGAGGGTCTGGTGCCAAATGATGGAAAAGACCAAGCTAGGCTTGGAATTTTCGCTCAAGCTTCACTATAGGTCTCTAAGGACCCTTGAGGTACCCACTCACCAAATTTGAGCAAAATTGAACAAGTTTTTGTTTTTTGTAAAACTTTAAGCCTAGGAGCGCAGCACCGTGGGTGTTGCACTTTTTCCTAGAGCACTTCAGAGGGAGAATGTAATATCCCGTTTCGGGGATATCGCTAAAACACAAGCAACTCCAACCAGAGATGGACTGGGAGGGCGTTTACCAGATATTTCACCTTTGTGAAGAGGGTGAGATCTGGAGGCTACCTAGCCCTTTCCAGACTCTGTCTAAGAGTATGAAATGAACACAATAAGTGGTATAGAACTATAATGCCCGAAAATACATAAAGATGGCAGTAAAACAGACATACAATAGCATAGATAGAATGTACGACAAATCATCCAAAAATATAGAGAGAAGAAGCTAAGCCATTTTATTATACTGAGAAATATAATGAAGTACAATAGGTGATCAAAGTGATGGCACCTAGGCTTGCTCAAGGCAAGTGAAGAAATACTCTCAAAATATCAAGAAATGGTTGCTCTCTGAATTGCGTCCCAGCAGCTGGAAACTTGCCGCGTAGCTGCTACTGCTGAATTGAACTAATGACTTGGGGTTGATCCCCTCACCGGAATGAGCTAAAAATCTGGAATCCACCTCTACTCATCGACCACAGCAAAACTCAGAAATCATATCTGAAATGGTTGACCCCCAAAAATTACCCCCTTGGGGAATTACGCTACCCTCCAAGGCTCTGCGTAGAGGCTGAATAGGAACAACTGAAATATGGCCTCAAACTCCACCAAAATCCTCCCAAAGGCAACGGCTGATCCTCTGCTCAATCTCCAGGCTCAAAACCCCTGCAGTAAAATCAATCCAGAGCTCCTCCTGAATGGACTGAATCCTCCCTCTCAATGGCTACGCAGTCTCTAAATGCATAGCTCCGTAACAAACCCAAACACCAATCCTCCCACAAAATGCTAAAGAAACTACCTTGCCCGAGCAGGCACTCGAAGTTCCCCGGGGCTAAGGGCGAGATCTCTGATCGGAGACACTCAACGCACTAAACAGTGATGCAGACAGGCTAAACAACCAGCGTGCTCAAGAAGTCAAAACGACCAGCTCAATATCATCAACAACGAATAAATAAAATGAGGAGGCTCTCCCCTCTATATAGCATGAGCCCCTCTCAACCCTAATGCTCACCTCCTCCAACGTTGCCACGTGCTCCCTCTTGGCCTGAGCAGTCCCTCCATGTGTCTACATGGGCCCCCTCTCTGCGTGGTCTCTTGGTCCCCTCAGCTCACTTAAGTTACAATGTTGTTCTACTAGGGAGTGAACTTTTATTTCTAAAGTGAGTTATGTCTCCCCTACTCACCTTTTTATTTATCAATAAACTATAGACGACAAAATTGAGAAAAATCGAATATTCCAATTAGCCATAGCTAATTAGGAATATTACAGAGAAGCTTACATTTTTGGATTCCCCATCATGAGAGGAGTATTCTCACCAATTTTCAGCTCAATTAGAGTTGTTTTGATCCCCCAAAAGGGTAAAAAACACCCAATTTTTCACCTTTTTGCCCTCTTTTTTGAGCAAGTGTTGTGCACCTCGAAACTTTGACATTTTCCACTTTTTGGGAAACTTGAAGAGTTAAATTTGAGGAAAAAAAGGTATATTTGGAAAATAGACATCCACATGTTTCCAATGGGCCATCACAGAGCCTTTTCCGACATCAGGAAGGCCTCCAAAACTCTGTTGCAAAAAGACCTTTTTTGGTGCTGCGCTCCTGGAAAATTTTCAAAATTGGAGACAGAGTGTTGCGCTCCTATGTGGTGACTGAGAAAATGTGCGTTAGGAAATTTTCCTCATGTATGTCAGAGCCTAAAAGTCAATGTTTTTGCTATTTTAGTCCGGAAAAGATATTTTGTGCCTTGGACCTTGCAAGGCCTCAAGGACAAGTTAGGATATTTGTTTTTGGCCAAGAGGCTTCTAGATGCTCTAGTGAGCTCTCTTCCTCCTTGCTTGTTATATAAGCTATGAGGATTCATTGTAAATAGTTGGGACTTGATGTGTTATAGAGAGATACATGGTTTATGAGCTTGAAGAAGATATTTGGTTTCATGAAGTGAATGAATGACTTGTGTGGTTTGATTTTGGAGAAGCTTGCTTGCAAGATTCCATAGCTTGGTGAATGGTGATGTTTTTCTAACTTTTTAGTGTTTTCTTGTCCTCATTTTGTTTCATTCTACTTTTTTTCTATAGATCAGAAAAGTATAGGTTGATAGATGCTCATGGAAGCACCTCAAACCTCCTGCATGCTATAGTTTTGATGTTTTCTTCTTTTGGTTCATCTTAAGGAATTTTTGACTGCTCCTTAGGCCACTAAAATTGTTCTTTGTTTCATGAATGATCAGTATGTTAGCTTATAAATATGATTCATGGTATGCCCTGCTTATTTAAAGTTTTCAAAAACTTATTGTGAAGCTTTCCTATGGAATACTAATTGATTAGGTTAATGCAAAGAGGTCTTGTTTCGATCTTGCCCTTTTCCCATGCTCATCAACTTGTTTCACAGTTCTGGATAGTTTGATATATGCTGTTTAGGAGTTCCCTCTCCATATATTGAATTTTTTGTTTCTCTTATATGTTTTCTCAAAAAACTGAAGGTGGATTTCTAAAGTTAGGAGTTCTAATGCTTCTATGTACCACTGGATTGTTCATTTTGTATGTTTATCATTTTGAGTATTGTTCATAGAGATTAATGGTCTTCCCTGCCTCATGAGTCATTTCTTTCAGGTTATATACGTTTAAGACCTCTTAGTTTCTTCCCAAACTTAATTTTTATTACACCTCATCGTCACTTTAAGGATCCACTCACCTTGCTCAAATCGGCCCTGCAATACACTCTTCTTCAGCATTTAGACACCCTAGACTTCATCTGACCCCATAGCCCTATTGATTTGATATTCTCTCATTCCACCTATCCTACTTGATCATCTTACCCCAACCCAAAACAAACAAACAAATTACACTTAAAAACTAGCCTAAAATCAATCATCTGAAGCGAACAAGCTCACATCCTTCGCACAATAGAGAGAGCCCTCTCTAAGTCCAGGAAGGCTAGGTCCTAGGACTCTAAAGACTGGTCTAATGTTACCCTGTCATTTTGTTAGCCAATCTGCCAAATCACGGGATCTTAACATAATGGAAATCATAGTGGGACTCTGAGTAATAAACAAACTTAGACTTCCCTAAACATTTCAATAGCCCTTAAGAATACTATCTTGTGGATTTATTGCACCACTCACCAACACAATAGTGATCATGATGCAACCTCTGATGTAAGTGACAAACTAAGTATCCCTTAGGACTTCAGAAGCCTTCGTCAAATCATAAAAAACTTAACTGATAGCCTGAGAGTAGAAAACTAGTTATTTCATCATCATAGCAAATTGATGGCTCAGCTATAAGACACTCTTACAAATATTTGGGTTGCATATAGAAACTCAAAAAAACCCCCAAAACATTTCTAGATTGGCTTTTTTTTTCAGTATTGGTGGTGGACCATAGACAACATACCTGCAAAACAACTAAAAATATCCACCTGGCGACTCCACTAGCCTCCAGTAGGCCTTCTAAATTTTGCTAAAGTATCTATAGACTCCTGTAGGACTGCATCAAAACAACCTCAGGAAATATATAACTTAGTCACACACAGTGCGAGTTTGATAGCACCTAGAGAGGTCAGCCTTCCAAAAACAATCATAAACTTCAGCCTCTCTAAATTTTGATTTTGAAAACTGGCTCCGCGAAGAATCAATACCAGATCTCATCCGGACCCAAACCCTCCTACTATAGTTGATGACCCGGAAATAATTTTGTGGCAAACTTCTGAAACTGGAAACTTAGCTACTTATAGGACCATTCATAGAGCAAGCTCTGTACCTGAACATCTTACAGCATTGCAAGACCCCCAGTTTGACTTGCACCATACTAGAAACCTTTTCAGAACCAAGTCACAAAATAAAATCTACCATACCGATCTTGAGCCCACATACTTGCAACAAAGTCCTAGCGGAGAAGCTTCTCCTTCCACACCACCTGATCTACAACTTCTCCATCACTTCGGCTCTTTCCACCCCAAATCTGCTCAAAATCAGTTTACTGGTCCAAGTAATTTTGCCACACCCATCCACACCACCACTGTGCAAATCACTCCATCTCATAGCACAAGTCCTCCGCTTGCAAATCCACCATTAGTTCCCACCATGGCAGCATGGTATGCGCCCCTTTTGTTACCGCAACCTTTGCTACCTTTGCCAAATGATTACCAGTCTAGAATCCCACACTTCATCGAGGCTGAATCCACTACTTCCCAACATCATGTAGATAGAATGAATTATGCTTTTGACTACATGGAATTAGAAGAGGAAACCATGAAAATGAGAATTTTCGCCCAAAGCCTAGGAGGAGAAGCTAAGAAATGGTTCAACATCCTAACTCCCAACAGTATACATGATCTCCCTTCCCTTTACCAAAATTTCATAAACAAATGGGAAATCAAGAAAAGCCCTCTTCAAATCCTCTAGGAATATAGAAACCTCAAAAGAAACACGGGGGAAAGTGTCCAAGACTATTGCACTAGGTTCAATAGTGTTTATAACGCACTACCACAAAACATGAAACCCCCACTAGGCCTAGCCTTAGCTAAATTCCCGGAGGGTTTTGACCCTGACATGACCTATCAACTAAGAGAAAGAGAACCCCTAACTTTAGAAAACATGCAAAAAGGAGTTATAAGTGTAGAGGCCAACTTAATTGAAAAAAGAGCTAGGCTAAGATCAGAAAAAATGGTAACATACAAAGACGACACCATGCCCTCCACCTCCTCTTCTGATTCCAAGATGGACAACCTTCTTAGGACCATGGAAAGAATAAGCATGAACAAAATAACACCCCCTAGGGACAACCAAACAAATCCCCAAAACAGAAATCAGAATCAAAACTTTAGAAGAGACCCACCCAAAAACAGACCAAGGGAAAATGATGAACAAATCAAACCACCCTTCCAAGATAACTATGTTGACGAAGGGGAAAGAGATGTTGAACAACCAGATGAGAACCACCTAAACTTAATAGGCTCTGATAGTGAGGGTGAAGTTTTTCTCACGGAAGAAGAACAAGTTTTTTTCTCCTTAAACCAAGATGAAACAAGCTATGAAGATTCCAAAGATCATGAATTGGGATTAGAAAATGCCATAATGGAAGTCCATAGGCAATATGATATTAGGAGTAAGAAAAACCAAGATAAATGTAGTAAAAACAACTTAGACACTGTTGTTAAGAAAACTCCCAAAAACATTCTTAAAAGAACAGCAGACAATAAAAATACCATGGCTAATAAAGCTGATCCTAACACAGATAAAACCAGCCAATCAAATGTTCAAGCTGTCCTAGCATCTTTTCTTGTGGCCCTGAGAAAACTCTAATTACCAAAGCCCCGAATCAAAATCAGCAAATTAAAAATGTGGAGAAATTTATGGCTGATAAAACTGATGTAAATATGTCTAAAACTCAAGTACCTTTCAGTTTTGAAGGAGAGATCGTGAAAATCAAAATAATCATCCCTCTCACTAAACTGGTAGCTCAAGAGATGTAATGCTCCCAAACCTTGAAAGTTTTGAACATAGGAAATGATACCAACACTCTGAATTTGACGGATGATAAACCAGAGTTGTTGTTCGGACCCGAAGTAGATGGAAAATACCAGGAAGGAACCATTCCCCCATTCTATGTTAGCCTAAACATACACGACAAAATCCTACATAATGCCATGCTAGACTCTGGTGCCTCTCACAACCTCATGCTGAAGGTAGTGATGGAAAGATTGGGCCTAGAAATAACCAGGCCCTACAAAGATCTGTATTCCTTTGATTCAAGAAGAGTTAAATGCTTAGGACTGATCAAGGACTTATGTGTCAAACTGGCACAAATTCTTGCTAAGAGCCTGGTCATGGATGTTGTCGTGGCTGAAATTCCCCCCAAATATGGCATGCTCTTGTCCCGATCTTGGGGAGCTAAGCTTCTGGGAAACCTCCAACTTGACATGTCTTATGCTACCATCCCGATTTTTAACCAAACAAGAAGATTATACTGGGAATCTCACATGAAGTATATGGTAAGTAGCCTAGGTAGATCCAATAACACCCCTATCTACTCCATTCATTCGGATTTGGACTCATTCATCTTGTATAATGAAAATGACCTTAATGAACCAGTAAATCAAGATTGTGAAGAAATAGGCACATTACAACAAACAGATCAATTACTCTATGATGAGTTCGACAGTCAAAACTATCACAATCCTGAAACACCATGAGACAATAAAACTGAAATTGATTTCCTACAAATTGCAAATGAAATGTTAGAAACAAAAATCAATTTAGAAAAGGAGACAGGTTGCTCAAAAGAAAAACAAATCACAAGAACACAACCTCTTCCTTTTTCTCATCCGGAAAAAAATGAAACACCCCCACAAAACACAAATTTTTGGGAATATGGAACAAGACAGTCTGATGTTTCTACCTTACCTAGATACTTCATCATCCAAGAAATTTTCCTTTCCAGAACAATTACCAATTTTCACAAATATTGCTACAAATCCCAAAGAAATTTTTGTTGAAGCTGACATAGAGGAAGATAGCATGTGTAAACTTAAGGAGCCTGGAATGATTGAGTTGTCTAAAATCTTATCATTACACATAAAAATAAGAAAAGCAAGACTGTCCAAATTGTTCAGAATACTATTATATGTCGGGAAACTAGTCCAAAACCTTATAACACAACCATTGGACTAAAAGGCCTTCCTTTCAAAAAGAATCAGAAAAATTTTGAGCAGTTGAGTTCATTGAGAAAGAAGGCAAAAGGACATAGGTTTTGTATAGATTTTAGGTACCAGGAGAAACCCTTCCAAAGGAACAAATATCTTTTTTCCAGAACAGATCATGATTCACAAAAGCTAGGAGTTTCTAATCATATGTCATTGCATGATAGTGTTTCAGGTTACCATCAGATGATACCACTTCAAAACAATCAGCTCAAATATTTTTTCAAATTCACAAGTAGCAGCTTCAAGTTTAAACCAATGCTTCTTGATCTAAAGAACATCGGAGACACCTTCCAAAGAACTATGTTTCCAGTTTTAAATTTATTCACTGTGGTTTACCTTGATGGCATCATCATTTGTTTTAAAAAGGATAAGCAATACCTGTTCTACCTAAACAAAATCTGTAATAGAAACAGGTATGGGAATCAAGAGTATAAAGAGAAGCATCAAGCAGAACATGAGTTATTTAAAGATCTCTGGAAAAATCCTTCTTCCATGTTTGCAAGTGACAACAACTATGATCTTTTTTCCCAAAAACTGAATGGACAAAGAGTATCACGAGATCCTTTTGAAGATAGGATGCTAAAGTATCACTGCTGCAAATATTCCTAGCTTTAATTTTTACTCATTGTACATACCATAGTTTGAAGAAAAATTCAAAAAGAAAGATAACACAAAAACATAAAAAAAGTAGAAAAAGAGGGCAGATTCTAAGAAAGATACAACCCCATACCCAAAAAAATAGTGATACTGAAAGTGTGCAAGTCTAAATGCCACTACTAGCACAAAAGAATGTCTTGTTCAGTCATCTAGCCTAATCATGGTTGAACATGTTTTAAATTTACTGCTAATAAGTTAGTGAAAAGAATGTTGGTCAAATTATTGAAGCTTGACTTGTCGAAGAAAATAGATTAGGAGAGAAGATACTTGTTCCACATGCTCAAAACAGAACCAAAGAGGGAAATATGGATGAATAGCAAACTATGTATCCTAGCCCTGATTTTTCTAAATCTTATTTTGTAAAAAAATAACATTTGTGTGCAGCTTGTTTTTATGCAACAATCCCATGATAAATCAGATTTTCTAATCCTGATTTAGTCATGTTTTCAATTTCATGTTTTTAGCTTAGTGAATAAATCCTGTCAAACAGTTTAACCTTGACAGTTGAGTAGAATAGGTAGAGAATCAAAGGAGTTCAACAGCTCAATATGAACTCCCGAAAGAGATAAGTGTAGAAGTAGATAGCTTGTTTCCATTTTCAAAATAAAATTTCAATGGGTTTGCCAGTTCAAGTGCACCCAAGGAAGAAAAAATGTTAGGAAAAGTAGGTTGGGTAGGTAAAAGCGAAGTTGAGCTAATCATACTTTCAGATTTTCAAAATTACTATTTCAAGGAAAGCATCAGCAAAACAAAAGAGAGAATACACCCAATGGATGAGGCACTAGTCTTCATAAACTAGAGATCTGAAATTCTAGACACCTTCTAAAAAGGAATTGCCCTCCCCCAGTGGAGCCATTGTTAGTCATCAATGATTTTCACCTGTTTTAGATGACTAGATTCTTTGTCTCAAATTTCTAGAAATCAAAATTCAAGAATCAATGTGTCTTCTAGAAATCTCCTCAAAGAGAAAATTTCCACTATCCCTCCTCTCTGTCCAAGCATAGCCAATCTGTTTATCCAGATAAAACACCATCCTGGACTAGTGTCCCTCACTCTCTCTATATTTTTCACCCTTGCTTATAACCCTCTTTCTCATTTTTCCTAAGCCTTATATTTCTCACCCCTTGTCTCGCCAAGGCAACCAAACATTTTCCCTTATTCACCATGTACCTCAAGCAATGGTGTTTTCAAATGTCTTTTCTAAAAAACCCTTTGAAGTAAAATAATATGTCTAGCTGTATAGGATGATGGTGCATAAGTAGAGTGTCAAAAACCCTGTATCTTCCTTCAAAACTTTGATCCAAACTTTCAGTCAAAAACCCATTCTAGGACTTTGCATATGAGTCAATTAGGTTTTCTTAGGTCATGCACTGTCATGGTTCTCATTCCATTATTTCCACAAGAATTCAAAGTTGAATTCAAGAGAGCACAAAGTTTAGGTTTGTCATTATCTAAAGAGAACTTAAGCAACCTCCAAAGGCACCCTCTTGATCCATCAATAAATCTGCAAAAGAATAGACTATCATATCCCAACATTTCTGTAAGAATGCCTTGAATATTAGTCTAAAGCAGAACATAGGCGAAGAAAGACACCTAAGAAAGTTCATAAAGTCATTTGCAGTTGATAAAAGATACATCAAGGTGAAGGCTACAGGAATATCATGATCTCATGATAAGTAGTAAAAGTACTGCTCATCAAAAGATCTGTGTAAATTTCAAAGGGACAGTGGCATATGAGCAACATGGCACATTACAACAAGGAGATCATTGGAAAGGATTTTGGCCTCAAATCATGAATCCGGTAAAGGGACAGCTGCCCTTTGCCACACTCCCGCAAAAAGACAAAAAATATTATCAAGTGAGCCATAAGGTGAAGGAAAAGACTAAGATCAGCATCAAGAAATACAATCACACTCATGAAAGGAATAGTAGGTGTGTCTATAGTTGAGAATGCAAATATATGATTGTTTTAAGAAACAGTGGAAAAGTACTTAGGTTACAAAAGTTAAGGAATTCCTCTAACCCTCCAAATAAGAATTGCAGACTTTATTGGGCATAAGAAGTGAGTTCAAATGCAAATTTCCTTTTAAAGACTTGGAGGTCAGCTTTGTTTGTTTTTCTAGATATCCTGAAGGTTCAGAAATTGGGAGAATGAACAAAATGGTCATGGAAAGTGGCAAGGAAAACCTCATTCATAAATAGCAGAGGGTGTCAAAAAGAATTCCTAACTATCCTCTAAGATTGGGCAAAAAAGGGCATCAATTACACTGGATCACAATATAAATTCTGAGGTCTTAAAAGGTCAAAGAATAAGATATTGAGGCATTGTGCACCATTTCATCGACAGAAGCAGAGCATCAGTTCAAGACTTTGTTTTTTCGCAACTAAATAGTCAAAGGTGTGTTTAAAGGTATAAGCAGGAAAACAAACTTTTTCATCACCCAAGAAAATGCTTATGATAGACAAGGATTAGCATGAACCTGACCAACTGATCAAGCTACAAAATAAACAATGGTGAAAAAGGCAGTAAAAAGACATTGTCAAAAGAGGAAAAGGTTCATCAAAATGAACTTTAGAAAGAGGGTTTCTAAAAGTTAATTATTTCAAAAAAGGGGGTTATAAATACTACAACAGCTCTTTTCCCCCCTTTCATTCCACCTTTTGCAAGACAGAGTGCAATTTTTGGCTTCCGAAGGCATCATCAGGCAAAAATCTCTAGGTGATGCGCCCCTGTAGGTGGACGTTGCTCTCCTGTAGCTTTCGCCTTTGTAAAATCCTTCTGGACACCACGCGCCTGTAAGTGGGCGCTGCGCTCTTTCAAGCTCACCCAGCATGCAGGAGTGGCCGCCTAACCGACGCCCGACTCTCATGCAGTTGTGCCTGCTTGGTGCTATGCTTTGACATTTGTTTCCACCGCCTGAATCTCGTGCAGTTGTGCCCGCCCGGTGCCACGCTCCGACAGATGTTTCCACCGGCCGACACCCGGGTGCTGCGCATTCACCACTACATATATCGCTCAACACTACGCCCCTGCAACGGGCGTGCAGCAATGAACACGTTTGCGTTCAGGCCTGCCTAGGGTGCTGCGCTCCTTGTGAAAAAATGCAGTACTGCCCAGAAAACCTGCAGAAGTGCCAAAACTACCCAGAAAGCTCAGAAAATCTTTTTTTTGATGTGGAAGGCACTTTTAAGAGGTATTTTCCCTAATTATCACCTCTTCATGATTTTCTGAGCGATAAGGGCACTAAGTAAATTCCTAATTTGTGTCAAAGAAAGCTTGAAGAAAACTTGAAAGTAAAGCTTAACCTACTCTTTGATAAGTCTCCTAACCTTGTTTGGAAGCTAAATATCTCCTTAAACCTTTTTCCTCATTATTTCACAAATCAAATTTCCTTTATGGTTAAAGAGTTTGAGGGAGGGTTGAAGAAAACATCATGTCTAAAGAGGAGAGGGTTAATGTAAATGAAGAGAGAAGTCCAAGAAAACAACATAAGAAGGGAGGGAAGCCCAATAGGTTTGAATCCATAAGCACTACAGAACTGACAGCCTCCCCTTCTATTTTTTCCTATTTCCAAGAGTTAGGGTGTTTTGAGTTTTGTAACAAAGTACAAGAGATCAAAAGCCATCCTCAATTGACCGAGTTATTTGCCGTAAGGCTTCACAGGCATAAAGTACATCTAGCAGGGGTGAGGTTTGAGTTGACCCCCAGTGCTATCTCTAAAGCCACTGGAATACCTGGCATAGGAGAAAGGTGGTTTAAACAGAAACATCTTGACTTGACCCATTATCATCCATTCTTAAAACCTAGTTGTCAAGCTGAATGCAAATCCATTTTTCCTTTTTCTCATCTATTGGACATATATTCCCTCCTCATGAAGATTATCATGAAATACTTTACCTGTGAGGGTAGGTTCTGCAGAGTCTATTCCTATCATATTAGACTCCTCATGCATTTTACTAGGACCAAGCTATTGCACATGCCTTACTACCTCTGCAAAAGCATTGAAAAAATGTCCTCCATCATGTGAAAGAGGCCTCCAGCCTAACAAATTTCAAGCCTGTTTCATCATTCTCTGATCAAGGTAATTGTCTCATACCAATTAGAGCAACAAGGCATTCCTTGGGAGGTCTTTATCACCCATGATGATTTCACAACTTCACCCTCCATCCCTCTAAAAATTTTGCCTTCATCTTCTCAAAATCCTCCTCACACCCCTCCATCACCCTCCACTGACCTTGGTTCATCTTCTTCACATGAATCACTTTCCCAAACAAACCTTCTTCATACACATTCCCCTAAGAAAAATTATCATGAGGAAAGTAGAGATGATCATGATGAGAGCACTGATGATCATGAAGAAAGCAGTGATGATCAAAATGAACAAAACAGTGAGAGAGAGGGTGATGAAGATGACGGAGAGTGTGATGAAGATAGGGGATAAAATGATGAAGATGAGGGAGAGAGTGATGACCAAAATGATGAAGATGAGGAGGAGAATAATGAAGATGATGAAGAGAATAATGAAGATAAGGGAGAAGATGAAAATAGTGAGGGAAAAGATGATGAAGAAGATGGAGAGGATAAAGAAGATGGAGAGGATGATGAAGATGAGGGAGGAGATGATGAAGGCCTTGAAGAAAGTAGTGTTGATCATGAACAAATCAATGAGAGAGAAAATAATGAGGAAGAGGGAGATGGCCAAGAAGAAAGTAGCAATGGTCAAGAACAAAACAGTCAAAGCAGTAGCACGGATAAGGATGTAGATGAAGAAGAAAACAGAGGTGGGAGCAGTGATACACATGATGGTCAAGGGAGCCAAAGCAATGGGTCTCATAATGAAGAAGAAGGCTCCAAAAATACTACAATAGGCAGTATCGAGGAAGCAAAATAAAGCCATGACAGTGACCAAAATGACAAAGGCAGCCCACAAACAGAATTTAAACTTGTCTTCACTAATAAAGAAGATAATGACAAAAGTCCAAGGAATGAAGGCAGTGATGCAGAAGATGGAGTTGGCAATGAGAACAGTAATGCAAAGGGTGAGGAGGAGGATAGCCCTGAAAGAGAAGACAAGCCAAGCACAGATGCCTCTGATATTGCAGAAACAGAGCATAGTAGTGTTGAGGGTCTTGATAGTGACAAAAGCATGAAAGATGTTAAAAATGTTGATTCAAAGGACAAATAGCTACAATGTAAGGAGGATATACACACAGAGATCATTTTTCAAGGAGGATACAGTCCTAAGATTCTCAATTATCAAAGTTTGCAAGCAAAGTTGATGGCGCCTTGCACCATCACTTATCAAAGAGGAACGAGGCATGTGTTTGCTGCCTCCAAAAGGCAAGGGGCCATGCTCTCCTCCTCAAAACCAGTGAAGAACGAAGTCTCAAAACCGGTGAAGGACAAAGTCACAAAAACAGTGAAGGAAAAAGTCACCAAGCAACAAATGAAGGACGAGGGTAAAAAGCAAATGAAGGACAAAGGTAAAAAGCCTATAAAGGACAAAGGCAAGAAAACAATGGAAGAAGGAGAAATTAATCATGAGGAAGAGAGGGAATTTGAACTCATTCACATAGATAGTGATGAGGAAAATGAAACAAGGATAGTTAATTTTCTCCTACAAGACCAGAATGCACAAATTAGAGACTTGGAGGTTGAGCTGGAAAGGTCAAAAGATCTTATTCATTTCCTATAGGTGCAAAACAAGTAGGTGAGTGGCCAGCTAGCCATCTATGAAACAAGGGCGCTAAAATATAAGAAAGAAGCTCAAAGGTCACAAGTGCAGTTGGAGGAATACATGGGCGCCTATGAAGAATATGATGAGGAAGAAGGGCAAGCTAGAAAGAGACCTAGGACTATGGGTCTTAGTAGAGCTTTGGAAAAACAGAAAGAGGAAGAAGCAGCCCAAGCCCAACAATTTCCACTCACCGAGCTCCTTGCCTTGGAAATTGAGCATAACAAAGAAGCATGGCTTGAAAGGGAAAATATACATTTAGAGGCTAAATTAGAGAAGGCCAACAAAGACTTGAGCTTGCAAAGAAAGATGACTGAGCACTACAAAAAGAGAAATCAATTTGCAAGGAAAAAGCTCAAAACTGCCCAAAGGGAGGGCCCGAGACCAAATAATGGAAAATACCAAGCTAGGCTTGGAATTTTCGCAAGCTTCACTACAGGTCTCTAAGGACCCTTGAGGGACCCACTCACCAAATTTGAGCAAAATTGAACAAGTTTTTTGTTTTTTGTAAAATTTTAGGCCTAGGAGCGCAACACCCTGGGTGTTGCGCTTTTTCCTATAGCACTTTCAGAGGGAGTAGCTTACAATTTTGGATTCCCCATCATGAGAGGAGTATTCTCACCAATTTGCAGCTCAATTGGAGTTGTTTTGATCCCCCAAAAGGGTAAAAAACACCCAATTTTTCACCTTTTTGCCCTCTTTTTTGAGCAGGTGTTGCGCTCCTGGAAGCTTTGATTTTTTCCACTTTTTGGGCAGCTTTTAGAGGTCAGTTTGAGGAAACAAAGGTAGATTTGTAAATTAGACATCCACAGCTTTCCAACGGGCCATCACGGAGCCTTTTCCGACATCGGGAAGGCCTCCGAAACTTTGTTGCAAAAAGACCTTTTTTGGTGCTGCGCTCCTGGAAAATTTTCAAAATTTGAGAGAGAGTGCTGCGCTCCTGTGTGTTGATTGAGAAAATGTGCGTTAGGAAATTTTCCTCATGTATGTCAGAGCCTAAAAGTCAATGTTTTTTCTATTTTAGTCTGGAAAAGATATTTTGGAAGATATTTTGTGCCTTGGACCTTGCAAGGCCTCAAGGACAAGTTAGGATATTTGTTTTTGGCCAATAGGCTTCTAGATGCTCTAGTGAGCTCTCTTCCTCCTTGCTTGTTATATAAGCTATAAGGATTCATTGTAAACAGTTGGGACTTGATGTGTTATAGAGAGATACATGGTTTATGAGCTTGAAGAAGATATTTGGTTTCAGGAAGTGAATGAATGATTTGTGTGGCTTGATGTTGGAGAAGCTTGCTTGCAGGATTCCATAGCTTGGTGAATGGTGATGTTTTTATAACTTGTTAGTGTTTTCTTGTCCTCATTTTGTTTCAGTCTGCTTGTTTGCTATAGATAAGAAAAATATAGGTTGAGATATGCTCATGGAAGCACCTCAAACCTCCTGCATGCTATAGTTTTGATGTTTTCTTCTTTTAGTTCATCTTAAGGATTTCTTGACTGCTCCTTAGGCCCACTAAACTTGTTCTTTGTTTCATGAATGATCAGTATGTTAGCTTATAAATATGATTCATAGTATGCCCTGATTATTTAAAGTTTTCAAAAACTTATTATGAAGCTTTCCTATGGAATACAGATTGATTAGGTTAATGCAAAGATGTCTTGTTTCGATCTTGCCCTTTGCCCATGCTCATCAGCTTGTTTCACAATTCCGGATAGTTTGATATATGATGTTTAGGAGTTCCCTCTCTATATATTGAATTGTTTGTTTATATTATATTTTTTCTCAAAAAACTGAAGGTGGATTTCTAAAGTTAGGAGTTCTAATGCTTCTATGTACCACTGGATTGTTCATCTTGTATGTTTATCAGTTTGAGTATTGTTCATAGAGATTAGTGGTTTTCCCTACCTCATGAGCCATTTCTTTCAGGTTATATATGTTTAAGACCTCTTAGTTTCTTCCCAAATTTAATGTTAATTACACCTCATCATCACTTTAAGGATCCACTCAGCTTGCTCAAATCAGCCCTGCAATACACTCTGCTTCAGCATTTAGACACCCTAGACTTCATCTGACCCCATAGCCCTATTGATTTGATATTCTCTCATTCCACATATCCTACTTGATCATCTTACCCCAACCCAAAACAGACAAAAAAATTACACTTAACAACTAGCCTAAAATCAATCATCTGAAGCGAACAAGCTCACATCCTTCGCACAATAGAGAGAGCCCTCTCTAAGTCCAGGAAGGCTAGGTATTAGGACTCCAAAGACTGATATGATGTTACCCTGTCATTTGGTTAGCCAATCTTCCAAATCATGGGACCTTAACAGAATTTTCCTTACTCCTAGGATTGAATTTAAACTTCAACTATATAAGTTCACATAAATTTAGGGTCAATAAGTAATGATAATAAATTTTCTTTACTTGAGTGAATGTAATAAATCGTGGTAACTCATGGTAATTGTGTTTGGTTACATGAGTGTAATTCATGTAGGAATTTTCCTTACTCTAGGATTGTATTGAAAATTTAACTATATAAGTTCACATAAATTTAGGGTTAGTAAGTACTCATAAGAATTTTTCTTTACTTCAGTCTAGTAATAATCCATTCTAGAGGAGAATTTATCTTTGATGCATTGCTTACCTGAGAATATCTATATGCATATAATTATGCTAAGTATGCCTATTTTGGAATAGGGTTTCCAAATTTTAATTTAATTAATCAAATGTTAGGATTTATCTCAAAAGTAGTTATTCCCTTTTTGCTTTTTTAATTAAATTGATTAATTAAAAAATTTGTCATGTGAACAAGTGTCATATGAAATGAGTTATGGTTTTAGAGCATGCCGTATTGATAAGCCATGGTATTGTAACAATATATTTACAAGTTAAGAACCTTCATGGTTAAATGGGGGTCAATCTCCATTGTTAGGAATCTTGTTACATGTTTTTTAAAATGCATATGTGTTTAATTCATATATTAATTCTTTTTATAATTAATAATAATTTAAAATAAAGATATAATTTAATTAATTTTAATGGAGTTTTTTTATCTTAGAAATGTGAGATGTATCATGAAATAAGTGTTTTGATGCTCATCATGGATTGATGCTTATAGATGTTTAACACCCATTTAACACCCATTTAACAACCATTTAATTTATGTGGTTGTGCTAGTTATTTGCATTTATGAATTTTCTCATATGTGAAGAAGAGGAAAATTCTTGGCAAGAATTTTACCCAAATGTGATTTTTTGAAACTTGATGCATAGAGTGGGTTTGGTAAATTTGATTAAATTGTTGAATAGATATAATCCTCTTTAATGGTTAATGCAAAATTTCTTAAATTTATTGTAAAGATTTCTAAGGGATTGGAACTTTGGAATTTAGCATGTGGGTTTTTATTTTATCATTTAATAATTGTGGAATATAAATATTTAAGTGGATTTATAAATTAAAGTTATATTTGTCATGCAAATACATGGAAAGAAAATTAATTGGTTTAGTGGATGACATAGTAGGTCTAACAACCCTCGTTAAAAATCCATGTACACAAATATAAGACCAAGGTCATGGGACACGTATTCCAAGCTGAGTGGTGGGAAAAACATCTTAGTGAGTGTCACTTCGGTTTATTATGGCTAAAGGAAATGGAAATTACTTTGGAAAGACAAAGTGACATTTATTGCCATTTGTTTATGAAAATAATGAAAATTAGGAGAAAAGGAAGGTGAAAGGTCACAAGTTGCATGTGAGGAGGAAAATGAAGGAAAATAATGTAAAATAAAGAAAATAGAGGCCTCGTTGATAAAAAAGGCTTCTAAGGGTCTGTTGGCAAGCTTTTCGCTTAAACCTTTTGTCAATTCTATGGTGGAGCTCTCTTCTATTCTCTCTCATACTCTTGGACACTTGGGGTATCTTAGAGCACTCTTGGAGGTTGCAACTCTAGAATTTGGGGTAAGAGCATATCGTCATACAAGTATTATATGTTTGGAATGCTTGTATGTTAGTTAATGGATTGTTATATGCATTAGGGTTATATACATGTTTGTCATTTTATTGTTGATGTGGTTACATGCATGGAAGATGTTGGTGATTCAGTGTGGTCATATGCACATGTGTCGAATAGTCATGAATGATAGTAACTTGTTGTTATATGCATTGTTATTGTTGTTTTATGTTAGTTAACTTGATGATTACGCTATATGTTGTTGATACATATGTTATATGTTAACTTGTTGATTGTTATATGATAGTTAACTTGATGATTGTGTTATATGTTTTTGATGAGTATGTTATATGTTAACATGTTGTTGTTATACATTAGTTAACTTGATGATTAGGGTTATTGCATTAAGACCTTGATTTTATATGTATCATGTTAATTTAGATTGGCCTATGCAAATGGTTATGGTTACGATACTCATGTATGAGTCGATATATTTGTGATATTGTGTTGTACTAATCTAGAGTGATTATGCATATGTGATTGTTTAATAATTTTTTATGAACTTATGAGGTAAACATATTAGCTAGTTACTATTATGGATATCATGACCATATTTATGTTTGAATTGACGTGTTGTGAAGTTATATCGTGCTAATATAGATTGATTGTGCAGAAAAGATAGCCTCCCTTGAGATACATTAAGGTATGAGTTTGCTTATGTTGTTTATTTGGTGTTTGAATGTTTGATTATGTCGTCTATTTGGTGTTTGAGTGTTTGGTGTATATTATGTCATCTATTGGTTGTTTGAATGTTTGTTTAATGGCATGATATGAGCATGTGTCTATAAGATTGCATGAAGTAATGATATTGTTTTAAGATGGTTGTACTAACACATTATGTGTTGAGATAACTGATGTGTACTTGAGAATAAGTAGGTGATAGTTGTAGTATTATGATTTTGACTATTAGTTGATTATGATATCATTGCTAGTCTTGGTAGAGGCCAATTTTAGTTAATATACATGATGTCTTGATATTTGGCACATGTGATTGACATGTGTGAACAGTTGTAGGACAAGATGCTTGGTATTAGCATGACAAGGTAATAATTTATGTGTTTATATAATTAACATATGGGTGATGTGACAGTACATAGTAGGACTCGATTGCAACAAGGCAAAAGAAAGGAATTGGGTAAGAATTCCTTTGGAAATTTTTGGGAACTGCAATTCCAATGAATGAGTGCTTGCATGAATACAAGAAGTCTTCTTAACCCTAATATTGTTTGGCATTATGTGGACATGTGTTGTATTTATGAACATGTATTTGATAGGTATAACAGTTGGTTTCTAGTTATGGTTGGATTCGTCAAGGGATTGGAGTCCCTTGAGAGATGATATATGTATGTGTTTAGATACAAGGCAGTATGTTTGGCATAATAAGGTAAGGTAACTGGTATATTGTATGTTTATATTATACACTGAAAATTATGTGTTTACGGTGGTATGATGCAGGGGATAGCATGGCAAAAGAGACTGCCATGAAATCTTTGAAAAGGCTCGAGTTGAGCTTTCCCTTGGAAGCTTTAGGAACCCATGGGGGATTGATTCATGGTGTTTGTTTCTAGTCTTGTGCTTTTGGTATTTTATGACTTGTTTGCTTGATTCGCATTTTTGTTTATGTGCAGTGCAAGGACTTTCCATTTTGTTGCGATGTCGTATTTCTTTTAGTTTTTTATGGTCTTCTTCTTGTTTGTTCTTGTTCCTTCCTTTTATGTTTTGAGAGTCTTGGGAATTGGTTAGGAAAGAAGAAAGTTGATGGAGCTCAAGGAGAGCTATGTGGTATCCAATAGGTAATGTAAGGCCCGAATGAAGCTCGTTGCATGAGCGAGGGTAGTTGAAGGCAAGAGTATGACAGTCGGTTGGACTGGTTGGGTTTATTGTGCTAAATGGACAATGGCAGTACAAACATGAGAATGGAAACAAAAAGGTAAAGTAAATGGTTCTGAGGTGTCAGATGCCTTGGCTAGTTTGGGAACGATTGTTCTTAGTGTTGTGCATGATGTGCATAGATAAAGTAAGTTCTCTTAACCTTGACCTTATACTATTTGGTAATTATGTTGTGATCATCATTATGTTGATGTTTATATATGTATATGTGTGTGTGTAGTTGTCTGACGTGGTTTTCAGTGGTCATGATTGTTTTATGTTGATAATTTCTATGTATATATGTATGTATGTATGTTGTTGTCTTACAGGGTTGTCAGGGATCATTCTTGTGGAGGAATGATTTCTTATGCAGGGGAATGGCATGAAGAGGTTCTTGGTCTTATCTATGAGGTCAGTATCATGTGGATATGAGTTGATATTATGTGTTTATAATATGCCTATGTTTTGGACAGGTAATACTAAGAGATACATCAGTGGAATGAAAACAATGTGATCTACGACATGCTAGGATAAGCACGGATGACAGACAGACACTAGAAGCAAGGTTGCTTGGTAGAGACAATGTGGTTTTGGATGTGCAGTGATACTGATGTGTATATGTTGTGCATGTTTTCTATTTAGTCATTGTACCTATGGTGATGTGTAAATGTTGTATATGCAGTATTGTGTACATATGATGTTATGTGACTGTTGTATATATGGTGTTGTGTGTATATTGCATATTTTGTGTTGGATATAAATGGTGCCATGTACATGTTATATATGTGTTGTTGTGTACATATCGTACTGTGCATATGTTGAATATGTGGCGTTGTGTGCATATGGTGTTGTGCCCATGTTGGATATGTGGTGTTGTGTACATATGGTGCTATGTACATGTTGTATATGCAGTGCTATGTACATATTTTTTTTTGTGCGTGTTGTACATATGGTGCTATGTACATATGGTGTTGTGTGCATGATTGTACAAGTGGTGTTGTGTGTATGTGGTGTTGTGTACATGCGGTGTTATGTGCATGATTGTACATGTGGTGTTGTGTGTATGTGGTGTAGTGTACATGATGTACATGTGGTGCTGTGTGCAAGTGGTGTTGTGTACATGTCATGCATGTGGCACTATGTATATGTTGTTTCGTGCACACGTCATGCATGTGGTGCTGTGTACATGTGGTATTGTGTACATGTTGTATAGGTGGTGAGGTGTACATGTGGCATTGTGTACACATTGTGCAGGTGGTGTCGTGTACATGCGATGTTGTGCACCCATTGTGTAGGTGATATTGTGTGCAGGTGGTACTGTGTACATGTTGTGCATATGGTACTAGTATACATGTGGTATTGTATGCATGACATACATATTGTATTGCGAGCATGCGGTACTATGTATGTGCATTGTTCAGTCATGGTATCACGACATGTGTATTCATTGTATTGTACTCTGTGTATGTATTATGTTGTGTTGTACATTGGATGTATGTGTGTGTATTGTGTTGTGTTGTACACCATATCTATGTATATGTATTGTGTTTTGTGTACATCGGATGTAGGTTTATGTGTTGTGTTGTATTGTACACTAGGTGTAGTTGTATGTACTTTATGCCAGTGTAGGTATATGTGTTGTATGTTGGTGTAGGTGTATGTACTATGTTGTATTGTACGCTGAGTGTAGGTGTATGTGTTGTATGCCAGTATGGTGTATGTATTGTGTGGTGTTGTACATCGTGTGTGGATATATGTGTTGTGATGTACATTGTGTGTATGTCTACATGATTGAAGAGAATCAAAGGCATTGGGTGCTCGCCGGGTGTGGCAACCGATTTGGTATGGGTACAAAAGAACAAAAGAAGAAATAAGGATCAATGAAGGATAAGTATAGGTATTTTATTTCAGTTTTATTATGCACATGATTTGTGATTCTGACTTATGATGGTTACATGTGATTTATGATTATGGTTTATGGTGATTTCATGCAATTCATGATTTTAATTTGTGATTGTTTTGTTTTAGAAAACTAGATGTGATATGTTTATACATGATGATTTGATCAAAAATATAATTTGACTTGTTGTGATAGGAAGTGAACAAAATTACAGGTGTACCTTATTGACAGGCCACCGATGAGGTAAGATGTGAAGTTATTTAAATTTTTTTAATATAATGGTAATTGTAGAAATTATATAGAAAATCTATACCAATGGATTCAATCCTATCATGTAATGTACTAAAACAAGATGTTGAATCCTTTACTATATTTGCGGAATATAAAACACGATCGCTCAATCACATGCAAGTAAGAGAAAGAAGTAATAAATCACAGAAAACAAGATGTATCCAAGGAAAGAACCTGCTCAAAATCCCTCTATCATAAATTATACATAGTAAAATGATCATGAAACAATACAATGCTTTCTCACACCGAAAAAATCTTGTACTCTATTGATCATCTCACCCTGATCCTGCTCAAAACTGACTAGCAATTTTTAGGAAAATTTGACCAACACTTAGCCAATTCTTAGCCCCCTCTTAGCCCAGCCTTGCTCACACAATCCCTAAGAAATTAATCCCTATTAAATAAGATAATCAACCTTCCTTGACTGCGCAATCCATCATGAGCCTTCCTCTGACTTTATAATTGTGCCCGTGTAATTCGCTAATAATACAACTGATAGTTTACTTCCCTTTAACTTCTGTCTCAACTGGGTCGCCATCAGAATTGACATGCATGCAACTAATAATAGAGAATCATCTGTTATATGATAGATCACTACTTGTGAATTAAATCTAATTTAATTCACTTGTCCTCTCACTAGCTCATCACTCAGTTAGAACAAGTTAAACTGATTTTAACTCAATTAATTTGAGTTAACTGATTACACATGCACCAAACTAATGCATTAACTGTAACTAGACCCCCAAAATAATATAATCATTCTACATGCCTCATCTTAGACCCTCAACTCGAAATTATTGAGCTAACTCGATCTTTCTGACTTAGTTAATTGACACAAGTTGTTATGAGATGAAATTACAATTTATTTTCCAATTTATTTAAGGGATAAATAAATTAGCCACCCACATTTAGCACTAATGTGTAGCTGGATTCCTCACTCATGTGTGACTGGAATCCCACACCAGTATGTGGTCAATTTTTCTCCTTTCTGGTTGCCAATTTCACTATTTCTTGTTGCAAATTTCAACACTCCCTCTCAACAAGAAAGGAATTCAATCTGTCTTGATCTGGTACCTTTGGAATGTTCTACATGCAACACTGCACTCGCAACTCCTGAAACTGAATGGCCTCTGAACAACTAAATTAGTATAATGCATCTGTCATCAGAGTCTTCTGACTACTACTAGCTACTGCACCTGTCTAGTGGAATCGCTGCGCTACTGTTGACATATGCATCCATGCACTCTACATTGCTGCCAAATCTGATCTGCGCTCCAGTATCTGACATATGTCACTCCGATTTTTCTCTATCTAACATCTAACTGCATCAATGTAACTGATCCTTCCTGCTACTGCTGTACTGTGGGCTCATCATGGCGAGGTTCGATCCATGAGACACACCATCTTAATGGACCCTACACAAATTTCTTCTTGGGATTATATTTGCACATCGCCCCACCTCACACCTAGAGGTATAGCTGCATGTACTCCCTCCGCCCATCTGGCTCGAAATTCCCCCCTCCTGGAGGTCTCTTCTTGAGTGGACGCTTCCACTCGTTCTCCTCTCTACTTCTCCAATTGTGGCTGCTCCACAACCTTTCGATACTGCTTCTGAGATTGTATGTTGAGAGGCTCCCTCTCAACCACCAAGTCTCTAACCTCTGATTTGCTCCTCAAAGCTTTGCATGCATCTTGTACCTCAAGTGCATGCAGGTTCTTGACTTGCGCAAATTGTAATTGTCCCGCCGTCACAAAATTTCTAAGAAAAGAGTTGATTTTAAATCGACGATATCTCCCTCATCCTAGCTTCGATTCGACCAATTTTTTTTCTTTTCCAATTTGGGTATTTTTTGCAAGGAATCCAAATATGTTATTTATTTTTGAAAATTTTGCATCAAAATTTTCACATATTCTCTGCAAACTTGCCGCCCAAAAAGTTCCTGCTCTGATACCATGTAGAAATTATATAGAAACTCTATACCAATGGAATCAATCCGATCATGTAATGTACTAAAACAAGATACTGAATCCTTTTACTATATTTGTGGAATATAAAACACGATCGCTCAATCACATGCAAGTAAAAGAAAGAAGTAATCAATCACACAACACAAGATGTATCTGGGGAAAGCACCTGCTCAAAACCCCTCTATTATATATTTTACATAGTCAAAGGATCATGAAACAATACAATGATTTCTCACACCGAGAAAATCCTGCACTCTACCGATCATCTCACCCTGATCCTGCTCAAAACTGACTAGCAATTCTTAGGCAAAATTGACCAACACTTAGCCAATTATCAGCCCTTGCTTAGCCCAGCCTTGCTCACACAATCCCTAGGCAATTAATCCCTATTAAATAAGATAATCAACCTTCCTTGACTGTGCAATCCATCATGAGCCTTCCTTTGACTTTATAATTATGCCCGCGCAATTCGCTAATAATACAACTGATAGTTTACTTCCCTTTAATCTTTGTCTCAACCAGGTAGTCATCAGAATTGACATCCATGGAGCTAATAATAGTGAATCATCTGTTATATGATAGATCACTACTTGTGAATTAAATCCAATTTAATTCACTTGACCTCTCACTAGCTCATCACTCAATTAGAACTAGTTAAACTAATTTTAACTCAATTAATTTGAATTAACTAATTACACATGCACCAAACTAATGCATTAACTGAAACTGTACCCCCAAAATAATAGAATCACTCTACATGCCTCATATTAGACCCTCAACTCAAAATTCTTGAGCTAACTTGGTCTTTCTGACTTAGTTAAGTGATACAAGTTGTTATGAGATGAAATTACAGTTTATATTCCAATTTATTTAAGGGATAAATAAATGAGATTCCCATATTTAATAGTAATGTGTAACTAAATTCCTCACTCATGTGTGACTGGAATCCACACTAGTATGTGGTCAATATTTTTCCTTTTTAGTTGCCAATTTCACTATTTCTTGTTGCAAATTTCAACATGAATTATGCACTTGGTACAGGAAGCATGGAAATGCCTGGTTGGGTGGTTGAAACCATTTGGAAGAACTAGAAACATCAGTAAAAGGAATTGGAACATGAAACAATATGATGGTAAAACACTTCAGGAGCAAGGCCATTGTGGGACACTAGTACCCAATAGTGTCAATTTATTTCCATGAGCATGCTATGACCAATATGATGGTTTCGAGGCAAGGATATGCCTTGGTTTTTTGACCTTTTGATGTGGGGAAACCTTGTTAAGGGATGGATTTCCCGAGATGGGGGTGCCAACGGAACTTGGAAGTTGTGTGATTGCATGGAAGGGGGTGACCGGATTGCCTGAGGGACTGTGTAGCAGAGAAAGGGAGGTCAAGGATGGATTTGTTTTAGTCATTAGCATTTCCAGATGGAATCAGATGCACAATGAGTCGGAAATTATTTACTGAGAGGAAAAGTGGCGTAGGATTATAACGTTGGACATTGGATGCGACTTTGAATTTTGCCATGGATTCTTGACTTCCTCGGAAGGAGGTGAATCATGGTATTAATTTGAGGATGGAGGTGTGAGCCTATGGATTCCCTTTTTGCTAATACGAGCATCGTGTCCTTTTATTTGTTGGTTGAGAAAATGTGCATACATGTATATTATTGTAAATATTGTATCAAGATGGATTTATAAAGCTCCATAGAAAGTATGGTTATTTGTTGGTTGAATCAAATGTGCATGAGTATATGTGGTTATTATTGTAAATATCGTAATGAGTTGTGTTATAAATATCTAGTAAGTAGTATGTTGTTATGTTTCAGCAATGGTCATTGTAAATATTGCAATGAGTTGTGTTATAAAGCTCCATGGGTAGTGTATTTTTCTTTCAACAGTCTTGTTGGTTGTAGGTGTCATTGAACACCAAGGACGGTGTTCCCCCAAGGGGGATGGTTCTGTAACAACCCTGATTAAAAATCAATGGAAAAAAATATAAGACCAAGGTCATGGGTCACGTATTCCAAGCTGAATGATGGGAAAGGCATCCTAGTGGGTGTCACTTCAGTTTATTATGGCTAAAGGAAATTGACAAAGGCAATGGAAAAGGCTCTGGAAAGGCAAAGTGGCATGTATTTATGAAAATAATGGAAATTAGGAGAAAAGGAAGGTGAAAGGTCACATGTTGCATGTGAGGAGGAAAATGAAGGAAAAAAATGGAAGATGAAGAAAATAGAGGCTTCATTGATAAAAAGGCTTCTGAGGATCAGCTGACAAGCCGTTGGCTTAAAACTTTGGTTAGTTCTATTGTGGGGCTCTCTTCTATTATCTCTCATACTCTTGGACACTTAGAGTTTCTTAAAGCACTCTTGGAGGAGTGTGGCATACATGGGATTTGGAGCAAGAAGGAAAAGAAAAAGCATGAAAGCGCAAGAGGAAATTGAAATGAACAACTACAACGGGTTTTTCTTGCAGGTGTCGAGTTGCATGTATGATCTCCTTACTAGTTTTGGAATGCATGGCATATGCATGTGGTTATTTGGTTATGATCTATCATTGACATGGATGATTGCCTCGATTGACAATGGTTTTGTCTAGCCTTTCCATTTCCTGGATAACCATGGTGTTGTGGGTTTTATTTTTGTTTTCTGGTTGGTTTTCTTGTGCATTTGGCTGTGGGTTGAGTTGTTAATTTCAAAAAGCCTTGGTTGGACAAACACTCTGGAACCCTATAACATCTTGGGTTGAGTTACTAGTTTTGGAAGCCTTGGTTGGACAAACACTCTAGAAGCCCTTGGTGGGTTGAGTTACTAGTCCTGGAATCCTTGGTTGGACAACAACTCTAAAAGCCTGACAACAACTGTGGGTTGAGTTACTAGTCCTAGAAGCCTCGGTTAGAAAAAACACTCTAGATCTCTAGACAACTTAGGTAAAGACCAATCATGGTTAGTGATGTTCGATCGAGAGGTGGAATCACTAGTTGAGGGTTGAGGTGGTTTGGCCTCTGGAAGCCCTGGTTTGGTTTTGATTGATGTGTTTTATGATATCCCACATTCATGCTTGGAAAATGGCACAAGGGTGATTGGCTGAAAGAAATATTTGGTTCAACCCAATCTATGGTTGGGTGGTACGTGGAAGTCTCAGACCTGGTTTCATTTTGCATATATTAGTAAGAGCTCTTTTCCTCTTGGTATTTTATGGGTAAATATACTTGTTTATATGTGGTTTATATGACTGTTATATCCTTGATATTTCTGTTGGTTATATGATGGTTATGACTGAGTTTTATGACAATGATAATGTATGGATCTCATCATGTTTTGGTTAATCACCGAATGTAAAATGAATATATGGCTTAATAGATGGTAATGCACTTATTGTGAGGAGGCATCAATGCTTCTTAACGATTTTCAGATAAGTATGAGACCGCTATGCTCAGATATGTTGTTTAAACTTGTAGATTACATATTTGTGACATGTTTGACGAAATTCCTGTCATGGCTAGTAGGGGCTCAATCAAGTCCTTTGTTCAAGTAATTGCATTTGTATCATTATTTCGTTGTTATCTTTCAGTTCTGGAAGTGTCATGGAATTTTGGGTAGTGACTTGAGCCTTGGGCCTAAAAAATTGGCACATACATTAGGGTCGCAGGATTAGAACTACTAGGAAAAGTCCCTAGTTGCACGCATACTCATGTTATGCGAGCGACTAGAGGTTTCCAGTCGCACTCTTGCCCATGTCAACGGAGCGAATGGGGGGTTGATGCATTAAAAGGTCAATTTGGGGCTAGCCTCCTGGGAGGTTGGGATGGCTCTTGGGTGTTTTGTAGCAGGTGCAGAAGGTCTGTGTTGTTGTGTTTCGTTGATTCCACTTCTTTAACTAACACGTAGGGAGTTGAATCATATCATAGTAACTCTTCGTCACATGTTTACCCGATTGGCTGGTTACTTGGGTAGATGTGGGAGGAGGATGTTACAATAGGCTTGATGGCCCTGGTGTTGTCATGGCATAACCCACAATGACACATGGATTGGGGTGCCATGGCATCTGCCACATGTTAGTTGCTCGGTAGCATTGACATGGCGTCAAAAGTAAAAATATTCAAATGACCATTTCTCAATGATCCCAACTCAGGTTTTAATAAAGTTTACACCACCAAAAATCTCTTGACAAGAAAAAGGTGACGATGATTGTATAAAAGAGTTTGAGTTGAAAAATAAAAAGCAAAAATTTGATACCCATACCCTCAACAAGGTACAAAGGGCATTGGGTATGTTACACACTTCATTTGTGTGAGTGACATTGATTGCTATTCATGTATTGGTATTAAGATCATTGGATTCTTAGGAACAAAGTCAAGTTTTTTCAACCTAAAGGCTTATTAACTCGAAGGATATCAATGACCTGAGGGTTGGTAATTGCTACCTTATGGAGCACTCTCATTTCTTTCTCAGAAATTATAGATGGAAGGTGGATTAAATACCAAACTTGTGGCTAGTAACCCCATAATAACCCCACCACACTTGATCATTAGAACCTATGACTTCTGATTAGAGACACACTTTTAGTAGATGGTTTAAGCGATTGAACTAACTTTTTGGGTGCCACCAGAACATGCTTTGGGTGGATGGTTTAATCAATTGAAGGGATTAGCTTAGTCGTTTGAACCATTTACCGAAGACATGTTTCTAATAGTGAAACCATATGTTCAAATTTGGTGGGTCCCTCATGGTTACAAAATACCACTGTCATTGGTGGTTAAGCCACCCTCTGTTATGATATTTTGAGGAAGAGAGCAGAAACCACGAAGATTTCCATGGAGTGTTCATGTGTCGATATTAGCCATCCTTATGTTGATTGTAAATTTTGGAATTTTTGGAAATCTAATGGACATTAGAGAAGTCATTTGTTTGACTTCACTCATGTCCATTAATGGTATTATTAATAAACCTGTTAGTTTGAAAAGAGAGAACACACAATAACTTACCCAATATTAATAACTTACCACTTAATAACAAAGTAGATCCTCCATTTTAAAATGCACTAAATCTCCTCATCACAATTTTGACATTGAATAACATTAAAGAAAGAATATATTCACTATTATTTAAGGAAGAAAAGACAAAATTGATATCTATTCACTCATATTTTTAGAAAGAAAGGCACAAAGTATTCTGGTTAGCAAAAAAATACAAATAAAGTTATTTAGAAATAAATACTATAAATTGTATCTAAACTTTTAAGACAACACCAAAACAATACCATATTATATTATTAAACCTATTATATATCAATCCCATAAATAAAATATTACCAAATACAACATCATGACAATGACAAGAATAAAGATTATCACCTAATTCCAAATCTATAATTACTATAATTTTATTCTTTCAAAACCACTATGCAAAAATACTCGAATATAAAAAAATATCCAAACATCCATACTATAGAATGCTATTTAAAAAACACCAAAATCATAAACAAAATATTATAAAATACAATAACATAACAATGATAATAACCTGAAACTATTACCTAATTTTTAAAATTCATAAATTCCATTAATTTAATCTTTCAAAACCGGTCGTCATAAAACATCCCAACATCCATGCCATATGAAGGGTATTTCAAAGTGTAAAAAATATGCCCTCCTCTTGGTAGGGGAGAGTCGCCAGTTCTTGAACACGTCGGCAATGACTCAGCACCGGCCACGTCAACGTCCGCGGTGGCATGTACGACACCTGCCGGGAAGCATGCCGGTCACGTGCCGGTCACGTGCAGCCGGTCAGCCGGTCTTGAAACTGGTCCAGCCGGTCTCCTCCCGCGTTTTTGTGGAGCTTGGACAGCAATGTGTGCATTTTCGCTCCGGGTCTGCTTGCTGTGCGTTCGGCTCTCCGATTGTTGCGATGGTTGGCTCCAATGCCCGACCATTACGCCGCCACTGTCCGCGCGCTCCCTCCTTGGCGATGGCGCTGCTGCTCGCCTGGGTGGAGCTCCCCTGGTCCTGGTTCGGCTGGATGTGCTGTGCAATCGTGGGTGGTGGAAAACCGTTGCATGTTCTTATGAGTTCTGCTGGTGGTTTAGCCTCGGCGGTTTGGTTGTTTTTCTTAGGCGCTGTGTGGTTATGGGTCGGATGTTTGGTGTTTATGCTTGGCGAGGGAGTTGGTTTACCTTCGGCCTGTAGTTGGTTTATTCGGCTCTGTAGTTGTGTGTTAGTTGGTTTATTCGGCTCTGTAGTTGTGTGTTTTTCAGCTCTTGCTCTCAGGTCCGTAAGGGGGTTTTTTGTTGGAAGTTTTTGCATTTTTGTTTAATTTTGGTGCTTGACTGTGTTTTTGTCTTTTTGCAGGTCAGTGGAGAAGGAATGCAGGTCAGTGGAGAAGGAATGCAGGTCAGTGCAGGGTTCTGTGGACTGAAAGAGGAAGCCTGGAGGGATAGCAGTTTGAAGGTAGGACTCTGTCCTACCAGTAATATCTCTGTGTTTGTAAACACATTTCACCTTGAGGAGATGTTGTCTTTTGAGTGGTTTTACAGTGTTTGATTGGAATGTAGGGTTTTGGGTTTTACAGTATTTGATTGGAATGTAGGGTTTTGGGAATTCTGAATTGCAGATAAATTTTTGTGCAGCCAACCTGCTCTACATTTTTGCACAGCCATCCTGCTCCTCTCCTTTCTTGGTTTCACTGAATTTCATTGATTTGGTTACTTTCCAGTCCATATCTGTTTGTTTGACTGCATGGCCATGCACAGCGTTTGTTACAGTGCATTTTCTTTATTGCTTTGTCCATTTGTTTGGATTGTAATGGGTGCTTTTTGTTCAATTTTCTTCTCTGTTTATTTTTTCCCTTTCTGTTTGTATTTTTTCCCTGGAATATATTTGGCTGCGGGATGTAAGGAAAAAGAGATATGGGTAGAGATAAAACTCAGTATCTTGGATTCTGTGAAGTTGCTAGCAGGTTTGTTTTGTCTTTTAGTTTTCGTTTTGTCTTTTTACTTATATAGATATATAGAATGTGAAGCTGGTCGGTTGATAATTGGAATGCATAGAATAGTTGTTTTAACCATAGAGATAGAGATAGTCATTTGGTTAATGATTTGAAATCACCTCTGATGTGCGACGGGTAAATTAGATTGTTTGCCATTGAAAAGCTTGGGAGCTCGGGTTGGATTTGGTCTGTTTCCATAGCTGTCCCTCTGTTTGTGAGAGTCAGTCTCATGATGTTAATGTTGACAATGCTCTAAATATATTATTGAATTTCATGTTTATGTTATTTGTATTAGACATTCTATGTCTCCACATATGCAGGAGAATCTGGCCCATTCACCAGAAACTCAAACTCACAACTGTATACATTCTCCTATACAGTTAGGGTAAATATCGCTATAATTTAAAAGAAGATTCAGAAATGGGTGGCTTTTATATTAAAAGAAATTGTGGCCAAACTGTATGGTAGTGTACATAACAACAAAGTTTCGGCCAATGCCATCAGAACAAAATATTCCAAAACTCCAAAAAGACTGCTTAAAATGAAACTATACTTGCTGTTCTGTGCCTACGACTGTTAATGCGTCTGGTATGTTGCTTAATATGTTGTTCTAATAACAAAGTTGCCTCACAAAACATTATAACACTGAGAATTACATAAGAACAAGCTCGCTTTGAGTTTCTTCCTTGACACAAACCTGGTATTTTGCTCCCAGCAAAAATGGTTGCCTGAACTTTGTGAATGAAAATGCTGAATTGACCATGCCTAATATGAAGTTCTGAGTGGGAAGACTGAGGTAATGAGCCACAGTATTTTCCTCTTTCAGCTGAGATGAGAAAGGATGAAAAGAGCCAACAGAAAATTTTGGAAATTGGGTAACGATTGTGATGGCTCCATAGGACGGAAAGGGATTGTGCAATTTTGGCCACTAAAGTATACAAAGTGTCCATTTTAGCCTCCATATCTTCTTACTTTTGATGAAGACTTTTCATGAATAAACTCAATCTCTCTCTCTCTTGAACTTCAGACAATTGAGCAGCAAGAACTGATGCCTTTTGGGCTCAATGCTCACTTGTCCAGAATCCATGTACTATATCTTTTGCTGGTGCGACTAATTAGTGGAAGTGTTGATTAGCTTCACTTGCAGCTCTGTCATGTACCCCTTCCCTTCTATCCTATGCTAGCTTACACCACACATATTAACAAGGTTGACATTGATGCCCTTTCATCCCAAATTCTATGCTAGTCCCAACAGAAGTCTTCATGTCAAATGAAGATCTGAACAGGCTGTCCCACTCTAATCCCAGCAGAGAGACTTCTCCCTAGACTTCCCACTTTAGGCAGCTGAAACATCATAAAGAAAGCAGAAGCTACAGACCCACTTACCCAGATGAGGGTGAAGGAAGACTGACTTCTTTCTACACACAGACTGCAACCTCATCTGCCAGGGGTAGTCTTAAAAAACATGGAATCCAAAGAGCCAAACTGTAATCAAACTTGCCATTGCCTTTGTGAATGAATGCAGATCCAAGGTATGATGATGCTTTAACTCCTTCCCTGCCCTTGTGCATGCAACATAACACTTGACAAGATTGATTGAAAACATGTTAAAAAGCAAACAAGTAAAGTCATGGGAGGGGTACAAGAGATAGTGCCCCCCTCCTGTTTATACTGGAGGTCTTTTGTAAACCTTTAGCCTTTGCTGTTGTCAGTCCTTGATAAAGAGCCAACATCTCTGCTCCATTCCTATTCCCCATGCATAGCTTGTTTTATGATTTCTTCGGGATTGATGATGAAACTGCCCTGCACCTGCCACCCCTTAGTATTGCTATACTTAGACAGAGTATACAAAGAGATTTGAGAACGGTTTAAAATGGTTGCAATGTAAGCCCTGACTATTTTATGTTGTGCTTCTTTTTGCATATAGGAAGTAAGCCTCTCAGAACTTCCCAGACTTGTTTGTTTGTCCATGAGCGAGGAATTTTGATATTTAAAAAAAAAAAATGCACTATTCCTGAAAATAAGCATGGAAGATTAGGTGAAAAGGAATCACACGATAACTATTAAAAAGTTCAGGATTTTTTGGATCATATGGAAATGAATGCTCAATTTTGTTATTTGTGAAAAAGTGTTATGGATGCTGATTTTTAGGAATGGAAAACAACATGAGAAGGCAAATGCTGAACATTTTCCGTCTAAGTGCTGCACAAGTATACAATAAGATCATAAACTTTTTAATATGTACATGATACATGGAATGGACTAAAGGCCCTAAATATGAACTAGACAATGCTATGTTGATTATATTTTGGTTTTATTTGTGTCATGTTTTTATCCTTGCTATCACACATCTGATAGAATTTGCAAACATTCTTGGAAACCAGGAGATTTGAAAAATGAGCCTAAGCTCATAGATGTTTTGAAGCAAATGTATGGTTATCTAGCCAAGTTTTTAGGTCTTGGAAATTGAATTTTTCTTATGGGATTGTTCTCTTTTAAAGAGAGAACATTGACATAGTATCTAGTTATCCTTACAAGGGTGTAATAGTGTCGATTATTATGAAGATTCTGGAAAGAGCTATACACTATCATTACCATACCTTATATGTGCTCTACTTTATACAAGTGATTACACTGATGTTTACATTACGTCATTGTGTAAGATCCATATACACTGATTACAAATGTTACAAGGGTTGTACAGGTCAGCTTATACTGCAATGTAAGCAGTAAAAATGGGACCTGATCTGGTTATACAATGCTTATAACTTATAAGGCATACATGTTACAAGGAGTCATAATGTTTACTATGAGGTAATCAACTTCAAAGTATCGTATAGATATAGCTTATACTTTGACTGAGCTTCATGCTTATTACAGATAATGCTATGTTTTATCAATAGTTACAACACATATAGGAGACTGTTTCATACAACAGATTAACAACAGATTAACAAACTTGTATGATTTAGAAATTGTTTGATATGTAGGAATTATAAACTGTTTGATATATAACTTCATACAAAATCTGATATAGGCTATAAGGCTATAACTTCAACAGATTAATAAACTTGGGGGATTTAGACACTGTTTCATACATACGAACTTGAAAATGTTTGTAGCTTCCCAAACATCCATGGATGCTATCATTAGCAAACCTATTTGATCCTTACCAAAATCACAGTGTCTTGTAGTTACAAAAATTAAGTAATGGCACCTCTATGCTTGATGGCTTCCATTTCCTGCGTTGCCCAAGTATGGTGGACTGCCCATTGCATGATTAGGATGTGCCTGAATGTTGGCATATGGTTGACTCCAATTTACTCCATGTAGCCATGGTGGGACTGAGTAGCCCAAGTGTCCACTTGTGTTACTAACCCCAGCACTGACTGCAGGTGTCATATAAACACAATTAGGATTCAAACTTGCACTGGTAGGGGTATAAGAGGTGGGCCTAACCCCTGCCTGATAGCTAGGGACTTGGATGTTAATCAGGTCTTGGAATGATGGTGTCTGCTCTGCAATGTGGTCCAGCGTGTTAGACATCAACCTATTTGCTTCAAACTGTCTTGAACCATGTTCTTCTCTGCTTGTCACCCCTTGTCCTTTTTCCAACTCTTGTTGAACCTTTCTTGCCTCTCTCTGTTGCCTTGCCAATTGCTTTTGATGTTCCTTCTCTTCCCTTGCTTTTTGTCTTTCCAACCTTTCCTTTGCTCGAGCTTCTGCTGTTGCAATCCTTGCAACCCTCTTTTCATTGGCTAACTCCTTCTTTCTCCTTTTAGTTTCCTGAATTTCATTCTTTTTACGTTCAGACTCGAACATTAAATTCATATAGTCTTCAGATGTGAGCAATTGTGAACTCCTCCCTAAACGAAGATAATCTGAGGCTGAGTTCCTTGATGAGGCCTTCACTCTCTAGACTACTGGTAGCTTTAGGAATGCACCAAGTAATCTCTGCTTTTCCAGACCTGCCTGCTGGATTTCATCTTCTGGGACAACTGAATGGCCCCCATTGTTGTCTTCTTCAGGTACTTCGTGCTGAATAGGCTCCTCTTCTAGTGATCCATTGTCCACAAAATAATGAACAAGTTCGGTGTTCAACCCTGATGGTTGTGAAGGCATGTCCATGCTTTCATCCTCATTGGTGGATGTTACATTATTTCCGGTGATATTCATCACGGCCTCTGCCAACCATGATGGTGCACTTACTTGGGTTGGCATGGTCAATTGCTCATTGTCAGCTGCATCAGTGGGTGTCACAGCCTCATTGATATTGTTAGTTGGTTCATCACTGAACTGTGTCTCACTGACATGCTCGGCATCATCACCACCACAGAACAACCCTTCAGAAAGGGACATTATACCTTCAGCAACAGCTACATCTTCTTGGGCACCAACATGCTCTTCTAAATTCTCTGCTTCTTGACCTTCCACTTCAAATGCTTGGCTACATGTGGTATCATGCATAAGAGCATCATGATTGAGTGGCCATATACCAGTCCTCCTAAATCCAACCTTGATATTAGAAGGTGTGAGAGCCCTTTTAAATGCTTTGCTAGCAAGCTCAGCTAGCTCAAACCTCTTTACTTCCACCCCTGGATTCTTTGCCATCCATGAAGCTCGCTCGACCCTGAAATAGTTCTTGAAAGGCCCAAACACGCTCACATCAAGGGGTTGCAATCTGTGAGTAGTATGAGCCGGCAATGTTAACAGGTCAATGCCCAACTTATTGGCCTCCTCGATTGTCTGCACAGCCATGTGGCTTCCATGGCCATCTAAAATCATCAAGTGCCTGTTTTCAGGCGAGACACCACCCGGTACGGAAGCAGCAAAGTGGCAAAGCCAATTTAGGAACAGTTCCTTTGTCATCCATGCATGTGGATGTGCAGCCATGCATGCCCCCGGTTCACAATTCTGTATGTAATTTTTAGTTGAGTTTTACCTTTAAATAGATAAAATCCCGGTATAGATGAGCCAATTGCATTGACACAGGCAAGAATTGTGATCCACTCCCTGCTCTTAGGCAATATCTTAGGCACATTTCTACTCCCTCTCTTTGCAATTACCCGCATACCGCAATTTCTTCCTGCCTGTAAGCCTGTCTCATCGCAGTTCCATATGTGCTCTGGGGCATATGAGTGCTGGTCATATGCAGCAGAGAGAGTGTTATAGAACTTGGAAACAATTGCAGGGCGTAGATTTAAAGCCCGGTCTCTGTCAAGGCCCTCTGTTGTACGTAACACAAGGTCTGGATGCCTCTTTTTAAACCCACTCCACCATGACTTACCAGGAAAACCATCTTTAAAAGGGTTTGGCCTCCCTTGACATATTTTAGCTACAGTGGATTTAAGTTGGATAAGCTCTAACCCATGTCCCAATAGGGCCATCTCCTTACACCACTCCACCACCTCATCTTCCTCCTCTTCAGTCATGACTGTTACAAAGCCCCTTACGCTTTGTATTAGTCAACCCATTTATCCAATAATGTATGTTTGAGGCAACAATACCATGTTTTTTCGCTGATGCACGGATTGAATATCCCTTAAACTCGATGTCATCAATTGCAGCAAGCATGTCTTCCTTCGTCCAGCCTCTGATTGCACTGATTTTCTTTGTTGAAATTGCACCTTGTATTGTGGTCGAAGGTGGTTCTGTGGCTGATGGTGGGCTGGGATGATCTACAACCACAGGGTCCTTTTCAACTACATTACTAGGAGCAATGGGAGCATTGACATCATCATCTGATGAACTGCTCCGCAATTGGGCCCCCCTTCTCCCTCGCCTCCTGTTCCTTATCCGATCTGCAACAGAAACTCTTGGCATGGGTACAACCTGCAATTTCCAACATCGTTAAGAAATTTGATAAGTATTACAGCACAACTGTATAGAGTAAACTATAATTATGTATGAATTCCAAAATTTCTGCTAATAACATGAAATCTTTCAGTTGTTTGTTGTGAATTAATTCGCGATGTTCCAATATTGATCTATGTCACAAGATATGATGTTCCGACAAGTGCTTATGTTTCCATATACGTAATAGTTCCTATCAGTGTAGTTCCGGGATTTCCTAGTGTTCCCAGATATTGTTACCTTGTTGTTCCAGCATTGAATATTGTTCCCACAAGTGCATGTTCCGACATCCTATTATGTTCCTAGAAGTCAGGTGCATTAGCTAGTGTTTCAATTCAATAAGTGATGTTTCGGTATTTGCAATAGTTACTAGAAGTGCTCCGACATAAGCTCTTTATCCAACTAGTGATGTTCCTACATACCCTGGTGTTACAATAATTTATGATGCTCCGGCATCTGCATGCATTCCAAGCAGCTAAGTTTAGACATCCCATTATGTTCCAGTATTCGTAAGCGATGTTCTAGCATTACCTCCAGGAGCAAAGCCAGCTCGAAAGCTTGTAGCCTAGGTTGTTGAACCATAAGGTATCCAGCTGAAGCGCCCGTTTCCCTTCTGTAAGTGATTACCTATGTTTATAGAATAGGCTTTATCACCATAAGCTTACTATCACATACCTTATATAGATTACGCATATAACACGTGATTGGTTTAATGTAATGACTCTATTCCAGCTTAGAGAGATTACAGTATAAGTGTAAAGCTCATGTTATTACTATAAGTATTACAGCTCTTGTTTATCCTTACAGTGATTACCTATGTTTATAGAATAGGCTTTATCACCATAAGCTTACTATCACATACCTTATATAGATTACACATATAACACGTGATTGGTTTAATGTAATGACTCTATTCCAGCTTAGAGAGATTACAGTATAAGTGTAAAGCTCATGTTATTACTATAAGTATTACAGCTCTTGTTTATCCTTACAGTGATTACCTATGTTTATAGAATAGGCTTTATCACCATAAGCTTACTATCACATACCTTATATAGATTACACATATAACACGTGATTGGTTTAATGTAATGACTCTATTCCAAAGCATGGTTTTCTTACCATTATTTAGATGAGTATGTAGCTTAATGAGTACCAAGCTTGTAGTTATGTGATATGTGTGACACTATACTCTCTCTATCCGATCTGATAACTACTATATTTATCCAACATTATATCTGCTTAATATCTTGAATAACATTATTGAAGAAATACCTGTATGTTGTTTCCAGCAACTGATGAAGGGAGTGAATGTAACACTGTGCACACACTCTGTTTGGAATGTAACACTGAGCACACTCTGTCCTCTGTTTGTATGTCTGGAACACTGTCTGAAAATGATTGTATGTCTGCAAAATGGAAACTCACTGTCTGAAAACTCACTTTCTGAAAACTGAATGGAACACTGTCTGAAAACTCTGAAAACTCTGAATGTATGTCAGCAGTTGTTTAAGAGCAAAACGAATGCCTCAAATGCAGTAACAGTTGAGGTTATATAGTTTTATGATTTAGAATTTCATTGGTAGGGAAGATTGGCATGGATTGCCATCTCCCAAATTTAATTGTGTGGTGTGGATTGATTTGTACATGATCCAATGGCTGAAAAGCTATCATGGTTGATCCTTGTGCTTTCCTGAATTTAATTTCTAAATTGAAATGATTTTCAGAATTTAATTCCTGTAATTCCAGGACTGTTGTGTTTAATTCTTGAAATGAAAGGTTGGGTGAACTATTTCCTGAATTGAATGGTGTCATTTAATGTCTTCAATAGGTTGAATGGTTAAACAAACATGTAGATATTGCTGACAGACATTTCCCCTATTTTTGTGCAGGTGGTACTCAATCTTTGTGCAGGGGTTACCCAGTTTTTGTCCAGCTGTTATTCAGCAATGAGATGTAGTCTCCCAATGCAAAATCAGTGGGGGACTGTTTGATGGGATAATAGTACTTTTGGATGGGTAGCTTTGTAATGTTTTGTAGTGCATTTTGCCTTGAATGGTAATTCAGAACTGGAGGTACTTGAGACAGTGGGTCTTGTCAACTTGTGATGTTAGATTTGGTGTATGGAAGTTGTTGGTCTAGTAAAAAACTGGGCCCATTTTGGACATATTTATGTAACTTATATAACTTATTTCCAAATATTTATGTGCATATTATCAAATATTTATGTGCATATTTTAGTGAGTTTTTAATTTATGTTTGGTGGATGTGTGGGACCAGTAGTATAACTACTATTGGTCCTTGCACAACAATAGAAGCCTCTCCCCTAGTTTTTATACTCCGAAATTTTTATTTTTACATGGGGAATTGGGTATTATCCGTGTGTCATGTCATATGCACGAGGTCTAGGGTTCAACTCCGGGATATCAGACTTATAGCCCTACACACACTAAAATTTGAGCCGATTAAAGGTAGATCACAGAAGTTCTTCGTCGTATCCGCCAGGTTGCGGGGATGAACTTCGAAATATCAGCCCTATGAACCTTTCTTCTGGCAATAAATTGGAATCAAATGTGAAGTGGACAACCAGAATTCATGAGTTTCGAACTAGTAACCTACAGCGAACAAGCTCTCAATTGACGACACTGCAAAACCATGACAAAACTTAGATCATAGAAGTAATAAGGTCACCAATATTTCTGCCGTATTAGGTCGGTGGGACTTGGATCTGATGGAACTGTTAGTCACCTAAATTTAAGCGGATTAGATCGCTCGGAAAGGCAAGGTATCGATTTGGATAAATTTATGGTTGCTGGGATTGCTGCCGAATTAAAACGGGGAACCATTACGGTTACTAAGATTTCTGTCGGATTAGTTCGCTGGGAAATGTGCTGTGCTGGATAAATTTAATCCACTCGATGTGGTGGGTACATCACACAGACCTCGGTGCAGTTTGTAATTATTGAAGACCAATCTAAAATTGTACTTCAAAGCGTTTCACATCAACTTTAAAAATATCTCAACCTCCGGCTCCTCGATTTCTGTGCCGACATATATGGACAGCGTACACCGTTGCTGGCCTCGATATCTTTTGCATACCAGAGTGCCATAAAATTATGGCAACGACATGCTGGCATTGCGCATACAATTTAACTGCTGCTAAGAATAAACAAATTTATTGAATCATAGATTTCGCTATTTTAAATTGAAGGCCCCGCTGGTTTCTGCTGTAGAATACGATTGCCTACAATGCGCTCGATCTGAGCCGTGGAAAAGGAACTTTCGGCGGCCGAGGGACGCCGAGATTCAACTTAAACAACCGTGGCCGGAGCAGAAGCGTTTCTTCAGAAAATTGTGCATTTTTATTATAATTAAAATTATTCCAAATGCATCGTCAGCTGCTGAGCAAAAGGCAGTCAACAGCTTAAAGGTCGTTCTAATCTTGTCAACGATTGTCTGCGACTTGTTTGATTCGATGCTAGGATAAACGATTACGATATATTTTATTCTTGAAACAAAAATGTCGTTGCTTAGGGCTCTTGGATTCAAGAATGTAAGTTTGCATGTATTTTGACTGAATTTGCGTCAATTATGGTATCAGATGGAATTAAAGGCTGCTTTAATTACTGTAGCTTGGCATTTGTTAGTAAACAACAGAGGGAAGGATCGAAAGTAGGAAGGGCGTGGAAATCGTGGGTTGGAAATAAGCCTGATAGAACCTTCATTTTATTTTATAGGAATCTCGCTGAATTGATATAAATTTAGATCTCAAACTAAAATATTTTTATCTGAATTTTCTTACAATGTAATTGTTTGTAGAGAGTAAATAATCAAGTTCTGTAAATTGTACCCATCTATCACCTATTCATACAAGTACGGTGCCATTAACCCCACATCTCCACCCCCTCCACCAAAACCGACGCACACGCATTATAAAACTAATGCTGCACATGAATCCTGTCAAACTCAGTCAACATATAATACAGAGTTCTAGCCATCGGGGGCTTAAACCAGGTCATTAACATGGTCACACCCCCTTTCTTATAGCCGTAGACAGAAAGAACTGATATAATGTGTGTTTAGTGTGGTGGTAAAGCATAATTAGTTCCGTGGAAAATCCTTATTGCATGTCTGTTGGGCACCGAGATCCCAACTGTAGACCAAGCGGAGAAACTCAACATCATCATGGATTATGCAGAGGTGTAGACTTAAATCAGAGTCGAAAATATTACAGAATTGGAAACAAACTTAAATATTCACCTCAACCAGAAAAGAACATGGAAAATGGCATAAGATGGACACACGAAGTTGTGAGAACTCCAAATTGGAATTACTAATGATACTATATTAAAACTCTGTTCTGACAGAAATAATACAATGTCTCAACTAGAGTTTGATATGATAACTAGAAGCCTTCCAAATGGGGAAAGGTTTAATTCGACCCTTTCCCTAGTGATCCTGTATGGCTGATGAAGGGTATATGCCTGAATCAATAAGTCATCTTGAGTTGGTCAAAAAGAAAAACACATCCGATGCTCAATATTTGGCTTTGCAACTCAGCACCAAGGTGGGCAAGATGTACACAAGAATGAGCTCAGGACTTGAAAGACAATTTGATGATAGAGAAGGATATGCACAATCCTCATATACCATATAATGATCTTCGATCATTCTAATATATATATATATATATAAACAAAATTACATCAGCAAATGCTTGGCAGCATTTCAGTGGCTTGTAGTTTATGAAAGGAGTTTTCCAAACGAAAATGCGGAGGGTAATCTCCTTCCTATGCCTTCAACTTTTTAGCCCGATCACTTCTTTTAATACACATGCCGCCAGCATTATACATGGAATGTACAATCATACATGATTCTACAACAAAAAAATCTCGAAAAATCTGCATATACCCTCAAAGAGAGTTCTCAAGTATTATCAACAAAAATGTAATATAAAACTGTATGCAGTTTGTAGTATGTAAGGCCAAGGGGTTGAGAAAAAAATTCTTGCTGCTGGCCTTCTTTTTTTTGAGATTTTGCATGCGTCTTTTTCCAAATCCAATCCAGCGTTGGAGAGGGTGTCTGCTTCTGAATTCCTTTGCCTGTAAACATGATCAAAGGAAATCACAGATGAAAAGGATTTACGCTGACAAATTTTGTGGTAAATGTGAAATTTTCAACTATCACAGCAACTGGAAATTATTTTTCTAATTGTTAATTTATTGAACAATTTATCTGCTATGACAATATTAAATAATTCACGCTATGATCTTTACAAATAAAACTGTGGAAGAAAATAGCACTGGAAACTGAGAAAATACTAGCACACACATACAATAATTAACACAGTTATTTTTGGACAAATGTCCCCGGAAAAACCCAACTTAGGAAAATGGGTGCAGCAGCTAAGAGTTTTATTATTATGCAACAGTGAGAAATTCTGAGTACAATCTGGATGCCGAAAACTAGCATTCCTGCAGAGAAAATATTAGCACACACATACAATAATTAACACAGTTATTTTTGGACAAATGTCCCTGGAAAAACCCAACTTAGGAAAACCGGTGCAGCAGGTAAGGGTTTTATTATTATGCAACAGTGAGAAATTCTGAGTACAATCTGGATGCCGAAAACTAGCAATCTTGCAAAGAAAATATTGTCAAAAATAATTTGAGGGAAATTACCCTCACTCCGGGCAATTTCGGCACTGGACTACCTCTGAAAAGCAAGCTGTCCAACTGGGTTTGCGCAGGCCCTGCGTCAACCTGAAGCTGCAATTGCTGCAACTGCTGCCTGAATCATCTGCTGATCAAGTTGTCCTGCCTGCTATTGACTGGGAAAATGCTCTTCTGCATGGCTTTTGCGCAGTTTCCTGGAGAAATTTCGGCCTCTCTGCAAATGCACTCATCGGATCTGGAAATCTTTCTCCGACTTCACTGTCTCTGCCCTTCACTGTTTCTACATCTTTCTCTGGCTTTCCGGCAACTGCTGCTGCTCTTTGGAAATCAAACAACCAAAGAAATCGAACCTCACAAGTGTATTCTCCATTTATCCATCGACTTCTTCTTATAATCCTCTGTTGGAGCACCAACGACCAAGATTAGATTTTAATCAAGGGCCCAAATTAATTCCTTGTCGATCCGTGTGAGTTTCTAGAGAATTCTCACCTTATCTCAATTAATATTTTGATTAATTAACCATATTCCCTAAGTTTAGACTTAGGAAATATTGAAAGATCGGCGAATAATCTACTTGAGCCATCTCTAGGTAGAATTTCTAGAAACGATTTATGGGTTTTGGAGATTTCATGTGTTTTAGCCTCTCCACAAAGTTTTGAGACTAGAACACCTTCAATGCTACAAAAACTAATAGTAAAGAGGGGAAATAGAGCATTTATGATCTAAGTATTGAGATTTTGGGGTAGCATCGGATGTGCTCTAGCTCCGAAACTTTGTGGAGGGGCTAAAACACATGAGATCTCCAAGACTCAGAAAGCATTTGGAGAAATTCCATCTGGTGTAAAAGTTCTTCAAATAAGGACCCTAAGTCTAACTTAGGGAAATTAAAAATTTAAAGTGAATTAATTTACACATGTGATGAGAACATTCTAAGTGACGTGGATCAAGGTACTTCTAATCTTAGCCTTTGATTAGAGATTAGATCACGATTGTTGATGTGTCAACGAGAAAAGTATAAAGGAAGGGCTTGGGGTTAGTTGGAGGATACACACAAAATCTAAGAGATCGAATTCTTTTGACGGAGCAGTGCTTAGACGAAGATCAGATCTGAGTGATTTAGAGAACTAGTAAGGGGCAGATGCGGTGATTGGTCAGGAGGGCCAAGGGTACAACGCAGCAAGGGCAGCATAGACACAGTGGAGGCAGCGCAACCATTAGAGGGTGTGACACAGTCCCTAGAGAGGGTGACGCAAGCCCACGTAGGGCTCACGCAGGGGTAGCGCAGTGTCTCCAAAGAACAGTCCGAAATTCACTGGAAGCTGGGTTTTCTAAGTCGACAGGGCTGAAACCAGATCCAAGAGAAGCTAATCAATGCAGAGCTAGGGTGACGCAGTCCCTCAACCAGGGCCACACAGCCTTACGCAGTGGCAGTGTAAAACTGCGCAGAGCTAGCTGGGGTTTCACTAGTTGCTCATTCGGATCAGCCGGGACTTGCGAGACTGAGGTATATCTCACATTTTCTCTATAGCCGAGGTTTTCTCTGCTGGGTGAGCTGGTTTGTGGCACCCTAGATGTACTCAAAAACTACTGCTTAATAATAATAAACCCTCATATCTGCTGCACCGGTTTGCCCGCATTGGGTTTTTCCGGGGACATTTGTCTTTTGTGTCCTTTGTCATATGTGCATGATGTTCAGTAAATGATTTGTATTTTATTAGGTTGCTAGTTGTGTTTACTTCGAAGTTTTTCTGAACTTGTTCAGTTAAATAACTTGTGTATAATAAATCAAGTAGGAGAAGTAAATCAATATTTAGCAGTAGGATTTCTGTGCTCAGAAATTTTCACATGGTATTAGAGCATTATAGATCAAGTTGAACCATCAACAAAGGGGCTGAAGATATTTTCTACAGGAAGGGCAGCTGAAGCAGCATAGGTCCAGAAGAAGGCAGCGCAACACTAGACCCTGCAAGGGTGACGTATAGTCAGTCTGCTCGCGCAACTCCAGAAAGGTGACGCAGAGGTAGTTTGCTCACACAGAGGCTGACATAGCACCAGGAGAGGGACGTTGAGCCAGTCTGCTCACGCAGAGGTTGACGCAGCACCAGGAGGGTGACATAGTCCAAGAGGGAGTGACGCTCTGCAGTTCACTGGGGCGGGAAGTGTAGTTTCTGATCTTCAGAAGTTTCTGGTGAAGCATCGGTTCTGTCGGTGCATAACAGTGCCTAACAGAGGTGACAAAGTGAGGAGAACAGTCTCTCAACAGATTTGTGCCAAAGAAATCTGAGATTCGATCAGGAGGGTGATTGTAGAGGACTGATTCAGGAGATTTGGCGGAGGATTTTCGGGAGGGAAATCAATTGTCAGAGGGAGCAACTACTTTAGAGGGTTTTTATCGCCAAGAAACTTAGATCTGGTCTTCTGTTGAGTGCATCAGCAGTAGAAGGGAGAAGAGTACCCGTTTCCACAGTTTTTGAGCTAGATGACCCCGTATGGACTGAGAGATCAGGATAGGTTGGACGGTGTGTCCAACTTTGCGATATGGAAGGCCAAAATCCTGACAATCCTGGAGGAGTACGGTATTAGAGACCACACGGAAAATGTCCTAGCTGTGCCGATCGATGTAGACGCTTTGAAGAATTTCAATGAAAATTAGGCGCGGGCAAAGCGCTTGATCATGGATGGGGTGAAGGATCACGTGGTCCCACACATTGTCGAGAAGAAGACGACACATGAGATGTGGACAACCTTGACCATGTTGTATCAAGGCAGCTCTGTCCAATGGAAGATGCTTCTAGAGAACTAGATGAGGATGTTCCAGATGCACAAGGGTGAGGAGATCGATCCCTTCCTCTCCAGATTGCAGACGATCCAAGATCAACTGATTGCCATGGGGGGAAACTCTGGATGAAGGGCTCTTGGTGAGGACTGCCCTGAATGCAGTCACTGATGAGTGGGAGACCTTTTTCCAAAGCATTTTGGGCAAATCACAACTCCCAAATTGAGGTGACATGTGGGCTATCCTTTGATAGGAAGAGATTCGACGGATGACCAAGAAGGAATTCAGCAGCGGAGGTAGCAAGGCGAAGAAGGAGGAGGATGCGGCCCTAGCATCAAAGGGACAATGACAACAAGGGAAGAATAAGAAGGACCTATCGAAGGTCCGGTGCTTCAGGTGTGGCGAACTTGGACACTTCGCCAACACTTGTCCTAAGAGGAAGGACAAGGAATCTTCAGATTCCAAGGTAGCATCAACTAGAGGAGATAATGGTAGTGAGGATGATGTGGCGATGATTGCTCATGTGCCTAGAGAGAAGAGGTGGGGCGATAGTGATCTGTAGAGCAGCTATAGATGGGGAGGCAGGATCCTTGAGGTGCCCAAAATCATGGATCACATAAGAGCTACGGGAGATAGTAGCAGGATGACTAGAGCAGTGGGTGCAGAAGATCATGATGAAGCAGAGGCAGAGCTGGGACATTGTAGATTGGAGCAGCGTAGTGCAGTGGCAACAACATCGTGGAAGCAGCAACGCAGAGGCTAATGGGGTTTCAACAATGCAGAGGGGCAGTGCTTGTGTAGTGTAGAGCAGCAACAATGCAGAGGCTCTAAAGAGACAATGCATCGTAGTAGTCGAGGGTGCTTCAGTGATGAGATGCAGCCCGACTAACTTGTCTGTTAGTGTTTGGGTAGTGGTCCTTCAGTTGCTTACTTCTCAGCAACTCAGTTGCAGTGCAGCAGTTGGCAGCATGATGCAGCAATTTGAGAAGGAGCTGCAGAACAAATGTGGCAGTGTCAGTGATAGTGACATGGGCAGTAGTACAGAGAGCAACAATGCAGTGGATGAAGGGCAACAGGCCAAGCATCAGTGCAGAGACCGATACCAGAGATCAGGGCAATCCTTTAGTGTGGAAGTATTGCTAGAGCACACTTCTCACTAAGAGGGAGTGTTGAGATTTTGGGGTAGCATCGGATGTGCTCTAGCTACGAAACTTTGTGGAGGGGCTAGAACGCATGAGATCTCCAAGACCCAAAAGGTGTTTGGAGAAATTCCATCTAGTGTAAAAGTTATTCAAATAATTAAATTTTTTAATGAGGGCCCTAAGTCTAACTTAGGGAAATTAAAAAATTAAAGTGAATTAATTTACACATGTGATGAGAACATTCTAAGTGATGTGGATCAAGCTACTTCTAATCTTAGCCATTGATTAGAGATTAGATCATGATCGTTGATGTGTTAACGAGAAAAGTATAAAGGAAGGGCTTGGGGTCAGTTGGAGGATACACACAAAATCTAAGAGATCGAATTCTTCTGACGGAGCAGTGCTCAGACGAAGATCAGATCTGAGTGATTCAGAGAAGCAGTGAGGGGCAGATGCAGTGATTGGTCAGGAGGGCCAAGGGTACAACACAGAGCAAGGTAAACAGAGACGCAGTGGAGGCAACGCTACCATCAGAGGGTGTGACGCAGTCCCTAGAGAGGGTGATGCAGGGCCACGCAGGGGAAACATAGTGTCTGCAAAGAAAAGTCCAAAATTCACTGGAAGCTGGGGTTTCTATGCCGGCAGGGATGAAACCAGATCCGAGAGAAGCTGATCAACGCAGAGCTAGGGTGACACAGTCCCTCAGCTAGGGACATGTAGCCTTACGCAGTGGCAACATAGAGACTGTGCAGAGCTAGCTGGGGTTTCACTAGTAGCTCATCCGGATTAGCCAGGACTTGCGAGAGTAAGGTATATCTCACATTTTTCTTTGTAGCCAAGGTTTTCTCTGTTGGGTAAGCCGGTTTGTGGCACCCTACATGTACTAAAAAACTGTTGCTTAATAATAATAAATCCTCATATTTGCTACAGGAGTTTTCTTGGGGACATTTGTTCGAAAAATTTGTGTGTCCTTTGTCATCTGTGCGTGATGTTCAGTAAATGATCCCTATTTGTGTAGGTTGCTATTTGTGTTTACTTCGAAGTTTTTCTGAACATGTTCAATTAAATAACTTGTGTATAATAAATCAAGTAGGAGAAGTAAATCAATATTTAGCAGTAGGATTTTTGTGCTCAGAAATTTTCACACTAAGTTGTTTCCATCATCCAATTAATTACAATTTGTGAGTCTCCATAAACATGCAATTGTGTGATTCCCTCATAATGAGCTAACTGAAGAATTAATTTGGGAGCAAATAATTTTGAAAAATTGTTTGAATCCAAGACAATGTTTGCCGAGATGGTGAAGTGTTTGCTGGTAGAAACATGTAAAACTCCTCCAGTTCCTCCCATAGAGGGTGAGCCTTGAGCTGCTCTGTCAAAGAAGGCCCAGACAATGTGTCTGAATATTGGGCTCCAAGAGAGGAATTTGTCATTTTATATGCACCGTTGGTTTTATAGTGTTGGTGATGGACAAACTATGAATAGTACCTTGATGGTGACAAGCTCTTTTCCTTTAAAGGTAGCTAGGTTTTTCTCCAACAATATACCTCATATCACTCTGAGGGGGGGGAACTTGGTGTTGCATTTTTTGTGATCTTGATAGCCATGTTTTAATACAAATATCAATAGAAGGACCTTCACAGGAATACTGTTGACTTTCACAAAGATAAATTTCATTCCAAATAGTGCATGTAAAGGGACATCCAATGAACAAATGATCCACAGATTTAGACTCAGCTCGACAGAGGGGGCAGATACCAAGCTCATCGAAAAATCTTTGCTGTAGGTTGTCCCATGTTGGTGCTTTATTCCTGAGTAATAGTTGCATATAAGTTTAGATTTGGGAAGGCAATTTAATTCCTATCTTTTTTCCCCACCGTGGAGGATCATGATTCCATTATCTTGTGCTAAAGCACGATACCCAAACTTTGGAGAGTATGCTATTGAAGTTTGTAGCTCAGGCAGATACTTTTGCATAGGCCTTGTGTCTAGGTGTTAAATTGTGCAACTAGGGCCAAATTCCTCTTTGGACAACTCATTTGATGGACTCGATAATTATTGCATTGAATTAATCTTTTTGAAAGGACCAAAATTCACCTAAGGTTCATTGAAATCGAACGAGGAGAAATGTGTTTTTGAAGTGAAGCCCACACATGTGCAATTCGTCAAGGTTGACTTGGGGTCAAGTTGGACACATTGACCCTCCTCCATCTCATATAAATAAGGTAGACCTCAAACCTCATTTGGATCATCACAACTCATCATATCTTCTCTCTCCTCATCTGATTGGGTCGTAGAAATTGCAAGTAACCTATTTCTCTCACACGTGCGTATTTTAGAAGGCGGTTGATTGGGCGTTGACTTTCTGTTTCAGCTGAGTTTGACCAGTGTTGACTAAGGCTCCTTTGACCTATTTTGATTGCTATTTTTGGAGGAATAATTCTATTTGGGTAGGCCACATTGATTGGCATAGAAACCGAGGATTTCTAGGCACTTTGACCTATGTTAACCGCATGCCTGCTTGATCGCAGGGTTGACTTCAATTTGACAGAATTTGACTACTGATTTGTTGACTGTTTTGGGCTAACTTTGACCAGCAAGAGAGGCCGAGTTCCTCTCTCCTTCTCTTGAGCTGTTTTGGAAGAGTTTGACCAGACTTTGATTGTTGTTGACTTTCTTGTTAGGGCAAAATTTGACTGCTGTTCACTGAGGGCATAATTGTAGATTTGACTGGGTTGTTTTGGACAGTGGTATTGGATCATCAAATTGGCAAGTCAATTTTGACTTTGATTTTGTATTATTGTACTCTCTCTCGTCGCGGAACATTTGATATTTATAATAAGAAAAATTGATCAAGGGTTTTCCCCATCTTGGGGTTTTTCCCTGGCTTGTGCCAAATTCTGGGTGTTCTCTTGTTTTGGCTTGTCTTCTACATTTATTGTTTATGTTCTATCTACAGTTACTGTCAATGTGATTAATGGTTAATGTGATTGCTATTGGAAATTAAGTGGAAATTATCATTGGGCTAATAAAAGGACATTGAAGTAATTGTTGCAAGCATAGAACATACCATTGTTATCTAAAATTAACATAGTTTCAGAGCCCAGATGAGGACAAGCCCAAGTAAGAGAAAGAAAAGCATTCAAAAGATATCTGTTGGACAAAGAATATTCGACAAGTCTCCATGGCCTCTACATCTTACTTCAAGACTGCGGACAAGTTCAATGGGAAGTCTAACTATCATGCATGGAAGGTGATTTGGAGGAGCATAAGTATTGGACTATGTGCAGGGAAAAGTGGTGGAGCCTCCTTCAAATGCACCTGCTACTGCGAGAACGAAGTATAGAAAAGGTGAGGTCAAAGCTAAGAAAATTATTATTGACTCCATTCAAAATCATTTGGTTGCTTATATTTCTGATTTGGGAACTTCTAAGGAAATATATGTTAAGGTGGTTGGGATGTTCAAAGTGAACAATGAAAATCAAATCCTTTTTCTCAAAAACAAGTTGAAGGATATCAAGATGAATAAAGGGGAGTCTATCCAATCCTACTTCATGAGAATAACTCAAATCAAGAATGACTTGCTAACTATTGGAGAAGTTATTTCTGACAGGGAGCTCACTGTCATTGCTCTTGGAGGTCTTCCAAGACCATGGGATGTATTTGTCACCACCATTCTCAACAATGACATGATACCTGGTTTCGATGAATTATTGGCTCGATGCACTCAAGAGGAGAAAATGATGACAGAGAGAGATAAATCTAAAAATGGAAATGAACCAATCACTTTCTCTACACATGCAAAGAAGAAGAATGATATTGGTCCAAGGAGGCAAGTTCAAGGTTCTAAGAAGGAATTCAAAGGAAGAGGCAAAGGAATATGCTACAATTGTAACATGTCTGACCACTATGCTAGAGAGTGCCCTCACAAGAAGAATCCTCCAAGGGATGATAATAACAACAACAACAATTACAAAAGCAATGGCAATCAAAGGAACGACAGGGATAGCAACAAAGGAAATAGGAATGCTCTAGCTGCTCGAGATGGAAATGGCTGACCTCCCAAATGTTGAAATTTGGTTACCGGAGGACAGGTGGTTCCGTAAGGCTTTGATCTTTGGCCTAGGGAAAAGTGTTCAAATGTATTTCACTTTTTCTCCTAAAGTGACTTTATAAGTTATAAAGTCAAATCTAATTTAAAAGTGACTTTAAGTGATAAAGTTACTAAGTCTAATTTTAAAGTGACTCTAATAAAATCAATGTGAAATTAGAAAGTGAAAAGTGACTTTGGAAATAAATGACTAAGAAGGTTTTTATTAAAGTGGGGTGAATTACAAAATAGAAAGCGAGATTTAAATGCACATTTTATCTCAGCCCTCGATCTAAAGCTATCTCAGCCATTGGATTTAGGGATTCCCCAGAAGTCACTTAGGGTTAGGTTAAAGGAGGAAAAGAGGGAAAAGATCATTAAGTCTTTCATGAGTAGATAGAGAGAAGGAGGAGAAGGGAGCTGGAGAAATTTCTGGGTTTGAGAAAGTGAAGGAGAGGAACAGTTCAGCAAATTCATACAACAGAGAGAGGCTGCATGCATTTCGACGCAGTAGTCCGTACAACATTAATTAGCATGCATTTCAAGGCAGATTTACGTACATCAGCTTGAGGCACGGATTTCAAGGAGAGGGACAACACATAAACAAGGAGAAGGTACTGCAATCTAAAGGCAAAATTTTCGAGATTGCTGGGCACAATTTTCGAGACAGTGGGCACGATTTTCGAGGAGGCACTGCTGTACTTTTTCGTACAGTCTGTATGGCCATACAACTAAGTATTGGGCACGAGTTTCAAGGCTATTCACTGTTGCAATAAATTTCTGTTTTGATTGTTTTGCTGATTTGGCACATTTTCCGAGGTGGAGGTAAGCACGGAAAACGAGATAAGTCTGTACATTGTTTGCTGGAATTTTCTTGTATATTTCACTTCTCTATAAAAGCATTTTCTAGAAATAAAGAAGAGCTTTCGAACTAGTTTTCCCCAAGAGTTGTAGGGGGTTTTTCTAGGGTCAAATTGACTAAAAATTAGCGTGTCATTTTCTGTGTGTGGCTGATATATTTTCTGAGTTTTTATTTCTGCATTTTTAGCACTGTGAAATTTCTAGAATTTGTGTTTTCAAAAAATATTTATTATTTCCAGCTTGTTGAATGAATGGTTATGGGAATGGGAATTTAACTACATGGGAGTAATAAGGAGAAATTGAAAACCAGGGTTGGGTCAAAATTTCTACACCAAAAGGACAAGAAATGGCAGGTATGATGAAAGTAATATTGTAGAAAAACAAGATGAGTTGTATCTTATTTCTGCTCTATCTACTTCCTCTCCTTTGGATACTTTGGATCATTGGTTGATTGATAGTGGAGCCTCAAGGCACTTCACTGGATATAAGGTGGCCCTCTCAAATTTAGTTGAGAAGAAAACTAATCTAAATATTATACTTGCATATAATTCCACCTACCTCGTGAAAGGGATAGGAATTGTCACTCTATATTTGAATCATGGTCAAACCATACATCTACAAGAAGTGTTGTATGTGCCTGATTTGAAGAAGAACCTGGGATCTATTTCTGTGATGGAAGACAAAGGCTTCAAGGTAGCATTCATTGATGGAAAGGTACATATTTGGCAAAGAAGCCCTAAAGACGCATTTACTCTTCGATTTAGGGTTGATGGTCTCTATCAAGTTTGTGGAAGTCCTTTGGGAGCTTTGGCAAGTGATACTTTGTGAAAATTCCTATCACTGGAATCCTATTGCAACAACTGAAAATTATTCTCAAAATTGTTAATTTTATTTAACAATTTATTTGCAGTTTACTACGACAAATACTGAATAAATCACATTGCGATCTACACAAATAAAACTGCGGAAAAAATAGTTCTGGAAACTGAGAAAATACTAGCACATACACACATAAATTGACACCGTTATTTTTGGACAAATGTCACCGAAAAAACCCAACTTGGGAAAACCGGTACAGTAGTGAGGATTTTTATTATTATGCAACAGTGAATTTTGAGTACAATCTATGGATGCTCAACTAGCAATCCAAAAAGGCAAAGGTAAAGGTAAGCAACTGAACAAGGAGAAGGATTATTCTAAGGTGAAGTGTTGGAATTGTCAGAAGATGGGACACTATGCAGTTGTGTGTCTGGAGAAGAAGAAGAATGGGAAGAACAAGACCATGGTAGCATCAGCAGAGATAGAGGACTTTTCAGAGAGCTTTGACTGGGAGTTTGGGTTCATTACTTGTGATTCCACTAGTGCAGGATCACCTCCCATGGAGGTTTTGGAGAGAGTGTGCATTTCCCTCCACTAGCGGAGCATCTTCATGTATGTGGTATGTTAACAGTGGGGCTTCACGTCATATGACAGGATTTCGTGAGTACTTCTCAGAGGTTTCAGAGAGTGGCACTTATATAGAGGTAGTACTCAGAGACGACAACATTGTTAGAGCAGTCGGTGTGAGGACATTTACATTTGATAGGGAACCCAAACCTCCCTTGAAAGTGTCGGATGTTCAATATGTGCCAGGGATGAGGAAGAACCTTATATCTGTCTCAGCATTGGAGGACAGAGGGTATGATGTATTGTTCAAGAGAGGGCAGGTGCTTATATATCCTAGGGGTTCTCTAACTGATTCAGCTAGAGTGATTAGAGTACGTCATGAAAAGGTATACAAGTTTGTGTTTCAACCCCTTTTGGCATTGAGCAGTAGTACTAGCAGCAGAGCTAGCTGTTCAGAGTAGTGCAAGATTTGGAACCACAAGATGGGGCACATGTATCATGGGTCCTTGAGGACATTGCGGGAGATCACTATAGGTGTGCTAGATTTCAGTTCTGATCACCTAGATACATGTAGAGGATGCGCTATGGGGAAGTTTGCCAAATCTCCTTTTCCCAGCCGGTGGTAAGGTCGGGTACAGGATACTTGATTTGATTCATTCTAATGTGAGCGGTCGGATGTCTCATGTTTCCTTGAGTGGATATGAGTACTATGTTTTATTCATTGATGATCACTCCAGGAGGACCTGGATTTATTTCTTGAAGACTAAGAGTGAGGTCTTCAAGCGGTTTCAGGAGTTCAGAGCTCTTGTGGAGACACAGACAGGTCGGAAGATCAAGTCCCTGAGGTCGGACAATGGAGGAGAGTACACCCTTGGAGAGTTTGTTGACTATTGTGCGGAGGCAGGCATTAGGAGGGAGTTCACTGTTCCTTACAACCCCCAGCAAAACGAGGTTGCGGAGAGGAAGAACAGATCCATCGGAGGGGCTGCCAAAGCCATGTTACATGATCAGGGGTTGCCATTGTTTTTGTGGGCAGAGGCCTGCAACACAGCTGTTTACTTGCAGAACAGGAGTCCACATCGTGCCTTGGGGCACATGACTCCGGAGGAGGCTTTTTCTGGGAAGAAGCCTGATATGGGTCATCTTCGTATCTTTGGGTGCATGACATACTCCTACATACCCAAGGAGAAGAGGACCAAACTAGAGCCCACCGCAGAGAAGGGTATCTTTGTGGGCTATAGTGAGACCTCCAAGGCCTTTCGGATTTATATTCTTGCATAGAGGAGAGTTGTTGTCAGGCGGGATGAGAAGTTCGAGGAGGACAGGGCTTTAAGGAGGTCACGGGAGTTAGAGTATCTGGATCGGCCAGACCCTCAGGAGCAGCTGAGTTAGTCAAAGGGATCCAGTGGGCAGGGATTAGGAGGTACATTGATTACGGTGTCAGGTCCATCAGTGAGCAGTGGCTTGTCGAGTCAGAGGTGTGGTGCTTCGGGCAACATGCAGAGCAGTCGCATGAGTTCAACTGGGTAGTCCCAGCGATGGACATTTCTGGTACTTCAACATCTACATGCACGAGTTCAGCCGGGGGAAAGAGCAGAGTCGGGAGTTGGGGGTTCTGGCGAGGATGAGGATTTGTTCTCAGGTGGGAGAAGTGTGCTCATGGAAGAGGAAACCCAAGTGGCTTCGAGGGATAACTTGAGAGCCACAGCTATATGGAAATGGTTGCCAACATCGTTGACTCCGAGCCTTCTAGCTATGAGGAGGCAGTTAGCCAGCAGGTCTGGAGAGAGGCCATGCAGGAGGAGTATTCTTCTATCATGAAGAATGATGTTTGGGAGTTGGTGCCGAGGCCTGAGGGCAAATCCGTGGTTACTTCCAGATGGCTTTACAAGGTAAAGCATGCTGCAGATGGCAGCATTGAGAAATTCAAGGCAAGGTTTGTGGCTAGAGGGTTCTCCCAGGTAGAGGGAGTAGATTATGAGGAGACCTTCGCTCCCGTGGCTCGATATACTTCCATTCGCTCCATTATATCGATAGCAGCAGAGATGGGTTGGAAGATCCACCAGATGGATGTGAAGACCGCATTTCTCAATGGCTTCATACAGGAGGAGGTGTACATTGAGCAGCCACAGGGCTTTGAGGTGCATGGGAAGGAGTCCCATGTGTGCAGACTGAAGAAGGCCCTTTATGGCCTGAAGCAAGCTCCCAGAGCTTGGTACTCCATGATAGATACATACTTGCAGAAGATGGGTTTCACAAAGAGTGAGGCAGATCCGAACCTTTACTATATTGTGATAGGTGAGGAGCCTCTCATTCTGGTGCTATATGTGGATGACTTGGTCATTACAGGTGCAGAGAGACTCATAGAGCACTGCAAGAGAGATCTTGCGGCGGAGTTTGAGATGAAGGACATCGGCTTGATGCATTACTTTCTGGGTTTGGAGGTGTGGCAGGAGGAGGGGCATTTCTTCCTGGGATAGGGGAAGTATATTGTGGACATCCTTGGCAGATTCCACATGGAGGATTTTAGACCCATGTCGACACCGATGATCACCAACTGGAAGAAGCTTCATGCTTCAGATTCTGAGTTGGTGGATCCCACATTGTACAGGCAGCTGATTGGTTCCTTGATGTATTTGGTCAACACTAGACCAGATATTTGTTTTGCAGTCAACACGATGAGTCAGTTTATGTGTGAGCCTAGGAAGGTTCACTGGGTGGTTGCAAAACACATTTTGCGGTACTTGCAGGGGACAGTGGATTATGGTTTGGACTACAGGCAGGGGGATGGAGTGAGATTGGCAGGTTACACTGATTCTGATTGGGCAGGTTGTGCTTCTGATAGGAAGAGCACTTTAGGGTGCTGTTTTGGGTTGGGTTCGGCAGTAGTGTCATGGTTCAGCCGAAAGCAGCAGTCAGTAGCATTGAGTTCAGCGGAAGCATTGAGGTGCCTACGCAAACCTACTAGTGGAAAACCTCATTGAGGCAGCTAGTAGGCCTTAAAAAAAAATTGCATTTCTCCATGTATCTCTCTCTAATGAATGCAAATGCTCTCCAACCTTTGCAAGCAGAAAACAACAAGTTGGCACAAAAAGAAAATTTGGTCAACACTATAGTCAAAGGTAGTCAAACTT
>CM076576.1:198317118-198513885 GCA_034641835.2 Pinus albicaulis
GCTGTTGTAGACAATTTCGTCATCCCCTAGAGACAGCCTAGAGTTGCCATAGACCAATGCCTAGGAAATCTTAACATAGCAAGGAGCTCATAATATATCTTGGGTTGTCAATCCAAAAGCTCTCTTACTATCTCTTGTAAAACAAGAAAATTAGTTTAAATGGAACCAAACTCTCTCAGAAGCTGATACAAAGATAATAATAATGTAGGAACAGCATGCAAAACTCCAATACAAAAGCATCAGACAGTTAAGAGACAGATTACTGCAAAGAGGGCCGGTTCAAATAGTATGCCATAGAAATCAAATATCAGAAAGTGGATGCAGTGAGAAAAACATGAAGGAGATACTAGTTAACATGAGGCTGATACCCAGATACACAATAGAACCACATATGGGCTTATCCAACTAAGAATCCATACATGACAATGGCGTTTTAAAAGCACCCTCCTCAAGTAACTAATATAGCAGAAAATATGAATGACATGAACATGGAACAGTATATCATGACTAGGCCTATTTAAAGCGCTTGACTAATCCAAGTATGGGCACCAACTAGGATGAATCCTTACTTAAGGTCAGTGAGCCACTCGCATTCTAGAACATGATACAAGAAGATAAATGCAATGAAATGAGATATTATATTAACACATAAGAAAAGATTACATACTGTGGGATACCAAAGACCAGAATCCTCATCACAGTTATAACTCCTCCTCACTGAGACCCTACGGGCTCTGAGCCTTCATATAGAAACTTTACAAGATGTATACAAAGCCTTTCACTGCACAGTTTGCTGATAGAAATATGGAACCCTTACAATGTCTTTCTTCCTTATTTTTATAAGAGAAACAGAAAGCTCTAGAGAATGAGGTAGGTGATATACATTTAATGATCTAATTTAAAACAAATCTGAAAGAAAAACCCGCTTATGCTGTTTGACGGTGCTGAACTGGTGCAAGTACTCTGCTACTGTTTTATGAAATAAATGTTGAGGATGAAAATCTCCTCATAAACAGGACATAAAGAATAAAATATACAAATGTTATGTACTTGGCTGGAGGAGGGAAATCTGCTACAATAAAACCTTGAGTTTGCTTGTTTTTGTGCATGGTACTTTCGGCCCTCTAATCTTGAATTAAGATGCCAGATCTTTAATGCAGGGTGAGGCATTTCTCGATCTTTCACTGATTTTCGTAGGCTGCCCCATTAATATTTCTTGCTGTGTAATCTTTCCCTCTGCAGGCGTATTTAGGGTTCAATGGATTTTATCCATATTTCCATTAATGAGGTCATATCATAACAGCTACCTCAAGCTTCCCTCTTAAATTTCGCCAGCAAAATATCGTCCTTTGACATGCTCTTGACCTCTGCAATGGAGGCAACAAATTATAGCGCCTCCTCATCATCTTGAAACCTGCAAAACCCACAGATACATTAGAAAAATAGACTCAGGAGCAAGGGGCGTGGAGGTGGAGATGATGGTGACGTCGAAGACATGGCCATATGGCAAGAACATGTAGGGTGGCGGAGAAAATACAGTGGAGATTTTGATAAATAGACGGAATGTAAGTTTTCACGTAGAACAGTTAAAACACGATGTATGGATAAAAAACGATAAATATGAATGCAACGCATATATATAGACGGCGGGGATGGAAATACAATGGGCACGCGGGGTGATGACACATAGGCGTACGAAAAGCCAAGAGGAATAGATGACGTGGCGGAGGACTTAGTCAAGCAGGGGGAGAACACGAGTGATTATGGGCCACACGATCATTGGATGGGATCGACGGTTCTAAGTGCATCGTGGGGCAACAAAATGGTGGACCAGGGACGTGATGGACGTAGGTTAAAACACGAGCAACTTCGGAGGATAGTCACCGTTGGATGGAGGACGCAGGATCGGGCGGTTGCAAAGTATTCCGCTACCCGATTTTCGTCCGGAGGTTAACGCGCGGGGAGGGCGAGAGCTTGGTTAATCAGCGCGCATCTCCGGAGCACCACGGCCGGTGGATGGAGGCTCTAAGATCTGACGGTGGTCATTAATTCCGCTGCACGTCTTTGATCTGACTTTTAACGCGCGAAATGAGCGGTTTCAGTCACCGTACATGAGGACACTTGTCATATGTTGAATGGAATCGCTGGCTCCATGGAGAATACCGCCAGCCCGTCCAAAGCGGTGCGGAATGAAACCGCCGGTTTTTGCAATGCGCGCGGGTGCGGGGACCACCACGGAAAACCAACTCCGCTCCGTCGATTGGATTTGATCAGACGGCTCCAGACGCGCCCGAAATTTTGAACGTTAAGCTCCTTTCCGCCTGGCGCCCGGTCTTGCGCCCGGCCTTGCGCCCGAGTCATATGGGGAGTGAAACAACTGGGCTTAAGGCTGAAGGGCTAGGCTCGATATAATTTTAATTGCGGGTTTTAACTTTCGCACAGTGTATTTTGTGAGCGGAAATGGGAGTGTTAAGCAGAAATATGGAGGTTTTAGGCCACAGTAGAGGTTTAGAACGGATTCAGAAGAGGTTGCAGGTCAAAAATTTATATGTAAGGGCTGACATGTACAACATCGGCTCCATCTGGGGACGACATGTTCATCCTTGGACATGTCGAGAACACGCAGACCTTAGACCATCCTGTATGTAAACTCCATTAAGCAATCCCTTTGCATTTTCTTTAAAACTCATTAGCACACATCCCTTATTAAAATAAAAACTGAAACAAAGTATATGTACAATATAATACAACAGGCATACTCTACCCGAATCAAAATTGAAAGCAGGGCTTTAGGAATTGGCTGTTCACAGGGGCATCTAACAAGTCACCCTGCAAATTTTCTAGAATAAATGTATTATTACCTTTTAGCTCCATAATCTTAAATGGGCCAAACCAAAGTGGATCAAATTTAGCATGTTTGCCCTTTTCAGCCCTCTGGATATCCCATCTGAGAACCAGGTCACCAATTTGAAATTTCCTGTCTTTTGCATGCTGATCAAATATGTTTTTCATTTTCTCCTGATACTCCGCTAATCTCTGATTCACTTGGCTCCGTGTTTCCTCCAATTCTACCAATTGGTTAATTCTTCTGACCGTGTCATCTGGTTCTTCCTGACTTTCCTGCATGAAACGTGCGACTGGCAAAGCCAATTGCACAGGAAACACAACTACTCGCCCATATACCAGTTCATAAAGATATTTCCCAGTTGCTCTCTTGCTAGTTACTCTATTCGCCCACAGAGCAAATTTAAATTGGGAATCCCAATTCTTTTGATTCTCATTAATTGTCTTCTTCAAGGACCTCACCAGAGTTTTTTTGGAAGATTTTTCCAAGCCATTCCCCTGTGGATAGTAAGCTGTGGAGTGATTTAATGTAATATTATACTGCTGGCAGAAATTTAAAAATTTATTGGACTTGAAGGCCTGTGCATTATCGGTTACAATTCTAGCTGGACAGCCAAACCTGGATATGATGTTCTCTTCCATGAATTTGATGATTACAACATCTGTAGCATTTCTCGCAGGTATGGCTTCCACCCACTTTGTAAAGTAATCTGTTGCAGTCAATATCCATTTATGTTGGCCACTCGAAGGGGGATGTATTTCTCCAATAAAATCTAATCCCCATTGCTGAAATGGTTCATCTATATGAACTGGAATTAGGAGCAAAGCAGGCAGCTTTTGTCTCTCAGCAAATTTTTGACACTTATCACATGCTCTAACCCAATTAAAAACATCTCCAAATAATTTAGGCCAATAAAAACCATCCTTCAGGATTTTATGGGCTGTAGCCCTCCAACTGTAATGTCCTCCACAAATTCCCTCATGAAACTCCACCATTATATTTTCTACTTCATCCTCTGTGAGGCACAATAATAGTATGCCTGAAGGATCTCTCCAATATAACTGACCATTGGAAACTATATACTTTTGTGATTTCAGCCTGAAAGCCCTGTATTTTGATTTATCACAGCTGGGTGGACAGCTGAGTGTTAAAAGATATTCAACTATTTCTTTGTACCAAGGACTAGTGAGATATTTTATGTGTATCTTTTGAGTGGCCATCTCTAGTCCATGTTGCTCTTCTCCTTTCTCAGACTCTTCATTCGCTATCATGGAAAAATTTATACCTAGAGCCCGATGATTTGATTCAGACAAAATTTTGGCTAACCCTTGTCCTTTAACCAGCTTAGTGGGTCTTATGTCCAAATCATACTCCTGTATTTTTGCAATCCATCTTCCTCTTTTTCCTTCACTATCTCCTTGAACGAGAATATCTTTGACAGCTGCTGTAGGAACATATGCAGTAATGTGGGACTGCAAAACATATGTTCTAAAGGCTTTGAGGGACTTCACCAAGGCATATGCCTGCTTCTCTAGTATATTATAATTCAATTCTGCATCATGTAATACTTGATCGAAAAAGGTTATTGGCTGCTCATATCCTTCTTTATTTTTCTGCAACAATACTCCAGTGACAGTATGAGGTGAAGTAAACGAAAAGATCATAAATGGCTTTGTATAATCAGGCCCGGCTAGCACGGGAGCTTCAGCAAATGCCTGTTTTATCCTTGTGAATGCATCTCTGGATTCTTGGGACCATTTCACCTCACTGTTCTTTTTAAGCATATCAGTTATATGCCTAACTATTTCAGCATAGTTAGGAATAAACCTTCTCAGAAAATTAATTCGGCCTAGAAACACCTGTACTTCTTTCTTATTCCTGGGTAAAGGAATACCATTTATGACTTCAACTCTCTTAGGGTCTATTTTCACACCATCTTTAGTTACAATGTGCCCTAAGATTTTTCCCTCATCTAATGCAAATAAAGATTTTTGAGGATTGAGGGAAAGACCATACCTTCTGCATTTTTCAAAGGTTCTCTGCAAGTGCTGAATGTGTTCAGTATCATCCTTTGAAAATACTGTGATATCATCCAGATATACCACCAGAAACTTGTCCTGCTCTCCAACAAAGGCTATGTCCATTGCCCTCTGAAAAGTAGCTCCTGCATTAATTAATCCAAAATGGCATCCTGGCATACATAAATGTTCCCCATGGTGTTGTAAATGCAGTTTTCTTCTGATCTTCTGGGAACACAGCTACCTGATTATAACCAGAAAACCCATCCATCATTGACATTCTGGAGGCTCCGACCACTTTCTGCAGAATGTGATCCATCATAGGCAATGGATAATTATCTTTTAAAGATGCTCTATTTAAGTTTATGAAATCTACACACAACCTTATTTCTCCATTTTTCTTTCGAACAGGAACAAGGTTTGCTACCCATTCTGAGTATCTCAGTGGCACAATTATTTTGGCCTTCAGCAGCTTCTTGATTTCTTTTTCAATAGAGGGAAGCAGCAGAGGATTTATCTGCCTGAGCTTCTGCTTATAAGGCTTTACATCTTCTCTCAAAGGAATTTTATGCTGCATTATATCAACATAAAAAGTTTTAAGGTCTTGATAAGACCATGCAAATACATCCTTATAAAACTGAAATAATTTCAGATATTTCTCTTTATATTCTTCTGGGACCTTTTTGGATAATTTGACAATTTTGGGATCAGCATAAGTACCCAGATTTAAATCTTCCACTTGTTCTTCTTCTACTGTTTTACTGTGCTGCAATGGAACATCGTTTTTATCAAACAATCTTTCTAGAGGTACCAGCCCTCTAGGTATGATATTTCCTTTCAGCTGCAGCACTTTATTGCCTGCTATTTTTTCTTCCCATTTGTTTTCGACAACATTTTCAGCTTCCTCTTCTTCATTATCATCAATCTCCATATTGGAGAATTCTCCCACTGTCTCCAAGAATCTCTTCATTTGTTCATCATCTTCAAATACCTGCCAATGTTTAACATTATCTGGGATTGATGGTCTGTATCGTACTTCAATTTCATACCTCAAAAGAGGATTCTGTGGAGGACGAAATGTGCTAGCAGCCACAACAAGAGAATCTGCCATTCTGTTCTGCTCCCGGGGCATGAACTGTATATTAAAAGCCGAGAAGAAATTTTCCACCATGTCCCATACTTCATTTCTGTAGGCTCTCAGCCGTGGATGCTTAGTTTGACATTGATTTCTGACCTGCCTTACCACCAGCTCAGAGTCTCCCATGACTTTTAAACTTTGTATGCCCATATTCTTTGCTGTCTGTAATCCCAAAAAAAGTGCTTCATATTCAGCTACATTATTGGTAGCCTCATAGTCCAATTTAAAGGATAGTGGGACCCATTTGCCTATAGGAGAAATTAATAATACCCCAGCTCCATTTCCTTCTCTAGAATTTGCCCCATCAAAATGTAAAGTCCAGATTCCAGCTTCATAATTTTCTGAAGGCTGCTCATCCTTGATTTTGAAGGAGGATTCATGCACATAATTTTGATCTTCTTCTAGCATAAAGAATGAAAAATCTCCTTCTTTACTATAGACTGGTGAATTTTCAGAGTTGTCAGCCTTAGTAACTACCTTGACAAATTTAGTCTCTCTGTATAACCTCCTCTCCTGTCCACCAAAAACTGGGATGGTAGCATATGTTAAATCCAGCTTAATTGACCCACCAATTTTTGTACCCCAGGACCTTGACAGCAACATGCCAAAGCGGGCTGGGATATCAGCCACCACAATGTCCATGACGACACTCTTTGTTGGAATTTGGGCCAAATTGACCACTAAATCTTTAATCATCCCCAAGCATTTGACTCTTTTGGAATCAAATGAATAAAGGTCTTTATATGGGCGTGTGATTTGCAGTCCTAGTTGTTCCATGACAGATAGAGGCATAAGATTATGGGAAGCCCCAGAATCTAACATACAATTGTGTAACAACAGGTAATGGATGACTAGAGAAACATAAAAAGGAGGAGTAGAAGGATCTACTTCCTCAACATGTGGGCCAAAGACTACCATGGGTCTTTCTTCTTGAAGGTTTAAAATATCAGGCACAATTGATATTTCAGGAGGGAGCATAAAAGAAGTAACTTGAGACTGATATGCAGGTTGTTTTAGCAGCTCGGTCAAGGGGATTGGAATTTTAATTTTCTCAAGTTCTTTTTGCAAACTAAAAGCAGGAGGGGGATTTTCTATCACAACTTATTTTGACTCTTTATTTTCAGCTGAAAATTTAATTTCTTTTGACACAGATTCATCATTAGGAGGACTGACTACTTTTGAAGAAGAAGGAATCTGGTCATTAGGCTGCAAGGGAGTATTTAGAGGACTCTTACCTTTTTCTGTGTTTCTCTTTGTTGCTGATTCCTTCTGAGCAGGTACCTCCTTCTGAGGTGGCTCCTCTTCTTGATCTTGAGTTCGGGTCCTCTTCCTTGAAGACCTGAGATCATATTTTCTATTGAAGTGTGCTTGCATGAAATCAACAAATTGTTTACAATAATGATCAAGCTCTGATTCTTCTTCTTCTTCTTGCAATGGGCATTCCATTTCATCATTGTTTGAGAAAGCAAGATTTGAATCTTCTAGTTCATAAGCAGCATCTTCAGTGGAGTCATCTGCTGGACCTTCCAGGTACAAAGGATGTGGTACCTGATCTTGCTGCTCCTTTGCTTCCCTTGGCAATATTTGCAATGGTGGTCTCTTATAATGGGGATTGTATCCTCTGTTTGGAGAATTATAGAAATTCTTGGGAGCTGCATTTTTAGCCTCTAATTCAAGCTTGACCATATTCTTAACCATCTTACTTATTTCATCCATCTTATTTGCATCCTTATCTTGATTAGAGGTGGAAACCTCTTCTTTGCCTCTCCTCCTAGTTTCTTGTTCAGCTTTTCCTTTTAATTTTCCAGTGGAGGAAAAGTTTGCTTCCAGCTCAAGAGCATCTGACTGAGCATCATCTAGGGTGGCAGGCTTTCTCTCCCTGAGGGAGAAACCGAAATCTGAGTCAAAGGCTGCAATGAAAACAACTTTTGCAGCGTTCTGATGAGGCTTCATATCTGCAGGGAGATTTAGATATAACTTATTAAATCTCTTAATAAACTCCGACACCCCTTCATTATGTCTCTTCTTGAGTGTATTGAACTCAGTGAGACACTGTCCATGATCTTTCTTTTCTCCCCATTTCCTGAGAAAAGTATTCTCCATGTCATCCCAGGTGGTTACTGAACGGTTTCCCAATGTCTTGAACCATTTTCTGGCTTCACCATCCAAAGATTGCACAAACAATCTCAAGACCACATACAAATGTTCTACATTTAAGTTTTCTGCAAAAGAGCAGAAAGTCTCCAGATGTTTCTAAGCATCAATTTCATTTTCACCATTAAATCTGGGCAATATCTTCAAATAATCCTGCGGCATATCATTAAGCACGTGAGGTAAGGCCAGTGGAGCATATTTATTCAACAGGAAAGCAGGAACATTAGCCATTGGAGGAGGTGGGGCTACAACAGTTTGATGCACAAATGGGGGAAGGGGAGGAGGAGGAAGTGGGGTATGAATAGCAACGAGAGTATACTGTGCAGAAGCTTGAGGTGTAGCTGGAAACAATCCATGATTAACAGGGGCTACTTCTGTAACTTCTTTAACTTCCTCAACCTCAGGGGTAAGACAAAGGTTCTCTTTTGTTCCAGCACCTCCCCTGGGTGGGCTATCTGAATAATGTCCAAGATTTTCCTCAGTGGAGTCGGGATTTTCTATTTGGACTTCTTGAGAAGAAGAGGATGGGTAATATTATTCAGAAAACTCAGGGATTTCAGCACGGGCTGATTGTCTTTCTTTCCAACTTCTTCTATGAATAATCTTCTTTGGGTCAGATACAGAGGATGTCTTTAACTTAGAGGAATCTGACCTAAAATGTGGCTTTCGAGGAGCCAGGACTACCAATAGATTTATCAAATAAAGAACAGTGGAGTCGCCAAGGTGAGAGATATACAACTCTTCAACTCTCTGTGCTCACCTGATCAGAGAGTGAATATGATTTGTCGAGGCCCAGGGAAACTGATATTCTCAAATTCGTCCCCGGCAACGGCGCCAGAAAGATGTTGTAGACAATTTCGTCATCCCCTAGAGACAGCCTAGAGTTGCCATAGACTAGTGCCTAGGACATCTTAACATAGCAAGGAGCTCATAATATATCTTGGGTTGTCAATCCAAAAGCTCTCTTACTATCTCTTGTAAAACAAGGAAATTAGTTTAAATGGAACCAAACTCTCTCAAAAGCTGATACAAAGATAAGAATAATGTAGGAACAACATGCAAAACTCCAATACAAAGCATCAGACAGTTAAGAGACAGCTTACTGCAAAGAGGGCCGGTTCAAATAGTATGCCACAGAAATCAAATATCAGAAAGTGGATTCAGTGAGGAAAACATGAAGGAGATACTAGTTAACATGAGGCTGATACCCAGATACACAACAGAACCACATATGGGCTTATCCAACTAAGAATCCATACATGACAATGGCATTTTAAAAGCACCCTCCTCAAGTAACTAATATAGCAGAAAATATGAATGACATGAACATGAAACAATATATCATGACTAGGCCTATTTAAAGCGCTTGACTAATCCAAGTATGGGCACCAACTAGGATGAATCCTTACTTAAGATCAGTGAGCCACTCACATTCTAGAACATGATACAAGAAGATAAATGCAATGAAATGAGATATTATATTAACACATAAGAAAAGATTACATACTGTGGGATACCAAAGACCAGAATCCTCATTACAGTTATAACTCCTCCTCACTGAGACCCTACGGGCTCTGAGCCTTCATACAGAAACTTTACAAGATGTATACAAAGCCTTTCACTGCACAGTTTGGTGATAGAAATCTGGAACCCTTACAATGTCTTTCTTCTTCGGTTTTATAGAAGAGGAAATAGAAATCTCTCGAGAATGAGGTAGGTGATATACATTTAATGATCTAATTTAAAAAAAACTTGAAAGAAAAACCCGCCTATGCTGTTTGACGGTGCTGAACTGGTGCAAGTACTCTGCTGCTATTTTATGAAATAAATGTTGAGGATAAAAATATCCTCATGAACAAGACATAAAGAATAAAATATACAAATGCTCTGTACTTGACTGAAAGAGAAAAATTTGCTGCAATAAAACCTTGAGGTTTCTTGTATTTGTGCATGGTACTCTCGGCCCTCTAACTTCGAATTTAAACCCCAGATCTTTAATGCAGGGCTCTGTGTCTCTTGATCTTTCGCTGATATTTCAGGCTGCCCCATTAATATTTCTTGCTGTGTAATATTTCCCTCTGCAGGCGTATTTAGGGTTCAATGGATTTTATCCATATTTCCATTAATGAGGTCATATCATAACAGCTACCTCAAGCTTCCCTCTTAAATTTCGCCAGCAAAATATCGTCCTTTGACATGCTCTTGACCTCTGCAATGGAGGCAACAAATTATAGCGCCTCCTCATCATCTTGAAACCTACAAAACCCACAGATACATTAGAAAAACAGACTCAGGAGCAAGGGGCGTGGAGGTGGAGATGATGGTGACGTCGAAGACATGGCCATATGGCAAGAACATGCAGGGTGGCGGAGAAAATACTGTGGAGATTTTGATAAATAGACGGAATGTAAGTTTTCACGTAGAACAGTTAAAACACGATGTATGGATAAAAAACGATAAATATGAATGCAACGCATATATATAGACGGCGGGGATGGAAATACAATGGGCACGCGGGGTGATGACACATAGGCGTACGAAAAGCCAAGAGGAATAGATGACGTGGCGGAGGACTTAGTCAAGCAGGGGGAGAACGCGAGTGATTATGGGCCACACGATCATTGGATGGGATCGACGGTTCTAAGTGCATCGTGGGGCAACAAAATGGTGGACCAGGGACGTGATGGACGTAGGTTAAAACACGAGCAACTTCGGAGGATAGTCACCGTTGGATGGAGGACGCAGGATCGGGCGGTTGCAAAGTATTCCGCTACCCGACTTTCGTCCGGAGGTTAACGCGCGGGGAGGGCGAGAGCCTGGTTAATCAGCGTGCATCTCCGGAGCACCACGACCGTTGGGTGGAGGCTCTAAGATCTGACGGTGGTCATTAATTCCAATGCACGTCTTTGATCTGAATTTTAACGCGCGAAATGAGCAGTTTCAGTCACCATACATGAGGACACTTGTCATATGTTGAATGGAATCGCTGGCTCCATGGAGAATACTGCCAACGCGTCCAAACCGGTGCAGAATGAAACCGTCGGTTTTTGCAATGTGCACGGGTGCGGGGACCACCACGGAAAACCAACTCCACTCCGTCGATTGGATTTGATCGGACGGCTCCATACGCGCCCGAAATTTTGAACGTTAAGCTCCTTTCCGCCTGGCGCCCAGTCTTGCGCCCGAGTCATATGGGGAGTGAAACAACTGGGCTTAAGGTTGAAGGGCTAGGCTCGATATAATTTTAATTGCGAGTTTTAAATTTCGCACAGTGTATTTTGTGAGCAGAAATGGGAGTGTTAAGCAAAAATATGGAGGTTTTAGGCCACAACAGAGGTTCGGAACGGATTCAGAAGAGGCTGCAGGTCAAAAATTTATATGTAAAAGGTGACATGTACAACAATATGTATAGCACTAGAAGTGCCATTTTGATATATTCACCTTTACATGGTATATAATGAGCAAACTTTTGCATATTTTGTCTCTATGTGCTTGGAATCATGGTTGCCAGTCTTAAAAATAGTTTTTTTATTAAAAATTAATTATTTAATGTATTTTTAAAGGCGGTTCGTTTAGACCTTACCCGGTACGGTTAGGCGGTTGGTCGGCTTCCAAACTCATTAGGTCCACGGGATTACTGGTTTTTAATACTGGATTGCGACAACCCACGAGATTTCGTGCTAATTGCGAGACAAGTTCGGACAAGAGAATCTCGGAGATAAATGTTTTGGTGCTATCACGGGGAAAGAAGCTCGGATAGGAGATGATCTTAGTTCTTATAGTTCGTTGCTATAATAGATTTGGTGCTACCACAGCTATACGGTTAGATTGTTCTTATAGTAAAAGGGAGTGCGGTACTAACACACGAAAGGTCATGGTGTAAATACGGTAATGAGATCATGTCATAGCAGAGTGATGAGGTCTCGGGGATATTACGGTGAGAGATCTCGGTGCCATGACAATGATGAAATGATGATCTCGGTGCAAACACGATGACATGGATCTTGTTATGTTAACACGGTAAAAGGAAGGATGACTTGATGAGGAAGTCTCTAGTGTAGGGTCTTGGTCATCTCATCTTGAATCTACTTAAGGAATAATTTTGGTGGGTTTTGCCACGAACGTGCCTACATCTTGTGTCCTCTTCTATTTGTTGCTTGGCATTAGCCTTGATGATAAGAAAAGATAAATCGAAAGAACACATAATAATAAAGAAAACATCACAAGATAATGTCATAATAAGAAAATTGTTTTAGTACCACCTCCTTGGATTTCTCAACATGGAATCGAAGAGCTAAAGGTCATGATAAAAGGTAGTTTAGAAAATCGATTTGGGTGCATTTGTATTGAAGATCGGTTGAGTATGTTCGCAAGTTAGAAATTTATGGAATTAAGATTAAGGTATCTTCGGCAGCGTTGATCGAGAAGATTTAATTGTTCGATCTACCCAAGTCTCGGTATAAACCAAAGATGAAAAAATCGTTATCGGGATATTATCCATAGGGAAAAAAATCGGAAAAAATCGTAATTATCGGGAAAAAATCGTAATTATCGGAAAAAATCGGCACATACAAAAATATTCATTTTTTTCAATTTTTAATATTTAAAGCATCTCTGACACTAAAATAAATGCATTGACACATAAATATGAAAAAAAAACTAATATATAAGATGTGTAATATCATGTCTAGTGCTACATCACACATAAAAGCTGAATCCTGTCACGAGATACTAAGTCCACACCGAGTCTCGACTCAACCTCAAAATATCAACAAAAAATATAATAATGTATCTCATATCATGAGTCATAATGTTATATACAAAGGAATGCACCAAATAACCTATACTACGATTTCCTCTTGCCCCTCTTACTTGAGAAAATCATATGACTTTCCCTCTAGAGGGAGAAGTTGGCGGGGCCCAGCAATGGACTACGGTTGTGCTCCGGATCCTGAAGCACTAGGAGCTAAAGGAGGTAGACCACGCACTCTACGAGTAGCGAGGGTAGGTGGTGTCACCTCCTCCTCCTGTGTTTGCTCCTCCTCCTCCTATTTATTGCTCCCTTCTCCTCCTCCTCATGAAACTCATCATTGATTCATCGCTTCTTAGAAATGGGATCATCAACAAGAGATACATAAACATCATCTAGCTCAAAGTCTTGAGACTTGGGTTAACTCAACAACAAATACGGTAGAAAAAGATTAACATGCCTAACAGTTGTTTTCCTTTGAGTGAAGGGTACATTCTTGTTAAGGCACGGTGGGAGTTCAACAATCAATACTGCTGACATCAGCAGGGTTCAACAATCAATGCCACCAACATCAAGGTTCTTAAGGACTTCATACTCTTGATCCGATACGATCTCATACCCTTACACATAATAGAATCAAATGGAAACAATGCAAATCCCCAAACCATAAAACCACTGAAAACCATTAAGTACTGCTTTGGATTTTGAGTGAAATCTAAGTTCTATTTTCTCCATATGAAATCCAATGAGGTCGAAACCACTCTTAAACATCTACCGAGTCATTTCATGGTAATGTTAAAAATTTAAGTAAAAGGATGAAAATGAAAAATAAAGGAAATATCACTTTTACTTTAAGAAATTTAACATTACCATGCCTTGCCAACGGGGTGTGTCGGGGGAAAATGAGAGGGAAATTTTAAAATGACAAAAAAAAAAATCGATTTTTGAACTTATAGGGTTGCTATTTGATGGGCCCACGATTTTCTTTGAAATAATCGCGATTATTTCGAAATTATCGCGATAATATCGCGATAACGATAATTTCAAATTATCGTTTCAAATTATCGCCGATATTATCGTTTGGTTGAAAAACTCGCGATAATTTTGAAATTATCCTTGATAATATCGCGATTTTTTCATCTTTGGTATAAACATAGTTTCTCGGTGATGCAAAAATCTCGGTATGCCTTAGTGAAGTAGGATTTCGATATACCATAGTAGGGGTCGGATTAACATTTCGGGGAAAAGGTCTCGGTACTACCACGAGCGAGGAAGAAGAAGGGTCTCGGTGTCATCTCGGTCACCATGTCAACATAGTCTCTATGCTACCTCTGTTCGGTGCTATTACGGTGGCCTCGGTCGGTGCTATCACATGACCACGGTGACCTCAACTCGGTGATATTTCGAGTGATGCTAATGCGGTGAATAAGACTCGGTTCTATCACATTGGTATAAGTCTCGATGCTATGAATACATTTCGGTATTGTTACAATGGTGCTTATCTGAGAGAATAAGTCTTGGTAAAATTACATTGATGCTATCATAATAAGTATCACTACGATGGTACCTGTCATGAGTGTAAGGAGAATTCGGGCTCCAAGTAATATATGGTCAAAGTATTGATATAAATAAGAGTTGAGCGAGTGTTATGGTTATTGATATATGTAAGATTGAAACAATGAAGTAGTATATTTTGCCTTCCACAGATTTGAAAAAATGAACTTGGCACAATGCACGTAGAGATATATCAAGGATTTGAGATGATAACACTAGCACAAGGAACCTGACTTGAAGGAAGCACTCTTTGAGGATCTAAGTACAAAGAACCAAAGGAAGTATTGTTACTACAACAAGTCCAATAAGTTATCAAATCAAAAGACATGTAATCACAAGGTACGTATGTACATAAGCTTTAGTTTTTCAATGATCCTTGTTTTTATAGCTAGTCTAGGGTAAAGATTGCAACATGCATTCTTATCTTCTATGGATTACAAAGTAATCTAGGATGTCGAGTAAGTCCTTGATTGAAAGAAGGAATAACTTTTATAGGATTCCATCCTCCATGGTTATGTAGGAGATCGAACTTTAGAAATTAAATCATGTTCATGGTATCACATGTTTTGCTTGAAAGTACGTAATGCAATTATAAAAGACCATGGCTTACACTTCAAGGAATTCCTACAAGGTTGGTGAGAAACATCTCCAAGTATATCTTAGACCATACATCTTATAAAATTCTCTTCATCTTATTTTGAAATTTATTATTCTTTTTAACATCGTTATGACTAGCTATCATGAATCATGAAGATTCATGTTAGAGTGATTCGTCATTTGATAAATCTACCACTCACCTCATATCTTTGATTTTTTGTATAAAAGAACTCTAGAAAGGTTCTCTAGAAAACCCTAATCTAAGGGTATGCTAATAATGTGTGGAAACCCTAAACCTACTTAGGGTTATTGATGAAGAAATTCTTTATTACGTTGATGATGTCACATTTGGGGTTTTGGTAAGATCATAGAAAACCCTAACTTGTTAGGAGTTGAGTAATGTTGTCTAAGATCCCAAAACTTTGAAGTTTTGGTATAATAGGGTTTTGCTTTGTTATGAACTAAAATCCTAGGTTTTGGTTGGGTCTATAAGTAATACTCTTTGTCATGTCTTTAAAGTAAGGTCCTAGGAATGAATCCCTAGGTATGTATTCATTTGGTTGAAAACCTAGCTTGGTCTAGGTGTTTGTATATGTCTAATGTATTAATATTGTCTAACATATGAGTATTGCCTATGCTCGATAATGATTTCCTAGATATGTGTATTGACCTAATTACTAATGGTCATAAGTCCTAGGGTTTGATAACAAGCCCTAGCCAAAAATTTGAATTTCTAGGATAATGTTATTTGGGAAATCTAGGGTTTTGCATCTAAACCTCGGTAGTAGTTAAATTCTCTAGTATAAAGTCTATAAAATGATTGTTGAGAATTTTTAATCGAAAATCTAGGGTTTACATCAAACTCTATTAGAAACTATTCTTGTTGATAAAGCTATGATTGTTTTGGTTGATTAAAGCTCATGTATGAAATATAGGATTTTGTAAATCCTAGTGGGATGTCTAACATGTGAATTCTAAAAGTTATTAGATGTTTTTCTTTTCTTTCGACTTATTTCTAGGGATCGTTATATGACGAACTTGCCTTCTAACATCTTGATTGAGTTGTTGATGTGATTAAGGGTTTGTAACGAAACTGCGCTAGAAGTTGAAGTATTGAAGTATAATTTATTGTTGATTATGTCTAATGCTTCCGCCTCTTATAAGATTTCGTTATGGTAATTGCATGCTTTATAGATTTGGTTGTACTTGTTGTTTAAGTTGTGTAGGTACATCATATTCAAAATGATGAAGATATCCATGAGAGAAGTTGATACGATAAGCATGATGAGAAGGATGGAAGCCATGAAAGATTTGTTGAGACTTTGCGAGCGAAGCATTGCCTAAAGGACATCGAGTCGGCACTTTGAATTGATGTACGGTAGGGAGGGTGGCATCGGGTGGATGTGCACCTAGATCCACAGGTTGATGGTTAGTAAAAGCAAGCACGATGGTTCGTAAGCAAGCATGCTAGTTTCCCCCCTTTGGATGCGGAGATATACGGGTCAAAACTCCCCACATCGTGGATCACCTTCTAGTTACGGGGAAACACGGAAAGGGAAGGTGTGATTCCCGGTGATAGAGAATAGAGTCCCATAAAACCAAGGCCGAAAGCTTGAGTCCATCTTAGTCCCACTTGGATAGATTGCCCTAGTCGGGAATCTAGTCCATGGCATTACGGTGCCTAAAGCATTGAGAGACCAATGGATAGATTACAGTCGGGGAATCTAGTCCATGTCATTGTGTTGCCTAAACTTCTTCATAGATAAAGTGAGATCTTCCATGTACCTCTTTGATTATATGTAAATAGGAATACCTCCCTTGTTAAGAGGGAGTGTTGGTAATGTAACTAGGCTCAATATTCATTATTGTACTTGAGTCAAAAAATATATATTTTTACTATTATTAAATTGACTTTTTAAAGCATGGGTTTTTTCATGTGGGTCGATTATGGGTCAAGCCTCCATTGTAGGCTTTAGGTTATTGTGAAAGTAATTTATTGTTTTTTGGTCAAAGACTCCTCCATCAATTCATCCTCTTGACCAAAGTCATCATTGTGAAATTTTCAGATTTAGGGTATCACTATGATGATTGATTTATTTCGCCTACTTATTAGATAAGTTATTTTACGGATGCTTCGATGAAATTTTGGAAATAAACACAATTGCGATCACTTCACTCTAATCAAAAGCGAGAAGAACGAGAAATAACACATATAGCACAATAGAAACAACCATATGAACACGATTATTTATGGACGATTGTCCCGGGAAAACCCAATGTGGGAAAACCGGTGCGACGAGATGAGGGTTTGTATTTATCTTCGGCAATGAAAATATCTTTTACGAAGTCTTGGCAAGCAAAATAAAATAGCATCTGGTATGGTTACACCGGTTGCACTCGGGAAGAATTCGACACACGGGATGTCCTCCTACACCCTGCGCGTCATTGCGTAGCCTCTGCGCGCGGTCCCTCCTAATTTGCGTAATTACGCATGGAGGAGAAGCACAACTGCTTTGCTACTCGACGCGCCTTCCCTTCACCCATCGCAACTACTCCTTCTCCCCTAGTCTCGACTTCTCCCTCCTTCTATCTCTACTATCCCGCCTCTACAAACTCACCCACTTGAAATCGAATTCTCTTACTTCGAATCGACTTCCTTCGAAAAGTGCGAGAATGTGTACGGCTTAATTTAGAATGACCTTCAAGCCTCCTCTTATATCCTTCTGATGAATCAACGCGGATTATAACTTTAATCAATGGCTCGGATGAAAAGATGACTTGATCTTCGTTTTCTAGAAGATTCACACTCTACTTTATTAATACCCTTTAATTATTTAATTTCCTAAGTTTAGACTTAGGGATCACATTAAAATAATTAATTATTTTAATAAAACAAAATGCGAGTGGAATTTCCCTAGCGATTGCAGGTTCTACGGAATAGGGTTGTCCAAGCCTCTCCCCCAGTTGAGACACCAGGAACACTTCCCGGGTACTGCAAAAATCAACACTACCTCTTAGCGAGAGAGTGTTCAAACGAAAACACTCAGCACTTGCTCTAATTCTAAAGCATACATTGCGGCTAACGTGTCACGAGTACAACGCACTCTCAACTGTGACTGTACGCTTCGCACGGCAATGCTGCTTGCTTTGCCTCATCGTCTTGAAACTCCCTCTGTCTACGAAGACCACCCATTCCTTTACGAAATGGGTTCTCAGCCATCCCCATCTTTTCTGCGAAGTAAGTAAAATTAATCTTACTTAGAGCCTTGGTGAGATATCGCCTGTTCTCCTGTGGAGTGTATCTGCTTGCCATGACTCACCGGGTTGGACATAGTCCACGATGAAGTGGCATCGGTGTGTGTGTTTCTATTTGGTCATGAAACACGGGATTCTCGAGAGAGCTTGATGCAACTGCGATTATCACATATAGTCGGTCGGTTCCATCCCTTTCTTGGGTAACCAAGAGAATTTGTGAACCCATACGGCCTCGCACGAAGCTATGCTTGCTTCCATATATTCTACCTCGGTGAGCTCGGTGCGGTGGACTTGTTTCCTACTACACCGGTCATTCCTAATACGGGCGAAACGGTACCTTTGTTACTTTTGGGTCACTTGTGCTTCTAGCGAATGCCGTACGTAAACCCACTCAGCCTGGACTTCATTGCCCTTGGTCGCACTTCAATCCTCCCGGATTGTCCTCTTAGTATACGAGAACATGTTTGGTTGTTGCCCGATCAGGCCCTCCTTGATTCCACCATGAGCGGCGGGGTATTCACTACATAACGGATGTACGGTCTAGTGTTCGACCCGGAGATACATCAATGATCAGATGAGCTACCTATACAAGGTGGGATTAGCTTCATCATCCTCTGTTGTGTCTATCTTCTTCTAGTTTGTAATCATTGGCGTGGCCATGGGTCTACATTCTTCCTGTCGAAACCTCTTCAAGATATTTGTAGTGTATCTTCCTTGCCCATGGAAGATTTCTCCCCATACTGCTACCGGACACTCTAAACCAAGAAAACCAATTATCCCCCTTGGATCAACTTCATGTCGAATTCGGTGACGATTTTCCTTACGATCCTTGATGAGCTTAGATGATCCGATGAAAACGGATCATCTACATAATACCGAGATTAACGACTCATCCCCTACTCTCAAGTAGTAAAGATTGGGATCTCGTCACTCCCGACAAAACCCATCTTACGCAGAAATAGCTATCAATTCGCCCATACCATGCTGCAGGGGCTTGTTTTAGGCCGTACAAGGCTTTCTTAAGCACAAACATAGATCATACCTTTCATATGTCTCAAACCCTCTCGTTTGTTCTATAGCACACTTCACTCTTCTATCAGCCATTTAAATTATGTCTCGACATCCATCTAGTGATCTCCCATCCCATCTACGGCGCTAGAGGATGAAGCATATGCGATAGAAGTGTATCGAGCTACGGGCGAAGGTTCCTCATAATCGATCCCTTCCTTTTGTGTGTACCCTTAGCCACAAATGCGGCCTTGAATTTCTCTGTGCGCCATCTGCTGACATATTTGATCTTGTAGATCACGTCTTGATCCTACAACTAATCTGTCTGTGGTCTAGGGACTTCCTTCCCGAGACACCATTTGTGGCGTGAAGTCTTGATTGAACCAACCCACTCTCAAGTCAAAAGCTTAAGAGCCCACTTTGATAAATTTGAAACTTATCTAACGATTTGTTTTACGGAAAGTCTGGTTATTGCTCACCCATAAAAATTATCTCTCATCTATTTGAATTTATTTGTGCATTAACAAATATATCTGCTTATAAGAGCCAAAAATCTAATTTGTGAATAATTTTGTAAATGATTTGGGTCCTCGTATTTTATTTTTCATTGTGTGAATAATTCTCTAACCCTTTGTATTTTAGTTTCTCCTTGTATATAATTAATTTGGGGGTTTTATTTTGAATTATATTTGCAAAACATCTAGGGATTTTGGATCAAATTTGTAGGTTAGTGTCTTCAGGTTTTAAAACCCTAGATGTCCAGGGTTTTGGGTTTAAAATTTACCATATTTTGAGGGTCATCCAGCATTTTGTTCAAGACCCACCAGGGATTCTGGACTTTCCTAAGGCCTCTAAGGGATTTCATTCATCATTCTGTGCTTTATTTACACCGAAGAAAAATTATGGAAGGCAACTGCAAGCTTCATAACCCTTGATCTGGCACTTTTGAAAAAAAAAAAATACAAGGGTTTCACCAAAGAAATATTCAGTGGTTTATCTGACTTGGGTGTGTTTTGCAGGCATGCATTTGTCATTTTGTGGCCTTATTTCAATTTGCAGGAATTTTGTTGTGGCCACAGGCCATTCTGTACTTATCTTGCCTAACCGCAGACTTGATCACCCTTTTTCCTCTAGCCGCACACAATAGAGGACAAATCTCACTATGATTTCAGGATTTAGCACTTACAAAAAAAATTATTTTTTTGCAAAATAATCTCTGCCATCAACCTAACCTCAGTTTGTATTTGCAGACTCATTAAATAATTTTGAATGTCAAAAGCCTGGTTATTAAGCTTATTGAGGTAGCCACAAGGTTTTTATGGTCTGTTCCTACCCTCTTCATTCCAGATCTAATACACTGTGTTTGCAGGGGGTTAGCGTCATATTCTGGAGGGATATACCACTAATCTGTGGTCAAATATTGTCATTTGGGCTTTGAAGTAGATATATCAGTCAATAGGGATGAACGCAAGGCCTTGAAGGTCGTATCTCTCCTTACCGTAAGCCTCATAAGTGACTGAATACATCTCTGATCTGAAACTCATAATTGAAAGGGTTTTCATACTTGAGAAGCTTGAAATAATTAAATCAAACCAGATATAACTAACAAATTCCTTAATCAGTTTTCTAGCCTTCTTTTTGCATAGTTGTGGACTTTATTTTGTATAGGCCGTGAGGATTTCTAGGGTCTGCCGCATATTGGAGGATATTCTTTCAAGACCTAGTAGCCTTGGTTCTCCTCAAAAGTAACACATGCCAATCTTAAGTGTTGGTTCCTTGCATTCTTGATGAATAAATTTTGTCATAAGGTGAATGGTCTCATTGTTACAGTTGACTAATCTTGGGCTAGAGAGATCTGATATAAGAAGTTGTGGTAGCGTAATCACCTCATAATCACTTAAAAGTGGTCCTGAGACACTTAAATATCATCATATATTAACTTACCCAATGTTGTCTTGACTATTTTGCAGGTGGATTTTGTGACATACAAAATTTGCAGTGACTAATCATCTTGACAGTGGGAGTTTTAAGGTCTGGTGCAGGTTGCTTCAAACTGAAATTCTTCATGGGCATTTACCTCATTGCATCATTCAGATCTGGAACATTTAAGTGCAGAGCCTAGTCATAAGAAAATTAACAATAATTGGACCTCAAAGCACCCAGAACAACACAAAATAATCTGGGGCTATCTTTGTTGCCTACTTGGATGACTGATATTGTCTATTAGAGGACTAACATGGTTGTTGCAGAGAGCTGATACAAATTGCAGAAATCTGATTTCACTCTACAGAGGTATCATAGTGGTGTCTTTGCATTTCTCTTAAGTGCTAACCTTGGATATTTGGCATTACTATCATTCTATTGCATCTTTGGTAATTAATTCCATAATCTATCTCACAATTATGGACGGATATACTCATAGCAATAAGCTACAGTAGTTTGATCTCATGACAGTAGGCTAGCATTGGTATATTTCGAAAATCTGTGGTATATTTTGAAGAATTAATCATTGCGTACTTGCAATATTGGACAGCGAATTCTATTGATTACTCTTATGTCTTGAGGATAACCCTGTTGAATTGCGAATCTCTCTCATTTTTTCACTAATTGCATAATTAGCCTTTTTTTAGCCTCCTTTCATCTGCATATTGCATCTTGTTAGCAAATCTCTCTTAACTAGTTTATAATGAGGGCTCTAATTTTGCTCATCTAACAAGTGAAAGCAGTTATAAAGAGGTAGCACATAAGCAATCATTGCTATCATTATCATGTATTACCCAATCACTTTGTTCATCTTCCATCGTGCTTATAATATGTTGAAATTTTCCATGTTCGTAGGTGGGAGAGAACTACAATAAGCACTTAATCTCTAGCTTCATCTTTAGTGCTTCATCTTATCATCAAGTATCACTGACTAACAGTTTCTTTACTCTCATTATGTTGTGCTTACTGCTCCTGTTCTTAACTGTTAATTAACACAGTAACTCTCAGTAAGCACGGTAAGTGACTGTAAAAGTGCTTTACTGTTTGCCATTGATAGCTCTTGCAATTCTTCGCTTAAAGTATATTTTCTTGTCATCTTGATATTACAAATTTGTTTAGCGCTTTGCAAATTGTTATTGGCACCCTTGTGATCTTGAGTGCTGAGATATATTCATCATTTTGATTACAAGTAAATAATTGTTCATCTGGAGCACTAAAAGTGTGATTGTATCTCATTGGGAGTAATATTGTCTCTCATTAGAATCAACTAACTTCATTTGCATTGCATCCATTAGTAATCAGAACTGTGAGCCTAATTCCATCAATTGCAGCTTATCTTGTGGTGATCACGCTGCTCATCTATAAATCATTTGTGGTAAAAAGTTGTTGCAATTTCTCTTCTTGTCTCTTACTTTTGATTGTCAAATAACCGCCTTAAGCAGCACTTGTATCTCGTAAATTGATAATTTCATTCATTGTGCAAGTATATTTTGTCTTGAGCATTGTTATTGAAGGCACTGGTCTCTTAACTATTAAATCTTGGAGAGTGTCTTACGAATATAATCTAATCAAGATCTCTGATTACATTGCTCATTAATCACACTTGCAAACTAATTATAATCAAGTCATAAGATAGTTAAGAGTATCTCCTAGAACTTGTTGGTTCCCAACAAGTTTCCTCTCATCCTTCACCTCTCATCTTTAGGGACTACCCCCTTAGCTTGCCTAGGAGATAGCTAGAATGGAGCAAGCGGGGATCAGAGTGACAGCCCCCGCTGCGAGTCATTGTCGCGTTTGAAGTGTACAATTTGGGCGACAACAAGGTCCATTATGGAAGCTGCCAAGGCAATGATTCAAGCAGAAGATGGCAGCATTGAGAATCACAAGGAAAGGGTTATGGCAAAAGAGGGCTCTACCGAAAGAGGAGTGTGGACTACTAGGAGATTTTTGCTCTAGTCACCGAGTTGGTTAGAATCTTGTATGGCTAAGGGCTCAAGCATAAACACGGCAGGAGTGATTAGTGTTCGAGAGAGGATTGTACAAATTGTAAGGACATCCAAGACCATGCTAGATGACTAAAGAGCTTCCATTTCAAGGAAGCACACGGTAAGGCATAATGGAAGGAGGAACCTTCCAAAGGATGTCATGGGTTGAGATTGTCAAACAAGATTCTCGGAGAGGGTGAGGTATTAGGAGCAATATACCCTCTATGGGTTGACCATGCTAGATAGCAAGGTATGCTTCGGTGATAGAGGGAGCAACAGCAACGGGAGGATTTGCTTTTATGACAAGGAGCAGCCAGGATTACGCAAGGATCTCTTCGGTGTAGAAGAGACCATCTAGTCGGGGTGACCGGAAAACAGCGTAGTGAAGGATTCAACGAAGGATCTTGGCTTGATACTATTCATTGTGATCAAAGGTGTAGCGAGAACTTTGATGAGATCTTCCTTAGACAAAGGAAGTACATTTTTCAAACATTGAGGAGATTTGGTATGATGGTACCGCAGGTCATGGCCACACCTATAGTGATCAATCTAAATAAGTTGAGTGATTAAGTTGCTTCAAATTTAAAATTTGGTGGATCCCACAATGTATGGGAAGTTGATTACAACCTTGATGTATTTGCTTTGCAATGAACACCACGAACGATGTAATTCGACTCGACGGATACATTGAGTTGTAACAGCATGTGTTGAGGTACGTGCGTGGTACGGTTGGAAATGGTTTGAGATATGTCTCGGGTGTTGAAGTGAGGTTGCAAGGATATCTTGATTCAAATTGGTTGGGGAGATGCAAAGGATAGAAAGAGAACCTCAAGGTGCTACTTCAACTTAGGATCGGTTATGATATCCTGGTTTAGCGAAACGGACTTATGTTGCACTCAATACGACGGAGGCAAAGTATATCACGACGGTGCCGCAAGTGCGAGTAGTGTGGCTTCAAAAGCTACTTGTAGGGCTATTTGATCAAGTAGAGATCAAATATCACTTCATTTGAAACATGGTGCAAAAGGAAGGTGAACCTCCGGTACATATCAACAGAGACAAGCGGTTACGGACATTCTCACAAAGCCTCTGCCCTGAAACCAAAGTTTGTATACTTCAAAGACAAGCTCGGCATAAGGTGGAATGTCTCCATTATTGAAGGGAGTGTTGATGTCTTTGCGAGTCGGTGAGACCATCTCCTAAGTAGCCATCTTTGATTTGGTTGGGTCATGATGATTTGACCAATGGAGATGGATCCAATCACTTTGAGTAGTCATGTTGATTTGACTAGGCCATGTTTGATTTGGCCAAGAGTGAAAGGCCGGGGGCAAACCATCTCTTGAGTAGCCATGTTTGATTTGGTTGAGTCCTCTTGGTTGACCCGAGGGAAATGGATACATTCACCAGGAGTAGTCAAGCTAATTTGACTAGGCCACGGCGATTTTGGCCAATGGTGAATGGCTCGGTGGAGACCTTCTCTTGAGAATCCACGTTGATTTCGTGGGCCATGCTGATTTGGCCATCGGTAAATGGCCCGGAGTTACTCACATTTTCTCCAAGATGGAGTGATCTATATATATAGACATTGCCTACTCTCTCTCTGCTAGGGAGAAATTTCTGATTGCAACATGAATCTCATCTCAATAGTCTCATCAATGGCATCATTGAATCAATTCATGTCTCATCTCTTCTCATCTCTGTCATTTGTTGAACACTCTTGAATCTAAAGAAGATGAATTTGACATCATGGGGGAGCTCAAGCTACCACCCTCTATCCAAGGGCAATAGGCGGGATACTGCCACCATGAGGTAAGTATCACAACTATCCTATTGCGTGTTGATCTTCCCAACTTGACCCTCAAGAGTCGGTGGTAAAACACCGCATCCTCTCACTTGGGCGGGAATTAGGATACTTATTTACCATAAATGATAAGAATCATAGCTATCCCAAGTCTCCTCACCCATTGGCCGGATGGGTGGCAATCCCAACAAGCCCAACTTGTGGGTAGGATGCCAACTAGGGTATACTTTGTCAAGTCCCAAAGTTGACAATAGCCAACTTATACTACTTACCATGTGGTAAGTGTTGATTTATGGTAGCATCGGATGTGCTCTGTATAACTTTGTATATGGGCTAAGACACATGTATTGCATAATACCCGAAGGATTTTGAAAAAATTCCACTTAGAGATGGTTTAATTAAATTAATTAATCTTTTTTAATGTTTTCCTAAGTCTAAACTTAAGGAAATGATTAATTAAAGGAGTATTAATTAAAATAAGTGTGAATCTTCTAGATAAAGTACGTGGATCACCTCAAGGTGTCAAGGCCCTTGATTAAGTTTTAATACGGGTCATTGAAAGGTCGAAGGGATTTATAAGAAGGAAGGTGAGGGGCCTATCAGGAAAAGATCATCGGACGAAGAAAGAATCAAGAGATCGATTTCTTCGGTAGGAAGGAGAGTCGAAGTGATTCTCGATTGCGAAGGGAAGGTGAAATCTCCCGGGAGGAGAATTTCTAAAGGAAAAAGAGTAAAGGAAGAGAAGAGAGAGAGGAGCCATAGCGACAACGCGAGAGGGCAAGCGACGGTTACGTTGAGCCGGCGCGAGCAACAAGGGAGTTTGAATTTGTTGGAGGGCGGTTGAAGGTTTATCCGGTTCGAAGGTCATTCTAGAAGGGGAAATCACTCTGGTCTGAGAGCGGATATCCGTAGAGCGACTCGGTGTGGGTGCGGGTCGGTGACGAAACTTCGTGGTGATGTGAGGATTTGTCTCACTAAGCCTACTCTCATCGAGATTTCTTCGGGTGATTGATCGATATTTACAATCACGACCTCGGGGCCCAGCAAAGAAACCCTCGGATACAACGCACTAGGTTTTCCCGCATTGGGTTTTTCGGGGACAATTGTCCGAAAATAATAGTGTTCATGTGTGATTACTTGTGTTATTTCTTTTATGTTGTTTATTGATAGTGAAGCCTACGTGACATATTTTATTTCGGTATTTAACAAAACTAAATGTTAAATAATTGTGATTGAGAATACAATAGAAGAAATATAATAAGTAGTTGCGATAGGAATTCTGATATAGAATTTTTCATATGGTATCGAAATTTATCAAAACCAAAGGAAGCGAGGGTCGAGAAGAGGACTACGCAATTGTTAAAATTGGACAACTAGGTCCAAACTCGGGTTGTCTTGCTCAGTTGGCGATCCCAATATTTTTATTGGATTCCTCTTTCGGAGAGGTGTAAGATTGATCTAAAGATCATCTCGATTGGATGAGCGAACATGTACTTTGAATTTATTCCACTTATGTGCTAGATCGGCCGGAATAAAATATAGACTTAAATGTCTTAAAGGACGTGTCACACACCCCAAAGATGCCTATATATTGGAGAGACTTGGAGTTCATTTGACACACATTGTGTGGAGAAATTCCTTCTTTCTTGATGTAGGCGTTGGGTAACGTTCTTGATCTTTGTGTATTTATGGAGTGTTCTTTGTTTGGGTTGTTCTAGGGTTATGTGTGACACGCTTGGTTGAATGACCTATTGGAGACTTTGTTGGTAGAAGCATCCTGGCGATCGCGTAACACCACCATTCATCATCTCTGTTTTGGCTTGTCTTTATCGATCTATTAGTATGTTCTATCTCCTTCGGTATTGTGTGCCCTAATGCGAAATGGCATAGAACATGTTCGAAAATTAACATGGTATCAAAAAGCCTAAGGGGAAGACAATGCCCAATTTGCGTTGAATTGCAATCTCCAATCTATTGATCCATTATGCGACACATACACGAAGTCTAGCTCGTTGGAGGAGGAAGATCAGCTGTCTTGCGCGCAACGAAGGAGTATGACCGAGTGTGGAGAAATAGGGTTGTACGAAGCCTATTTCACGAGGCCGAGGTGGACGAGTCCTCAAAAGAGGGCATCGCGAGGCTTGTCTGAAGTCCTATTGGATACGCATTTGTAACTAAGGGAGGTCAAGTACGGTTGGGGCTTGACGCCTAAACTTGCGGCATGAAGGCGACCTCTGGTGAAGGATAGCGCGGAGCCTTAGGAAGAAATGCAGGTAGTATTGGAGGGTTGTAATGATTGTGGGGTGCCCTAACCGAGCCTAGGAGGGCTGGAAAAATCGAGACCTCAAACGGTGAGAGGCTGGAGGTATGCATTTTGATGCATCTTGTTAGTGTTGGATCCGTGTCGTATGAACGTAGTTTGTTGTGTGTTAGGCGCGGTGTAGCACCACCGACAAGGCTTGCATAAGGAGAAAATCAGGGAGCTTCTCTAACGTCACGGACGGGTCTATCACGAGAGCCATGAAACCACATTGCCTAGCGCAACGAGGAAAGACAGCATTTTTTTATGGTTTGTTTTGGGGTTATCTTAAAAACCGAATTACTAGGAAACAAAAGGCTGTGACCTACATAAACGTGTCTATGGGCTACTTAATGGATGGGGTGTCTCAAAACCGAATTCCGCGGGCACAGCGGGGGCTTCACTAAAGCACCGCGAGAGATTAAGGAGGCGGGGGCCCCATTCCAAAGGCCCCAAACGACCCGGACCTACGGCTAGGTGTCATGATCTTAAGGAAGAGATAGACGCGGCTCTAAGGAGCACTTCTAGGCCGAAAATTAAAGGGTGCTAGGGACTATTTCGTGCCCTAACTTGGTCAGGATTTGCAACGCTAAAACAAGGAGAGTACCGAAGTATGCATCTTGACGTGTGATGGATACTAGTGATGGGTCAAATTTGCATCGGTCTTAAGGCCTCTAAAGCCTCGTTAATGCTTAGCAGAAAATTAAAAAGAGGCCACAAGATCTAGAGTGAATTGGATGACGGGTCTTTGCATCCCAGAGAATCCAAATTGATTGGTGTTGTAAACACACGGATAATTTTTGCTAGCTTTATGCGCATTGCAATTGCCCATTATAATTATTTGATAGTAGCGAGAAGGCAATCGGATAATCATATTAAAGAATACACAAAAGGTTCCTCACAAAAATCTCGGTGAAGGTTTAGAAGTCGTAGCTAGGAGCAAATAAATAGCGTGGAGGAGGTACGGGGAACGAGCGTGGCGGCTTTTTTATTGGGCGCGATCTGTAGGTGACGGTTTGTACTTTTGAACGCGATTTGGGCTAATTTAAAGGTTGTTTAGGCTCGGATTGCTGGCGGCTTAGGCCGCATCAAGGAGAGGCAATGCGGAAGTTGTGTTAAAGGTCTTTTGGTGGCTAGAGCATCTGCGTGGAGAGCTAGGAAGCGACCCGGTCGGTAGGCCGCCGGACCTAACTCCACAATCGGTCCATGCGTGGGGTGTTTTGGGTATGGTTTGAGAAAATCAAAACTATAAGAATCTCTTGAAGGTTGCTCTCAAAAACATATATGGTTCAATGGTGAGGTCGGATATTTTTTTTAATCATTTGTCGGTAGAAGAAGGAATTAGTATCCGCAAAGATGTCTCCCGACAAAAGGCAAAGCGAATTAAAGATAGGATATGCTAATATCGTGGAGAAATAGCGACGTATGCGCATATAGAGTAGGCCGCAATCCCACCTCATCTCTGGAAATCTTTGCGGCTACGTTTGGTGTGTTTTTGTTGCGGATTGGAGCCCTTTGTCTAGAAAGCAATTTTCGAAATTTCACGTTATTAGTATTTACGAGAGGAACTTGATAAGCTAACGACGAAGAGCGTGCATTCATCCATCTATGGCTTAATCAATTTCCGGGTAAAATTCAAATCCTTTTTTTTCTAATGCGGGATGTGTATCATTCATCGTGGGTTTTGATGGGAGGAGTTTTTTTTCATCCTGTGGGGACAAGTTCTACCGGAACTAAGTGAAAGGGCTCGAATGAGTACGACTAGAACCCCGGTCGGTTGGGCGTATATCAAGTGTTCATTAGCACGGGAATAATCACTGGAAATTGCACTCGAAAATCCTGTGGATTCAAGCTTGAACACTAGTTGAATTTCTCTTTCATAAGCGAACGGAGTTGTTACGAAGATCGGATGTCACTATATTAATTTCAACAAACCGTGTGATAATTTGGGCATGCAAAAGAATGACAAATGGGCGAGATCTGAAAAATAAGAAGTAGTAAGTAATGAAATACCGGACGTAGTAGATGAAGCCCTCAAGTGAAAATCTTAGAGGCACGGAAGAACATCGGGTAATTTTTGTAAGAAACTGAAATTTTCGGTATTGTTAATGATAAGAAAACGGTGATGACGAGTTCGAAGGTATCTCTAGAACGCCATTTTGAGGAGCTAAAATCGACGATTCTATGTCCTTGTCATTATAGCGGTGACATGAACGAGCACCCTATTTTACAAGATTCATAATAGCCGGCTAGCTTGTGATATCGATCTTACATTACGGCGTAATGATAAACTTAAAAGTGTGAACCAAGAAGTTTTTGTTTCGGTCACGTTTGTTGGAATCTTGAACCATGATTAGCAAAGCTTTGTTGGATGGCTTTGGTAGCGGGAAGATTAAGTCCCCTTTCCAAGTTGGTGTCTAAGATGCCACTCATTTAAAATAGATGTCTTCTCTCGAGAAGCGACGTGGAGAGGAGAATACTGTTGTATATGCTCTGAGCGAGATACCATTGTTGAACGAAGAAGATCCTCATGGCTCGGAGACATATGGCTTCGGAGGAGAATGGGAGGAAAACAAAGTATATAAATACCAAGGAGTATCACAGTTGCCATAAGTACAATATGAGCTTGGATCATTTGAAGAAGGTTTGTAAGGCATCAAGCACGGAAGGATGCGAGGATGATGTACGGGATATGGTTCTGGAATCCATGAACAAATATGGTGTCACCTCGATATAAGAGTAAGCATGGATACGATGGGAAATTGTGTTGCTAAGACCTCTCTAGGAAATAGCGATTATTGTGCCTATAATCTGTTGTTATTTCCCCTTCTTGCTATGCAAGGACGCAATCTTCATCGGATGGATGTAAAGACCATTTTTCTTGGCATGATGCGATAAAGGAAGAGAGGTGTATGTAGAGCAACCTGCGGGGTTTGAAGTCCGGGATCGGGACACCCATGTTTGCGGGTTGAAGAAAGCCCTCTATGAGTGGAAGCAAGCACCCGAGGCTTGGTACAAGAGCTGCTGAGGTATTTGGGCTTCACTTGTAGTAATGTTGATTACTTCAAAAGTTGATAGAAAGAAGGCTCTCATTTTGGTGTTGTATGTGGACGACCTCTTCTTTGATAGGTGTTGTCCCTCTCATTCATCGATGCGAGGGGCTCGGCTGGCGAGTTCGGTGAAGGACCTAGGTCGATGCATTACTTCATAGGCCTAGAGGGTACGGCGAGGAGGCTGGTGAGATTTTCCTTTCTCGAGGAAAATACATCATGAAGTTTACGGTATGGTGGATTGTAAGTCAGTGTCGACAGATGGAACTCAACTTTAAGAAGTTGAGTGGCGACGGCTAGCGGGCCCATGTTAGCAAATCCTACTAAGTATCGTCAACTCGTAGGGACGTATGTAGTGTAGTGAACACCTTGAGTCAACACATGGTTGATCATAACATTCAACGCTGGGTTGGTGTGGTCTCTTGAGATATCTCTATGACATGATAGACCATGGGTACAGAGATCGCTACTTGGGAGCATGACACTCTTGGATATGCGATGTCGATTAGTGGCGGTGTGGTGGTTCGTAAACACATCTAGATGCTACTTCACAAGTAGATGCAACGAGAGCGGGGAAATGGAAGTCGGTAGCCTTGTGCAGGCGAGGTCGAATATATTGCGGCATGTATGGCTCGTTGTGAAGTCACTTGGTTGTAAACAACACGGCGATTTAATTCGAAACTGTGTGCTAGATGCATCATTATCCTTTGTGATAACCGAGAGGGATTCATTTGTCCTTAGAATCTCGGGACACGATTGATCCAAGCATGTTGATGAGTACATTACCACTTTATACGGGATATGGTACGGCGAGGTCTTGCGTAAGGCTCGATCATATAGGAATTGATGAGCGAGGTCGCGGATATTTTCACAACGCCCTTGAGAGGTCATGTTCCTAACCTTGGTGAGAATCTTGGAATCATGGAACGACCTAATGCGAGGGTCTTTGTTGGACAATGAGCTCTAGGAGCTCCAAGGGGGTTTTGGGGATGGCTTTGGTGCTATAAGCAACCACGGGGCTAGAAAGCTTGAGAACTGAAGTTGGTGTGCTTCTACCCCATAGTGATATTGAGATCGTTTACCTCTCTGCGATGCGGCCTTACCGTATGCATCCTACCCAGCTGAGTTGAACTCATGGGAAGTACCTCTCATTTGGCCAATGAGGTGGGAAATGTGAATAGAGACCATAAGCAATAACGAGATTGATGGACGCATCGGAGATTGTCGTCTGTCTATGTCTGGATGGCACATGTCCAACAACTTGATCTGGGATCAAGTTTAGCGGAAGTTCGAACCTCAGCGACTTCGGGTTCGTATGCGACTCTCTTGAGTCCTATGAGGGTTTCGGACCTGCGGGTTGAATCTGTCGGCCGGGTATGATGTCTTTGTGGGCGGCCCACTTTTGTTACGAAATAAAGAGGCCGGCCGAAAGCAAGTTACGGCGGGATGACGCACGATGGCCCAGTTACACTGGTGGACGGAGTTCTCTCCCTAGTTGAGAGGGCGTGTTAAAAATTGGACAACTAGGTCCAAACTCGGGTTGTCTTTGCTCGGATAAGTCCCAATATTTTTATTGGATTCCCCTTTCGGAGGGTGTAAGATTGATCTAAAGATCATCCTGATTGGATAGACGAGAACATGTACTTTGAATTTATTCCACTTATGTGCTAGGTCGGCACAGATAAAATATAGACTTAAATGTCTTAAAAGGACGTGTCACACCCCCAAAGATGCTACATATATTGGAGAGACTTGGAGTTCATTTGGCACACATTGTGTGGAGGAATTCCTTCTGTTTCTTGATGGCGTTGGTCTTTGCGTTCTTGATGTTGTTGTATTTATGGAGTGTTCTTTGTTTGGGTTGTTCTGGGTTATGTGACACGCTTGGCTGAATGACTTGTTGGCGACTTTCTTTGGTAGAAGCATCCTGGCCGTCGTCGTAACGCCACCATTCATCATCTCTTGTTTTGGCTTGTCTTCCTTGATCTCGTAGTATGTTCTGTCTCCTTGATGTTGTGTGCCCCTATTACGAAATGGCATAGAACATGTTCGAAAGTGTGACAATCCGAAGCTTCGGAGGACGTAGCACGAGAGAAAAGAAAGCACGAGATAAGTATCGCGAGACTTAGATGTTTTTATCCTCTGAGTTAAGAGAGGATGGTGCGTACTTGTCAAGTTCACCATCTACGAGGGGGCTAGTATGTTATTCACCGGGGCTTTAGGTCATGACTAGAATGTAGGGGGGAATATTTTATAGAGTTTATAGGGAAGAACGGATGAACTTCCAAATCATCACTGTAGTGCGAATAGCACGAAATGCACTCCGGTTGGGAGAGGAGTCGTAGGTGTTTCGGACGGAGCCGGAACCAATGTCAAGATCACGGATGTACTACATGTGTCGGGGCTTGGGATGAATTTAATCTCTAGGTATCCCGGAGTTGCGGGGCAAAGGGTATGACATACACTTTATCGGGAAGAAGGTATATGTCAAGCACCCAAGTTGGAAGCAAACAAGGCAGATCGAGTTAGAAGCAACGGACTATACGAGGTTCCGGCTTGAATCTTCGATGGCACTAATCGGTAGTAGTCAGCGACAAGAAAGGGTTGAACGAACTTTGGCATAGAAGAATAGGGCACTTGCACCATGGTGCATTGAAGATGCTCAAAGAAACGGGTTGATGGGGCACCTATTCTCAACACGAAGAATGATGATGTATGCGAGATGTGTACTTGGGAGTACGCTAAAACATCCTTTCCCGGAAGTGAAAAGCCGAAGCGACGAAGCATGTTAGGAATTGATACACTCGGACATACGGCAAGACCAATGTCTACTAATGCTCTCAAGGGTGGCAAATATTTTGTCACATTCATCGATAAGCCACTCCAAGAAAACACGGATTTACTTCCTTAAGATAAAAGGCAAGTCTTTGAAAAGTTCAAAGAATTCAAGGCTCTTGTTGAAAATATGATGGGGAAGAAAATCAAGACATTGCGTTTAGATAATAGTGGAGGAGCCATAGATGGAGACTTCAGGATTTTACGTACCAAAGGAGGCATCGGGAGGGAGTGGATTGTAGAATCCCGGTAGAAATGGTCAGCAAAAACGGAAGAAACGGAAAATTGTAGGAGCGGCCAGGTATGTTATTTGACCTTGATTTACACAGATATTTATGGAGTTGAAGCACATAACCACCGCGTGTATATCAAAAACGGGATGCAAGCAATGGAAGAAGACTGCGGAAGAGGTTTTCACGGAAGAAACGGAGAGTAGGCATCTTCGGATATTTGGTAGCATGGCATATTGTCATATGCAAGCGAGAAGAAAGCAAGCTTGATCAGGCGCAAAAAAGGGGTATGTGGATACGGTGCAGAGCCTCCAAGGCATATAGGATATATTCCTAGCGATGAAAAGGTTGTGATAAGACGCGATGTTGAAGTTCAGCAGAGAATAGAGCTTTGGAAATCGCGTGATATGCCGACGGAGAGGATGGGACATAGAAGTTCCCTTGGTTCTTAAGGCGAGCGGGGGGCACCAAGAAGAACGGATAGAAGAGTGACTTTGGTACCAAGTACAAGTACTAACGTTTTCACGAAGGATCGGGAGGATACTCGAGTGCGAGGAATAGCTAGATCGGGAGGAAGAGTTGAGAGGAAAGCGACCTTCCACCGGTGGTCGAGATCGACGAGCTCGGCAGATCTTCCCGAGAGACACATAAAACTTTATTGGGACTCCCGGGGAATGGGAAGAGACAACGAGATCTCTGACGGTGCCGGGCTTTGGTTGCCCGAGTAGAGGGAACCTTCCCGGCTTCCATGAAGTTGTTCGGCCCTGAGTATGGGTAGATGCCATGACTGAAAAAGTGCTTCTGTCATGACAAATAAATGTCTAGGAAGTGGTGCCAAACCTCAAAACAAATGAGTTGAAGCAGATCCCGATGGATCTCTGAATCAAATACGCTACAAATGGTAGCGCAGTAAAAGGAAATAAAGAGCGAGGTTAGTGGCAAAGAAATTTGTGCTCGAGAAGGAAGAGCGAAAGTGACTATGAAGAAGACCAACTCGCACCGGTTACCGGAATATACCGCCATCCGGCCATTTGTGTCCTTGCGGCTCGAGGGATGGGATGGTGGGTCATCAAATGGATGTCAAAATGACATTCTTGAATGAGAAAGTGAGAAGGTATGTATCGAACGACCGGAGGGTTTTGAGACTCATGAAAGGCTATGTATGCGGATTGAAGAAAACCTGTACGGACTTAAGCGAGGCTTCGAGAGCTTGGTATGGTCGAATAGATAGCTATTTGCAAAAGATGGGGTTTGTCGAAGTGACACGGATCCCAATCTTTACTATTTGTTGGTAGAGAATGAGCCATTGGTACTTGTACTATGTGTAGATGATCACATTTCTCCTTTGGATCATCTAGGCTCATCAGGATTGCAAACGGAATCTAGAAGTTGAATTCGACATGAAGGATTTGGGGTTGATGCCTTCCTAGGATTGGAAGTCTATCGGAAGGATGGAGATATCTTCATGGGGGCGAGGAGAGGTATGCCTTGGAAGTTCACAAAAGGGTTCGAATGCGGGATTGCCAAGCCCATGGCCACACCCATGATCACCGGTCGGAAGAAGATAGATGCATCTCGAGAGAAGACATAGAAGTGGACCCCACCGCCAACACGGACGGTGAAGTCGGGTCATTAATGTATTTGGTTAACACCGGACCGCCACATTTGCTTTGTTGTCAACACTCTTAGTCGTTCATGGTGGAACCCAAAAGAGTGCATTGGGCGACGACGAAGGCACGTTTTGAGGGTATGTACGGAACGGTCGAGATTTGGTATAAAGGATGGGCGAGAGGATGTCCAAACTCGGTGGATTCACGGGCGCAGATTAGGCGAGAAGCTCCAATGGACGGGAAAAGTACCTCTGATGTTGGGCGGCGTTGGATCGGGAATGGTGTCTTGGTGCGGCGAGAAAAACGCGAGAAGTCGGTAACGTGAGCACGGTTGAAGCGAGTGGCAAGGCTAGTACGGCTACATGTGCGAAGCCATATGGCTTCGAAAACTCCATGTGAGTCTGTTCGGGAGCGAGGATGGAGCGAGCTTGCATTCTTTGTGACGATCGAGGTTGTGTCGAAACTCTGCGAAAATCCAATGTTCATGATCGGTCCAGACACATCGACATCAAGTGTCATTTATACGAGATTGTGTTCGAGCGTGGAAGCGATGCAACTCCGGTACATTTCTCACACGAGAACGGAGACGGCGGAACATACTCATGAGCTCTGGGGAGGATTAAGTTCACTCGGTTCGAGAGGAAAGTTGGGTATGGGCGAAAATCCATTTTCGGTAGTCGATGGATCTTCGGCGCGGTTGAAAAGAGGAGTTGCGGTGCGGTGGTGGTGGCGGCATGCAAGAGTCGACGACGATGCAGAGTTGTGGCCTTTTTGTGCCGGTGTTGATAGGCGGCATCAACGACACGACGAGTGTTACGGAAAGTCGGACGGCACTTAGAGTTGTAGTGTTAGAGCACTTTCCTCGCTAAGAGGGGACGGTTATGTTAGCATCGGATGTGCTCCTGTGTAACTTTGTATATAGGCTAAGACACATGTATTCCATAATACTAGGAAAGGATTTTAAAAATTCCATTTAGAGATGGTTTAATTAAATTTAATTAATCGTTTTAAAGTTTTCCTAAGTCTAAACTTAGAGAAACGGAGTTAATTAAAGGGTATTAATTAAACCGAGTGTGAATCGTCTAGATAAAGTCATGGATAACCTCCAAGATTTAATCCCCAGCCCTTGATTAAGTTTAATACGGGGCGTTGAGAGGTCAACGGAGGATTATAACAAGGAGGGGGAGGGCATATGGAAAAGATCATCGGACGGAGAAAGAATCAAGCGATCGATTTCTTGGTAGGCGAAAGAGTCGAAGTGATTTCAAATTGCGAGAGAGGGAAGGTGAAATCTTTAGGAGGGAGGAGATTACGAAGGGAAAAGAGTAAAGGAAGAGAAAAGCAAGACGATGATGCCAAGTAGATGACATTTTGTGGTGGTGAAGTGTCATCTTAGGAGTCGAATCGGCGAGTGATTGGATTGGGTACCATAGCTCTGTTGGAGGCCGGCGTGTTGGCTACCCAGTAGCTTTAGACGAGCTATCTTGAAGGACGAAGAAGCGGTGAAGATTGGGTGAAGATAGGTCAGAAGAACGCGCTGCTTTGATGGACGAAATTTGTTGCTAGCCTAGCGAGTTTGGAGCTCGGGAATTGTGGCTTCAAAGAGCGGATGGGTCAGCCCATGTGCACTCTACGGATGGATGTGCGGCGGTGTTAGGTGGCATCCCTTCTGAGTCTCGATATGTGGATGCCTTGATGGACTAAGGCACTACTAGTAAGCGATGCAGACGAAAGGACCGGCGGGACGAGATACGACATCGTGTTTGTCATTGTCTTGTATACCATAGTATTTGTATTATTCGGTTGGTTTAATATAATGAAGATTGGTAATTGTACATTATTGTAAAATTTTGTTTAAAGCGCATGAATTGTACATATGTGATTTATTGCTTTATATTTCGTTGTGCAAAGTAGTTCATGGTTGAGATTCTTGGTTTGGCGGCGTCGGTGATTTAAGACTCTAACCTAGACCAAAGGTCATGGAAATTCAACGGTAGCACCTCGCAAGCTACCCAATTTTAACCATTCCCTCTTAGCAAGGTGGGGTACTTCCATTCCTCGAAAGTAACTCTTCTTCCCACACTAAAACACCATCCACCTCTGTTTGCTCTCCACCATGCATCATGCGCTGCATCATCCATCAACGACAAAACACCGCAATATAAACAATTCTCTTCTTGGAAGTGGCCTGATTCTTAGAAACCTCCGCCTCTTCTTTCTATTAGGCCTTTAGACCATTCCATGTCTCCTCCTTGTCAACTACGGACGTCCCCTTTCTTCCCTACGACAATGCGCTCTTCTTGAGTTTGTGAATTCTCTCTCTAAATCTAAGAACTTCCTCTCGAACTTGACTCTGAATCTCAAGAACCTTCTTCTTCCCTTAGTCCAATAGGCTTTCCCTTCGGCACAGTACAAACCACTCTTTGACTCCAAGAACCACACAATTGGGTAAGGGCCCTTTGGGCTTGAGCATCAACTTTGCATCCGTGTCTCCAAGCTCTTAGCCTCTATCAACGAGACGAACTGACATGCCATCTAATCTACGATACCAAAGTACATCTGTAGACTTGCGGCAATCCTCCTCACTCCATCACGAATGGTACAATACTGCTCCTTTGTTTATATTCTAACTCTTATCACTAATTTTCATGTGTAGATCAAACTCCCATTCGAGTTAGACGCTCAAATACTTCTCGAGATCTGTCCAGATGTGGCCTTGCTTGCTCTCTTATGAACCAAGCACCCTCACAAATGGTGCTTTGTAAGAAATGAGAGATCGGAAAAACTCCTCATCGAACCTCTTCAAGAAATCATCTTTATTCAACTTAATAACGCTAAGTGGCCACAACATTCTCCTGCTTCCTTGTCATTCTCTCCTTTTTTCTGCGCAAACACTTACTCGTATAATGACCAAACTCACCACATATAAAGCATTTCACTTTACTCAAGTCCTTCTTCTTCTTGCCATTGTCGAACTTCCTTTTGTGAAAATTTACGAATCTTTACCTTTATGCGGTATTCTTGTTAATCTCGTTATGCTCCTCCTACTTAGACAAGTTATTAGCTTGAATAAATTCAAGTTAAAATCGAAGCAAAACACATAACGGATCTCCACCAATCCGGATCTGAACAAGTTCACGCACACATAGAAAAAGTGACGATTGTTGCGGACAAAATAGTCCTTGGAAAAACCCGATGCGGCTTGGGTCTCACATTTAGCTGGAGGGTTTTATTATTAAGAATTTTGAATACAACAAGCACAGGTTCCAGAGATTTGGAAAACTGACAGAAATAATAGATCTACGACTCAGCATTTGATCTAGGGCCAAAATAATGACTAATCCACACCCTCGGAAACAAGATTTATAGAACTCGGCCAAGATTGGGGCACAGAAACCCCCGGTATTTGCCCCTAAGCCTGCGTCGGCCTGCGAAGCCCCTCTGGCCCTCGGCGCTGCTCCGGAAAGGTGCGCTACCTCGGACTAGGTGACGCGGCCCTACGCGCATGGGGTCTGCGTAACCGCTTTGAGGGTTTCCAGCCCAATCATGTTGTCCTTGGAGGGGCTGCGTTGTCCTTGCTACGCGACTTCCCTTCTTCCTCTGTATTTGTCCTACGAGTTGATCTTTGCCTCTTGTGTATTCTGAATAACAGGATAGGATCATCCCCTTGGCCTAAATTCCCCTCTCGTAGCTAAAACACTTATGAGTATTCTTCGCAATCTGCCCTAGAATCTCGGCTTAGCTTCGATGCTCTGCCTCTGTGTGTCTTTACAAATATTCCCCAAGCCTTTTCTTTATACTTTTCTTGTTGACAAATCAACGGCCATGATCGGATCTTGAATCAATGGCTAAGATTAAAAAAGAAAGCTTGATACATTGTGACTTAAGAGAATTTCATCACATGTTTAATTATTTAAGTTCCCTAAGTTTTAACTTGGGAAATACATTAAAATAATTAATTAATTTAATATCTCCTAAACTAGATGAAATTTCCCAAATCAATTTCGGGTCTTATGGATAGGTATACATCTAGTCCTCCATAATTTGAAGTAGAAGCCATAACTTGACCCACCCCAAATACACGAAAACTAAACACCTTTGCCCTTCCTCGGCTTACTAGCAAAGAAACATATTTTCTTCATATGAATTCTTCTTCTTCGACGATCCTGCGTCACGAGAGTTTCTCCTAGATGAAATCATCCCACGACTTTGTTCAATCTCCAATATGCTCTAATGCACATAGCGTAGCTATCATTTTCACATCCTATAGTCGGTATAGGGGTTTCTCATCTATGCTTTGTAACGAGATCTCCCTTTAATGAATTGTTGCCTGGTGATCCTCCACAATACATCAAATCGATCCAACTTGCAGTCGTACGATCTAGCGAAATTAAGAACGCGGCCCGCAGAAATATGCTCGCATCCTCACGTACTCATTGTAACTTATGTCACGATACACGTCTTCGGCAATCCTACATCAATCCCATCTCACCACGATGGGGTAGCTATCAATATTGACGAGGTATTTTGGTCACATTCTAATGATGTGATTGTAGTCACACCATAACTTAGACAACTCACAAATTATATTAATGCCACGATGCACTCTATTCCAATTAATTTCAACACCAATCAACATAGGATATCGCTTTAGTGCTTCGGACGTGTACGATTGCATTCAAGCTCATCATGCGACACGGAAATTAGAAGAATTTCTCAACTTCGGTATGAACCTTCATTCTAAGCAGTAGCTCCACATGCGCTAGGGCAGGCACAGCGCCAAGCAAGACCACACTCCCACGACCCCATTGATATTGTGCTCCCGAGAACTCGGATATGATGATGCACAACCGACATCAAATAATAACGGCTTTCTTTACGAGTCACGGCGGCAAACTCTAACAATCTAGTGATCTCAATATTCTAAGCAATATTACGAATTCGGCCTTCAATAATTAACTTCATCCTTGGACTTGATTTTCAAAGCGGCCCTTTACCAAGCTTGGATTTTTAAATAAATGTTCAACCTCTAATCAACACTATAACAATTGATAAATCTGGCTCTCAAAAATTCAAAAAGTGCAGCAACCTTCACGAATCAACCTTCGTTAAATTTTACTTGGTGATTTGACCATAAAAAGATTTTGGGACAGAGCTCCCAAAGGCGGCTTGGTTGTAGAAGATTTCTTAAAATACGTCCTTCTTACAAAGCATCTTCGATCTCCCGGCAAATGTAAAAATTTGCGGTAGGGCTTTTAGTCACTATAATAAAACTCGAATAAACCCTTCAAGATGGCGAAGAGAACCAACTTTGATAACCTTTGTAATGTCCCCAAGCCGAAAATTTCAGCTAATTTAACTCAACAAAATGCATACATAAAAAGTTCATTAGGTTAACAAAAAATTGCCATGTAAAACATAATGAATGAAATGCTAACGATCCAATAACACAATGAACGAGAAAACCCTCGACTTTATTATATTAGATAAACTAGGGCTTACATGATGATACAACCCAGTGGACGAGATGAGAAAGCTGGCCTCAGGGAGTGTTTGCTCTAATGTTGCCTTGGCCCTCCAAAGGCGAGCTGAAATGAAAAGCTGCTAGGCTCTCCTATGAATTTTGGATGAATTCACCAAGGGGAGAGTTAGGTACTGCAACTCTCACTAAATCACCAGGGGTTTTTCGTCCTAAGGCTACTATGGTAGAGAATTGAATTCTCCAATCCACATCAAAGACAAATGCTCAAATCCAAGGTGTTCTCGAAATGGTCTCTTCCTCTTTTATAGATCTAATGAACCCCTCACCAGAAGTCTTCATTTTATTATTATTTTAATCACTTAGTTCCTTTCCCTTCTTTTATTTTAATTAAAATACCCTTTTAATTTGGGAAAATGGAAAATCGGCCACCATGCTCTCTTCGACTACTAGAAATCACTTCTCTTCATCCCATCCTGTAGATATTCTCGTTCCGGATCAACGAGCTATTACACTAAGGTGTTTCGTCAAATATTCCTCTCGGAATGCAACCTTGAGTGTAATTAATTAAGGGTTATGAAAGTTGTCGAAATGCATCGGAGCAAAAGGCAAAAATTTGTCCAGAATGATGGAATATGCCAGGCAAATGCCGACGGATCCCATAAAAACTCTCAAAACTCCCCGGGACCCTGGTGACATAAACTTTGCCCTCATGACATGGCCATCCTGTGCCCTAGAAATCCACCTTGGTTGTACTATAGGGGAAAATAAAGTAGGACATAACAAATCCTCCCACCTTTGAATTGCTTGCCCTCAAGCAATCCGTATATGTCCATTGCGATGGCGTACATAAATTGATGCCAAGATCCAAAATAAACCATTGTAGCACACCATGCCACCAAGCTAACCAAACATGAATGGTTCCCTCAATACCCGGATCTCAAACAAACCGACGACTCATCCGCCATCCATGGATCAGCACGGATCCCAAAACCAACATAACCCGATCATCCTCGTCCATCCCCCATGGCTCGAGTTGTGCTACTGTCTTTAACGCGTAGATGTTAATACCAACTCGTCCTCTCTCCTAATCCAACCTTTGGCATAGGCCAAGGTTCGCCCCACTACTGTTGATGTTGGGCTAATGCTACTAGAATGCGATGAGCCTCGATGCACATCACGCCTTCAGAGCATGCGAGTAACCCTCATCTGAGGCTCTGTTGTATTGTTCCCTTGGCTAAGAAAGATACTCCATCGATAGGATGGAGTGTAAAAGCTCTGGTAAACTTTATAAGTATATATTATGGATAAAAGATGAAAGATGATTACAATGGGGAATCAAAGGGGCTTTAAATATAGCCTTATGGTGTCCTTGGCGAAGAGGCATGATCGTTGATCATGCCCTTCCACATTAATAAACCTAAGATAACTATATTTAACTAATAATTAATAAAATATACATAACATTGCCCCTCTCTTAAAGATGCTTTGTCCTCCAAGCATATGTAATGAAGGACATCATTGACGAATGCTTATGTTTCTCGGCGCGTGGGATCTTGCTTCCCACATTTTAAAGATTGTGGAGCACCTTCTCGAGTTCGATCTTTTGGTGATGTGAATAGCAACAAGATTTGATATTGATAGGGTCGAGGTCCTTTCTTGACTTCTATTGGATGTTCATGTTCCTTATTGGAGGCATTTTTATTGGCGAGGTCTTGGAAGACTTTTTTGTGTTTCCAAACTATTCCTTATTCTTAGTGACTTTTCATGATTCCTTTTTAGATTTAGAGGTAAGTTACCTTAATTATCATTCGATGCAACTTCTCCTCATCATCAAATGCTTCATTCTTAACAGCTCCATATCTGCTTCATCCGCAAAGCCCTCAATAGCTTTTTGGGCTTGTATCGATGGCTTTGGATGTGTTTGTCTCTTCACATTTTTCTTTCAATTCCGGGGATGAAACATTTTTTTGTTTATAAGCATACGCATTTTCATGGTTTTCTTTCATTTTCAATGACTATGCATTGTTGCATCTATGATAAAAGTCCCGTTGAATACCAACATTTCTTTTACGCCATTGGATTTTCATTTATATAAACATTCTCAATAACTTTTATTCTTTATTCTTGGCTTTATTAGTGGATTGAGTTGCATTTCTTCTCTTGGTTTCTCGACTCTATAATTTTCATGGTTGATCTCAAAGTCTCTACTTCTAGGTGGTTCAACACTATAGCCTCCATGTGAGTTGATTTCAATTCAACCTCATTTAATTGCTCTTTTTCAAACATGTTATATTCATGATGATGATGCATTGAATTTTAGTTGATTATGTTCGACATTTTGGGAATATTGGAGGTTGTGTACGACTTAACTTATCTATCTTATCATTTAGCTTATTGAAGAGTTCTGTCATCTTGTTCATTGCTTCGCTATGCTCTGTCTGTCTTGTTCATTGCTTCGCTATGCTTTGTGACCTCGTGATGATTTAGCCATTTGTCTTTCTATTCGATTTGTCGTATCATGAACCTTTTGATGTCGTTGGAGTGTCTGCATATTTGTACCTTCAAGATCGGCAATCTTTTCGAATTCTTCGGAATTATTATTGATACGTTTCTCGAGATCCACCAATTTCTTCTGGAATTCGGCCATCAACATCGATGAAGACATTGAACGTGTATGAGGTGGGGAATATTTTTTCTGCCGGTTTTTTTCCCTTTTTTTTAAATTATTTAATTAATTAATATTTAATTAATTAATTAAATTAAATTTTTTGAAATAATATATATATATATAATTATGGGGAAGAATTTTGTTAACTTTGAAAAGTCACGTTGTTTTGAAAAGGGTGAATAGGTTTTAATACCATGGGCTCCAAAACCATGAGCTTGTAAACCACGAGCAATTACTCTTCCTTATTCTTTTTCCTTTTTTATTTTTAATTTGTTTTGGTATGTACGTATATGTACTTCCTTATATATCTCTTTTTTCCTTTTCTCTTTTGTTTTCTTTTTAATTTATTTCCCCCTTTATATTGACTTTCCTTCTCTCTTTTGATTTTTTTATTAATATATATATATATATATATATATATATATATTTCTTCCTTTTCTTAAAACAAATGTTTGCGCTTCGAAGCACTTGGTTTAAAAAATGCCGCAATTACGGAATTTTCTTGTAATTCCTTAATTTTGGGTGATCACACGAGATCCGAAGAGCGATGGCTACGTACGTGGAGTGTAAAAACTGCGGTAAACTTTATAAGTATATATTATTATGGATAAAAGATGAAAGATGATTACGGTAGAGGGAATCAAGGCTTAAATATAGCCTTATGGTGTCCCTTGGCGAAGGCATGATCGTTGATCATGCCCTTCCTGATAATAAACCTAAGATAACTATATTTAACTAATAATTAATAAAATATACATAACATAGGATACCAACTCATGATCTCCCGCGATCTAGGCATGGTTCAAATTGTAAGGAACAAGTACGGTATGATGATGTTGGTCCATAGTCCCAACTCATGTTGCTATGTCACAGTAAATCAACAATATCCAGAGATCCACTGCTTCTCTCCCTGCCAATAGTACGAAAGTGGCCAAAGCGTATTTACACGCTTTATCTATGTACTCTGAGAATCACAGCACTGCAAGAGCTCTTGTGGCTCCTGCGGCCCTTTGCACCTATTTGCACCTCATCGGTGGGTAGGCCCAAAGATGGATGCATCACGGGTCTCCGGAAGATCTTCTCATCTCTCTTGGAAACTCCATGCTCCTCTAGTCTACTATCCTCTGCAAAACTATCTGTCGAGACTCCAACACCCACGACGACAAGTGCCTTCTAGAACTACAACCTACGGAGTTGTTTGTGCACAGTTTGCTCCTCATCAATGGCTCGTCCAAAAGATGGCTACTCATCCTCCTCTATCATGGGCTCAACATGAACCTCCAGCGGCTCTCCACAAAGGCTCATCATGCAAGTTGTGCATATCAACCTCATCGGTTGACTCATGCTCCACCATATGCTTCTCATGTTGAATCAACAACGGTGACTCATCACCTTGAATGTTTCCCATAGGATCCACTTTGCATGTTCATGCTCCCCATAGGCATCTCTCGTGAAGCCCCATGGAATCATCCAAAGAAGAATCCTCATCCTAAAAAGTCGAAGAAATCTCCTCCTTCTCTACCCTTGTCATCTCCTCGGTGTCACTCAGCTTACATGAGTGGTCGGGTCCCCAAGGTTCCTTGCAAATGAGTAGGCCACCTTCCTCCTCGGCTCATTCTTCTTTGCATAATTGTTCACCACCAATCCTCTGCAACTCCTCCTATGTCAATCGTCTCTGAACATACAATGTTTTGCTTAACCAACCTTTCGGCTAGTTCATAAGCGGTGAGACCGGTATTTCTCTCCCCTCCAAATGGCCAACAATCTAGACTACAACCTCCACCACCAAATGGCATCATGGCCTCCCATAAATGAGGACAAAATGGACTGCATATGTGTTATGATTGTGTCGAAATGATGTTTCTAATGTTGAAGAAGCATCGGAACATCCATAGGATCAAGTCATCACACTCCAACTCAGAAACCATGAGGTCATAAGATCTAACCAAAGCCATGACTTCTAGAATCTCTAGCCTCTTCCCAAAGGTAGGGCCCTAACTATTATCCAATTCCCAAGAGATCACCCCTATCGGTCGAAGACTTTCCTCATAATGTCATTATTGTAAGTGGGTATAGATGCGGTCAGCGTCATGATATTGCGAGACGAGAGAGGCAAATGGAAGTTTGACTCCTATACAGAGATGCTCCAAATACTTGTGTTGTACTAAAATAACAATGTTCCAGCACAAATCAAGTTCTTCCCATCTAATTGATACACCTTGGAAGGTGAAGCAAGTTCTTACAATTTGAGAAGGATTTTACTGAAAACCCCATGAATCTCAAATTTGTCTCAAATATAGATTTTTGGGTCCCAACTATGTTATTCTTGTGGTTTCTCTTGTTGTAGCATAGAAAGTATCCCCTTCGAAAGGGATTTGTTTATTGTTGCTGCCAGTTTATTGAGGCCTTTGTAAAGGTATCATCCATGTTTAATGATGACAAGTACAGGTTGTGATAATGAAGCCATTGGTTTGCACATGGAGAATTTCCTTCCAGCACATCTTCAGCATTGATGATGAATGGCCTTTTACTTCTGATCTTGTGCTCTGCTACAGCCTCCCAAACTTTCGAGTTGTTACAGGATTATGAAATGATGCTCCAAATCTGGAAAATAAATACCCAGTGACTGAATTCAATCCTTCTAGTGAATTATAGATGATAGTGGCTCAATCCTCCAGCAATGACACTGAACTTGGTTCTTTAATTCTATTTAATTTACAGCCTCCAGAAGAAGGTATGCTCAGCACTTTAAATTTGCGTCTGGAAATGACTGATATATCATGGACACTTCCAGCAAATACCAGATTCACCTTCATAAATTGGTCTCTACGAGATTAGGAACTCGGTCTATGCTAATAATGATGTTGAACTCCTAGGAGTGCCAAAGAATTCACATGAACCTCCCGAAACAATAAACTTATCAGCCTTGACAAAGATGAGGCCTGCACATCATGAAACTGATCCAAAGCAGATACAAGAAAATAATAGTTGATAGATCAGAATCTATCGCCTCATAAATTCTAAGAAATTGACCCTGGTTTCTACACCCAAGATCATACAACAGCTTCAAAGATCTCAATTCTTTGCAACAATAATATTAGCAATATCTAAGGCACATATCATATCTTCTGGAAACTTTGTCTCAGCAACACATTACTTCATACTTACTCTAGATTGTCGTGCACCAGATCACTCCCCTACTCTGTATTTTCCCCTGTCCTCAAGGCTCATATGCACTCAAAAACATTGAAGTCAAGCTAGCACCAAGATCATACAACAGCTTCAAAGATCTCAATTCTTTGCAACAATAATATTAACAATATCTAAGGCACATATCATATCTTCTGGAAACTTTGTCTCAGCAACACATTACTTCATACTCTAGATTGTCGTGCACCAGATCACTCCTACTCTGCCATTTTCCCCTGTCCTCCAAGGCTCATATGCACTCAAAAACATTGAAGTCAATCGCACCACTGGCAATTATATGTGTAACGCACCCAGCTCTCTATTAGTTGCACAACATCTAACAGAACGATCTTCTATACAACAACTCACTCAGCCACGTTTATCTTTGAGTGCACCTTTTTCTTTACTAAGGACATCAGTACATCGAGGATTTGGACCAGACTCGACTGGAGATATCTAGTTGCACTTATTTGTAATCCACCACCATGCACAACACTCACAAATCACACTGTGATTCAACTATACGCACATCAGCTCATCGATTCTGCTTCTGGTCTCCTTGCTTGGATCACACATAGTTATATTCATTGGCATGTGCACACAAGACTCATCATCACTTCGCTTCATAGCTGGCGGTTACATGTCCCCACACGAGAATGTAATATTCCCAATTAGCTTTGCTAATTGGAATATTTCATTTTGTTTTATTTTGCCGCTTTAGCTAGAAGTAATAAATAAAGTGAGAAATAAGAGGGGTCACCTCACTTTAGTCGCCTCACTTTATAAATAAAGTGTTCTTTTCTAGTTGATTGACGTTGTAACTTAGAGAGGGGGCCTTGGGGGTCCACATGAGTATGATGAGAGGCATCGAGCTGACCCAAGGTTAGCTAACGCGAGGAGCCAAGGAAGTGAAGAACGCGGTTAAGGTTTTGAAGGGGAGTTTAGCATTATAAAGGTGGGGTTCTCACCTCATTTGGGCATGCATGATTTGATATTGATATTGGGGAAGCTAGACACATGCCTTGTGCCTTAGGTTGTTTAGTCGGTACGCGGCAACATTTAGTGCAACTTGAGAGTGTCTCCCGGTCGGAATCTCACCCTTAGCCTCGGGGGACTTCGAGTGCCGCACACAGTAAGGTATTTACGGTTTCACCCTTGGCTTCGGGGGGACTTCGAGTGCTGCCTAGTAAGGTTATTTTTACGAGTAACATCCTTCGAGTTCCGGTGGGAATTGGCGGCGGTTTCGAGGGTGGAGATTTGGAGAGGAGAAGCCCTTCTTGTGGGCGCACGCGGATACGCGGGCGGAAGCCTTATTTGTTTCGGGGGGGGAGGAAGGACGCGATTCGAGATGCGAGAGGAGACGGTCGGGGGAGAAGGATGCGGATCGGGACTCGAGAGGAGCCTTGTTCCGGAGACGAAGGACGCGGATGCGAGAGGCACGATGACGGATCCGGACTTGGAGGTTGCGAGATGCGAGAGATATTTGCGGATCTAATTTTGTAGGGTGCGGTCTGGAGAGATAGCAGTAGATCCGGCTTGGGAGATTGCGGATACGAGGAGATATTGGCGGATCCGGCACTTAGATGCGAAGAGATAACGGTAGATCTAATCTTGGAGGACGCGGATACCGGAGGGGATGGGACGCGGTCTGGATTGGAGGCTTCGGATCCGGTAGATGCGAGCATCTAGGATGCGAATCCATCGGGGAGGACGGCGGTCGATGAGCGGGGGTCATGTGAGTAGGGCTTGACGGCGTTTTCGGTGTTTCCGGTCTTGGGGAGAGTCGAACATTTCATACGGGGGTTTTGTGGCCAGCATTCCATACGATCTTACTGTATTTGTCACTAGCGAGAGACGGCGTTTTATTGGTGAGGTTTGGAGGGCGAGATCGACCATCTTCTAGTCTTGACTCATAGTTCCCGTGGAGTCCGACGGCGGCTCTTCTTGCGGCTCTTCGGCCGGCTAGGACGCTCCTTGTTGCGACCATCATTTTTGTTCGAGAGGGTCTCCACTTGCCTAGGGCAAGGATAGGTGCCTCATTCGATTATCTTGTACTCCTCTCCCCATGTGCTGATTAATAAAATAGGCTTAGTTTACGGCATTCTATGTGTACTTGTTCCATGATACGGTTCCGACGTGTATTTTCTATATACGTACGGCATATTTACGTATTCTTTTGGTTATTTCCCTTTGGGGATATTACGGTGGTATCGGTATAGATACGCTCGACTGTGGTGCTAGCGATCTATGACGCCGGGGATAACCCCTACATCTATCGGAAGGAACGTAGAGAAGCGAGGAGGGGATAGGTGGAGAAGTTCCCTTTCGAGAAGTGATTACGATCGAGAGCCACGAGACGATTCGAGCGAGAGCGACGAGCGAGCGTAATCCCGATAGCGGAGGATGATGTGAGGTTTAAGAGGGCGGTCCTCCGTCACATACGGGGGAACGTCACGGAGAGGATGCGGGGAGACATCACGGATGGTGCGGGGAAGACGTTCACGGAGGCTCGGGCCATAGAGATCGGTCGGAGAAGGCTCCCTAGAAGTTCTTCGGATCGGTGAAGGATCGAGTGTGTCTCGCCATATACCGGTGCACGATGCTATTCCCATTGTAACGGCTCGGCGATCCACTATGCCCACATTCTTGCCGGGAGACACGGGGACGAGTGCGGGGAGGTGCACGGAGGGATGGTCCGGCACCCACACGTCCTACCATGCTGCCTTCTTGGTAGAGGACGAGGTCGGCACAGAAAGCACGAAGAGTTGAGTCCGGCTCGATGGGCGGTCGCTTTGCGAGAATGGCGGGCCTTGGGACGAGTTCGTGGATACTCTCCTGCCGGCGCTATCTCCGGTTCCGGTCGGCATCAAACCCCATGATCGGCACCGGCTGCAGGGGCATGGATACCACGTGATGACCCGCCGTGCGGCGATGGAGTTTCCATTTGCCTATGTTTGATGGTTCATCGAAGACTACGGCAAATCTTGGGTGGAGAAGGCTGGACATCTGTTTTCCCCGACGCAATCGAGATGTCGGAGACGGATGCCATTAAGATGGCTACATTGCATTTAGAGGGTGAGGCTCGGGATTGGTGGTTTCATGGGATGGCGACGCTCGGGCATTCCACCGGTGACGACATATGCGAGGTTTACCGGGGAGGGTGGTAGAGCGTTTTGACGGGGAGGGATCCCAGGAGCGACATTTGTTGGGCGACCAAGCTCGAAACGGACGGGAGTGTCGAAGCATACATCTCGGATTTCTTGAGGGTTTCGGTGATGGTGCACGACTTATCGACGAGCTCGGATGGTCTATATGTTTGTGGAGGGGGTACATCGAGCCACTTCGTGGCGGCTAGTCAGGTCCGCTCGGCTTGGCTACCTTTGCGGGATGCTATCGGTAGGACTCGAGACTTACGGATGTCTTGCCCGGGACTCGGCCACCTTATCCCCCGAGCAGGCTTTCCAACCTAAGGGGGAAGGACACGAGGGCTCGCCTCCCAAGGCGAATCCGGGACGAGGACGAGTTTGATGATGAGGCCGGAAGAGGGCCCCGGGGCGGAAGCGATTATGCTTCACTTGTCGGGCCGTGGGCACCGGGGACACAAATGTGCGGCGGGGAAGGCACATTTCATGAGGTCTTCTCAGGGCGCGGCGGGGAAGAGGATGAGAGGATGATGAGGAGCGGGGAGGATGTTATGCGGCGGCGGTACCTTGCCACCTCCACCCCACCCCCGTGCGGTGGGGCCGCGTCGCACCTGCGGGAGCTCTAGCGGCATTGCGAGGAGTCCCCAAGTATCGACGTTGCGCGTGCGGGGGACGAGTGCGCGGGCGGCGGGTTCGGTCTTAGTCGACGGTGGGGCCACCCACAACTTCATTGATGCCCGGATGGTTGCGCGGAGAGGCATGCAGAACGGAGAGGGCTTTGATGGGTTTTTGTTTTGGTGGGAGATCGAGACCATGGCATGCTCGATATGTACCCGGAAATTATCGGTGACGATGGGCACTTATACATTGACGATCATTTCTTTGTGGTGGACATTCGGGACACCCGTGCGATATTGAGTTCGGTGGCTTATTACTCTGGGGAAGGTCCGAACGACGGATTGGAAGGCCTTAGGAGTAGGTGGGATGATCCCAAGACGGGGAAGCATGAGAAGATACGAGGGCGAACACATATCCACCGGACGATGTCGGCACACGGCATGGGGCGACTTTCCGCGAGGGAGATATAAGTGGCGGTAGAGTTGCGGGCTTCGGGCGGTAGATACGGGCGGACGGTGCATCCGATCTACGGTCGATTCCTCGACGGATATGCGGTAGTTTTTGGGGACATCACTTCGGGGCATTGCCCGGATCGGGGTTCGAGCACACGATCGAGCTTGAGCGGAGGACTCTGTTGTTATTACCACACCATATAGGCATCCCGAGCCTATCGGGATGAGATAGAGCGAGCCATTCGGGGAGTTGCTTTGGCCCTTGGTCACATTCGACCCGGCTTCCGGTCCTTTTGCTTCTTCGGTGGTCTTTGGTGAGAAGAAGGACGGCACATAACGCATGTGCATTGACTACGGGGCTGCGAGCAGAGAAGACACGAAGAACGGTACCCCATTCCCCGGGGTCCCGATGAGTGATGGATGAGTTGAGAGGAGCCGGTTCTTCTCAAAGATTGATTTGAGGTCAGGAGTACCCGCCGAATACGCATGAGGGAACGAGGATATTCCCAAAGCCTTTCGGTGTCATTATGGGCACTTTGAGTTTTTGGTCATGCCATTTGGGTTGACCAATGCCTATTACTTTCCGGTCTTGTATGAACCACATTTTAGGGGATCATCTAAGGAAGTTTGTCTTTGGTTTTCTTTGATGATATCCTTATATCTCGACGAGGACTTGGGAGGAGCATCTCCGGCACATTGAGAGCCGGTCTTGCACATTTTGGAGAGACGACGAGTTCTTTGCCAAGCTCTCCAAGTGTGAGTTTGGGTTGACGGAGATGCGTATGCGGGACACATTATAGGAGTGGACGGGGTGAGAGTCGAGGAGAAGATCGGGGCTATCGAGGTGGCCGAGCACGGAATGTAACGAACCTGAGGTTGTTGAGCATGCCACCTACTAGAGGTCCGTCAAGCTTCTCTCGGCCTCGCGCACCCCTCACGGAGCGACGAAGGGGGGCATTCGGTTGGTCGGATACGGCACGGCGAGCTTTTGACAAGCTCAAGGAGGTGATGGCCGATTGTCCGTGTTGGCATTGCCCGGTTACGCGACCCTTTGTCCTAGGTGCGATGCATCGGGAGAGGGGATTGGTGCGGTTTTGATGCGGGGGAGGGTCATCAGGTGCATTCGAGAGCGAGCTCCTTCCCACACGAGAGGCATATCCCATATATGACAAAGAGATGCGCCATCATGCATGCATTAGCCAAATTCCGACGGTACTGGTAGGTGGCGGATTCGGGGTGAGGACGGATCACGCGGCTTTAGTAGTACTTTACGGAGCGAGGCAGGTTGCGGAGAGGCGGCGAAGTGGATTAGCAAGATCCCGAGGGCTTGCGACTTTGACATAGAGTATGTCAAGGGGAAAGAATAACGTAGTAGGCGGTACGCCTCTGTGGGCCGGCCCGTTATCCCTCATGAGCTTGGACGGCGGCGGAAGGCTCGGCTGCGGTTGAGTACTCCAAGGATAGATTTGCATGCGAGGTTAGGATGGGCGGTGGCCGGTCCGCCGAGATACGGGGTGGCGGGTGGGGTCATCTATTACGGGGACGGATCTTCTTGGCGGGGGATCTCGGCTCAAGGAGAAGATACTCCGAGGCTTCACATGATTCACCATTGGCGGGCCCATCGGGGGGTTCACAGCGTACGGGGGCCATCGAGAGATTTGCATGGAAGGGCCTCGAGAGGACGTACTCGACATGTCGGGGTACCGAGATTTGCCGGCGGAACAAGGGAGAGATAGGTCATCTGCGGGTTGTTGCGGCCTCTTCCCCATTCGGAGGAAGTGGGAGAGTATTTCGATGGACTTCATCACGGGGTTGCCCACGGTACGGGGGCAAGGACGCATCTTCGTAGTGGTTGACGGGCTAGCAGTATGCTCACTTTTTCGCCATTTACGCACATCACACGGCGGCCGCAATTAGCGGAAATTGTTTTTCGGGAGGTTTCGGTTACGAGGGTCTTCCCAGACCATTGTCGGCCCGACGGACGATAGTTTTATGGGTGGTTCTGGCCGGAGCTCTTTCATTGGTGGGGACGGGGTCGACACGAGCACTAGTTATCATCCACGGACGGACGGGCGAGACGGAGATAGTTGCCAAGTGGGCGGAGGGCTACTTGCGTAACTACGTCGGCGAAGCGACGAAGCATGGGCGAAATGGCTACATTTGAAGAGGCGTCTCTTTGCTACAACACAACCCACCATATGTCCATCGGTATGACACCTTTCTATGCTTTGTATGGATATCATTCCCTATCCTTTATTGGATATAATGTTTGGTAGCGAGCTCGCCAGGCAAGTTATGGATCCAAGAGAGCAAGACATCCTCACGAGACTCCTCGAGGACAACATAGCCACGGCACGAATCGGCGAAGTTGTCTTGCGATAAGGGGTCGGATGGAGAGACACTTTGAGGGTAGGGGACCTGGTCTGCCTACGGCTACGGCCATGCGGCGAGTCTTCGCTCAGCGAGAAGGGGCGGAGAAGCTAAAGCCTCGTTTTTATGGACCTACGGGGTGATACGCGGGATCGGGCGAGGTTGCGTATGAGTTGGAGAGAGTACATGGCGGCCGGATTCATAACATCTTTCCATGTATCTGTGCAGAAAAGGCAACGGGCCGACGGTGAGGGTCAGGAGGCTACCGCCTACGGATGATGAGGGGCATGCGGTGTTACGGTAGGAGAGCTATTATCGACACTGGGGAGAGCCGGTACACGAAGCGGGAGAGATCGAAGGAATTTGGTGAGATGGAAGAATTTGCCGGTGGGGATGCCACTTGGGAGGATGAGAGGATCTTACGGCATCCATCACTTGATTGCTTGAGGACAAGCACGTTTTTCGAGAGGCTTGTAATATTCCCAATTGGCTTTGCTATTTGGAATATTTCATTTTTGTTTTATTTTGCCGCTTTAGCTAGAAGTAATAAATAAAGTGAGAAATAAGAGGGGTCACCTCACTTTAATTCGCCTCACTTTATAAATAAAGTGTTCTTTTCCCTGGTTGATTGACGTTGTAACTTAGAGAGGGGCCTTGGGGGTCCACATGAGTATGATGGGGAGGCATCGGGCGACCCCCGAGGTTAGCTTCTTGAGGCCAAGGAGAGTGAAGGACGCGAGTTAAGGTTTTGGAGGGAGTTTAGCATTATAAAGGTGGGGGTTCTCACCTCATTTGGGCATGCATGATTTGATATTGATATTGAGAGCTAGACTTACATGCCGCGGCCACGTCGGTTGTTTTAGTCGGTGCAAACCTTGTTTAGTGCAGCGAGTGTCTCACGGTCGGAGATCTCACCCATAGCCTCGGGGACTTCGAGTGCACCGCACTGGTAAGGTTATTTACGGTTTCACCCTTAGCTTCGGGGGACTTCGGTCTGCCCTAGTAAGGTTATTTTACGGTAACATCCTTCGATTCCGGTGGGGTGGCGGCGATTTCGAGGGTGGAGATTTGGAGAGGGAGAAGCCCTTCTTGTAGGCGCACGCGGAGATCTAGCGAGAGGCGAACGTTGTTTCGGGGGGGGAGGGAGGACGCGGTTCGGATGCGAGAGGAAGGACGGCTGTTCCCGGGGAGGAAAGGACGCGAGATCGGGACTCGAGAGAGGGCCCCGTTGTTCGAGGAGACGAAGGACGCGGATGCGAAGACACATTGTCGGATCCGAGACTTGGAGGTTGCGGTCCGAGGAGATATTTGCGGATCTAATTACGTAGGGTGCGGTGGAGAGATAGCATTAGATCCGGCTTGGGAGATTGCGGTCCCCGAGGAGATATTCGCGTGAGATCCGGCATAGATGCGAAGAGATAACGATGGAGTACGCACGCAGTCTTGGAGGACGCGGTCTGGCAGAGGGATAGGACGCGGTCCCGGATTGGAGGCTTCGGATCTAGTAGATACGAGCATCTAGAACGCGGTCCATCGGGGGAGGACGATCGATGAGCGGGGGTCATGTGAGTAGGGCTTGACGGCGTTTTTCGGTGTTTCCGGTCTTGGGGAGGGCCCGAACATTTCATCTGGAGGTTTTGTGGCCAACATTCCACATCTGTTCTGCTGTTGTCACTGGCCGAACGGCGTTTTTATTGGTGAGGGTTTGGAGGGCGGGATACGACCATCTTACAGTCTTGACTCATAGTTCCATTGCGATCCAGTGACTCTTCTTAAACGGCTCTTGACCGGCTAGGACGCGTCATATTTGCGGCCATCATTTTTGTTACCGAGAGGGTCTCCACTTGCCTAGGGCAAGGATAGGTGCACTCATTCGATTATCTTGTACTCCTCTCTATGTACTTTCGGATTAATAAAATGGCTTGGTTTTCGCGTCTATGTGTACTTGTTCCATGATACGGTTCGACATTGTATTTTACATGTCTGTACGGCATATTTACGTGTGTGCGGTTATTTCCTTTGGGGGATATTACACGAGAAACCAACCTTTGATCACACGGTACTTTGTCTCTTAATTGCTACCTCGCACGAGTCCATAGTGTCGATTAAGCGCGAGCCATTTTCCGATCATGCTCTAATGCACATACGCGCGGTTTTCATTTGCACATCCTATAGGCTGCTACGGGCGTTTCTCATATATATGCTTTCTATTGAGATCTCCCTTTAATTAACCGTTGCCGTGATCCTCCACGATGCACCAAATCAATCCAACTTTTGATCGTACAATCGAGAGAATTAACAACGTGGCCGTCAAATATGCTTACTGACCTCACGTACTCCGCCCCCCGTAAATTATGTCATGACACGCGATACACGTCTTGACACTCACCTAGCCGATCCCAACTCACCACGATGAGGTAGTTATCAATTTTGACAAGTATTTTGGTCGCATTCTAATGATGCGATTGCGAGCGCATATAACGACAACGCACGGATTATATTAATGCCACAATGTACTCTGTTCAATTGATTTCAACACGGATCAACATAGGATATTCGCCTCGGTGCTTCGGATGTATAGAATTGCATCCAAGCTCATCGTGCGACACAAAATGAGAAGAAGAATTTCTCAAATTCGGTGTGAACCTTCTTTCAAAACAACTAGCTCAACATGCACTTGGACAAATGTTATCGACCGACCGGTCATTGAACGAGAAAACCTTGTGGGTGGGGAGCTGGTCGGAACGAGAAAAAAAAAACGGTTTACCAAAAACATAGAAAATATTCATATTTCAAAGAAAAACGGATATATTCATATGCATCCATATGAATCCAAACCATTTATACACAAATATGCAAAAGTTCTCATTTATAAAGCGAGAAATAATGCATATAACCAAAATAACACTTAATTACCAAAGAAACATCAGTGAACCAAAAATGTTACAAACATCGAAGCGAGGCTCTAAAAGGCCTTTATAGTCCAAAATAACATCATAGATCATAGTATTATTATTTATACTACTGACCTACAATACTACAAGCTACGGCTACAACAAATCAATCATCAAATCCTTGATCATCAATCATCATCGGAATCATCATCTTGATCATCCTCATGTCACCCAGAAGAATGAGTAGCATCCAAATGCAAGTGGGATTGTGGCTTGATTCCCAGAGCCCTTGATTTACCCTCTAAATTTTTGGAAAAATCAACTCAAAATCCTCATAAATACGACTATGTGTGACCCCCAACAAAATTTAAAAACAAAATCTTTCACAGGTTGCACAAACCACTAAAAGAAAACCCAAAGATCTACGGGAAAAAAATATTTGGTAAGGAAACAACTCGAAAATCGCAATCAACAACTCTCCAAGACTCCAATCAACGCTTCAAATACGCAAAAAATCTCTCTCAAAACAACCACAGGAAAAAACTCTCTGAATTCTCTTCCACGAATGAATAGTGTGAGTGAAATAGAGGGAGTGGGGGCATTTAAGTAGCTTTAGGAGGCTAGGGTAGGGTTAGTAACTAGGAAAAATAATAATTAAATTTAAAAATAAATAAATAGGTGTTTTAATGCCTAGGCTTATGAACGGGTAGAATCGATCCGAGATAGGTTCGGTACGCTTCGGTCGATTCGGTGCTGGCTTAAATTCATTTCCGGTTGGAGGGCGGTTCGGGACCCGGTTTTGCCTCGGCTTAGGTCGGACCTCTTCAGTTTTCCAAAACCGGTTCGGTTAGATACGATAACAACGAAAACGGAGCCGGAGCTGGCGCAGCGAAGACCACGCTCCCCTAACCCAGATTGATATTGCACTCCCGGAACTCGGATATGATGATGCACAACCACGACATCAAATAATAATAGCTTTCTTTACGGTCACGGTGGCAAAATATGACAATCTCGTGATAGCAATATTCTAAACGGTATTTTGAATTGACCTTGAATAATTAATTTCGTCCTTGGACTTGATTTTCAAAGCAACCCTTTACCAAGCTTGGATTTTAAATAAATGTTCGGCCTCTAATCAACTTAACGTAACAATTCATCAATCTAGCTATCAAGAATTCAATAATTACGGCACCTTCACGGAAAGTGAACCTTCATTGAATTTTACCGGTGGATTTGACCACAAAAATATTTTGGGATACGACTCCTTCAACTAGCTTGGATGTATGAAAAATTCTTAAAATACATCCTTCTTACAAAGTATCTTCAATCTCTAGCAAATGTGAGGCAATTTGCGCCGGGCTTGTGACCACTATAATAAATCTTGAATAAACTCTTCGAGGCTCGCAGGAGAACCACCTCTAATACCACTTTGTAATGTCCCAAATTGAAAATTTGACTAATTTAACTCAACAAAATGCATACATAAAAAGTTCATTCATTTAACGGAAAATTGTATGCTGAAACTATAATAGATAGAGCAACGATCAATAACACGATGAACGAGAAAATCCTGAAGCCTTATTATATTAGATAAATGGGGTTTACATGTTGATACAACCCAAATAATTTGAGATGAAAGCGCGCAAGGATTTGCTACAATGTTGTATGGCCCTCAAATTAGGCCGTCACAAAAGCTGCTGGGCTCTCCCTATGAATTCACCGGATGAATTCACCAAAGTGTTAGGTACTTTCCCACTCTCATTGAATCACCCAAGGGTTTTTATTTGTCTTGGGGCTATTGTGGTAAAGAGCTGAATTCTCCAATCCACACCAAAAACAAAAGCTCAAATCCAAGATGTCTCAAAAGGTCTCCTCCTCTTCTTTTATAGATATGATGGATCTCTCTAGAAGTCTTCATTTTATTATTATTTTAATCACTTAGTACCTTTTCCCTTATTTTATTTTAATTAAAATATCCTTTTATTTGGGAAAATGGTAAATGCCGCCCATCATACTCTCTTCGGCTACTAGAAATCACTTCTCGGCATCCCATCCTGTAAATCTTCTTGTTTTGGTTCCAACGAGCTATTACACTAAGGTGTTTCGTCAAATATTCCTCTCAGAATGCCACCTTGGGCGTAATTAATTAAGTTATGCTCAATAATAACTATTTTGTAAGTTATTAGGCAGGAACGAAAGGCAAGTTGTGAGGATGATGGAATATGCCAAAAGAATGTCATTGGATCCCATAAAAACTCCTCAAAAATCCCCCAGGACGCTTGACGACATAAACTTTCCCTCATGACACAGCCAACCGAATTGCCTTGGAAATCCACACCTCGGTTGTACTATAAGGAAAATAAAAATGGGGACATGACAACTTGTTTCAAGGATCATTGACCGTTACTATCAACTTTGGAATCTTTGGAGGTCAATCGTTTTCATCCTTAGCGATGGACGTTGAATTAGACCATGACTGCGAGGATGCACACCTTTAGAGGACCTTTGGAAGTTACTTCACCATGATTGGAGCATTGGACCACCATCTTCCATGGAACTTGCCATCTCCAACAACCATGGACCATTTGGAGGCTAGACATTGGCAGCTTTGACCATTTGTGCTTTTCTTGGGCCTTGTTTGTCTAAAGGAAAATTAAAAAATACATCGACCTTTTAGAACAGATTGAATAAAAGTAGAGAATGCCTTTAATAGACCAAAACACAAACAACGTTATTCATACCTGACCTTGTAGATTTATAATTCCTGAGTTGCACCTCATATCATGTTTTATTATAAAACTATCTTTCGTGGCACCAAAACAATGTCACACCATTGTCTGATCATGAGAATGTCAACCTTTCAACATATTAAAATTCATAAGGTGGAATTTACACAGTTTGTTCACTAACTATTATATCATTGCAACTGCAATCTATAACAGCTCTTCAAAGGTGGTAAGAGAAATAGCAACAGAAAACAAACATCCAGAACAAAGCTTTCTTAAGTTGAGTCAGTGCACATACTAGCAGAAACCTATCACCTCAAATGCATGAGAATGAGTGACTCAATTACCATGAGATCTAGCAAACAACTTTAAACAAACACAAAATTTAGTATGGCCTTTGATAAAGCATATCTTAGCTTTCATCCTTTACCTTAAAACATCAGTTTCACACTTTGACTTGTGCGATAAAATTCATACAAGCAATACTAGACCATATATAATCACTTTATAAATGGGTACAAAGATAAAAAATTAAAACAATGACACAATAACTATCTCTACACAACATCTGAATACGGGTTACATTCCTTGCATAAATAATAGACAAAGGCTATATAACACAAATGTTGTCACCTGTATGTGTTTGTGTTGTGGCCTAACTTTCTTGCAGTCTCTTCCAATTTGAATTGAACCCATTCCTTTGGATTAAGTGCTGAATCAAGCAATAGACAAATTATTACTATCATATCACCAAAGCAGTAACTTAATTTGCTCTTGATTTCTGCTTTCTCAACAAAAAAGAAACAAATTGGGACAAGAATACTTAGAAAAGACACTTTCAAGGACATAAATCCAATTGCTAAGAACACTCCTAGAAGAATAAGCCTACATATTCCCTAAAGTAAAACCAACTAGATAAGCTAATATCTGAATGAAAATCACTATATAGGATAAAATAAGATAATATTATTTAAAACAAGTAAGAAGTAAAACCAACTAGATAAGCTAATATCTGAATGAAAATCACTATATAGGATAAATTAAGATAATTTTATTTAAAACAAGTAAAAATAAGTCAAAGAGGCTGCTAAGTGCATCATCAATACCAAGTGGGAGTGCCAAGGTCACTCTTGGCAAAAGCAAGACAAAAACAGATCTAACCTACAATATCGAAGATATAAGAATAAAAAGCCCTGAGGTATAGAAGCAAAAGTGTGAGCAACATTTGAGAAAAAAATGAGAACCAAAACCTTACAAAGAACTCAAGTAGGAACCTAGAAGGAAGCCTCAAAAGAACCTTCAGCTGCCACCTAAGGATGAGAGGGAGACAGGGACACACCCATCACGAAGGCAAGAATCTCAATAATTGTCGCTCTCCTAACATACGAGGACATAGACAAGAAACCACCTAATATGTGACTAACCAAAGGCTGGAAAGTTGGTCTACAATGTGTCTCATTCTCTAGAAGACGTCACCCGGTGTTGATATCCAAAGGAAGACATCTATCTATAAGTTTTGTGTGAACTGCTCTCTCTAGATCTTAGACAACATCCCCATATGGGACTCGTTGGTTGAACACTAGTGGTCAGCGAGATCTCTCGGGAATCTCATAAATATAATGGCTAATATGGTGGTGTTGTCTACCTAGCTTTTGGTGCCCACTTTTCTATTAGAAGAATAAGAGAAGAATGTTATCGTACTCAAAGTGGCTAATCTAGAGGGAGGTCTCGGAGGGGCTAAGATCGGAATCTAAGGACCTCCTCTAGAACAAAGCTATGCAATGTTGGTCTAGGTACCTAAAGAAAAAGGAGAGGGAACTGCGGGACTCTTAAAAGGCAATAAAATCCCCCTCAAATCTCATAGTAAATGGGACACCAAAAGATGAAGTGCTCCTCCATCTTGGTCTCACAAAGATGGCATAGCTAGTAGATCTCATCCACCCCTGGTTATGCGCGATTGCTCGGCTTCATTCCAAAATTGATGCAAGCCAACTCATGTGTAATATCCCAAAGGGGAATAACGATAATATAACGCAGAAATATGCCGGACGGATATAGAAAATGCAATCTTTGAACCGGATCAACTGAATCATGACACACATGTAATACCGGCCGAGCCATTTTATTAATCGGAAAGTACATAGAGAGAAGTACGGATAAATCGGAATCGATTGCACCTATCCTTGCCCTAGGCAAGTGATGACCCTCCCATACAAGAAAATAGGCCCCGCAATAAGGATAGCGTTCTGGGCGCACTGCGGGATGAAGCTGGCAGTACGGGGGCCGATCCTCTAAACGCAAACCCTCTCTGCGACGCGCGTGCGCGGCGCGGGCGCGAGAAACGAGGTGAAGCCTGAGGCCCTCAATCCTCCGGACGGATGAACCGCGCCTACGGAATGCTGGAAACGGCGGTGAGCCCCTCTCACGATGCTTTGCTCCTCGGAAGCTGCGTCTCTCACGATGGATCTTGAAGCCTCCGTCGGACTGCGTCCTTCCCTTCACGATCTGCGTCCTCCAGCCTCCCGGATGCGATGCCAGGCCCTCGGATCTATACTAGATGCGGAACTATCTCCTGGGGTCTACGGCCTCTAGGGCTAGATGCGGTGTTCTTCGGATGCGGGCTAGATCTATCAATATCTTCTCGGATCTGTCACTCCTCAGTGGATCTAGTGCTAAGCCTCCGGATACGCAACATACAATACTAGATGCACGCAACATACAAGACTAGATGTGAGAGATCTATCCCTTCCCACATTGGATCTGAGAGCAATAAGCCTTCGGTGCGCAACCCTTACCTCCGAAAATGGACGAGCGTCCTCACTCTGGGGCTAGACAGGCGTCCTTACGCACTCAAAACGGCGTTTTCTGCGCGACCCCGGGCTTGCGTCCTCCTTCGGGCCAGGCGTCCTCCTACGAAAGGCACGGCGTCCTCCTTCCGGATGAGACGGCGTCCTTCTCCTTCGAAATCGGCGTCCTTCCTCCTCTTCCTGCGCGCGACCCACAAGAGGGCTTCCTCTCCTCGGATATACTTCGAAGTGCTGTAGCTAGCTGCTGGGCCAGAAAAGTGTACTCGAGAATAAACCTCACTAGGGCGGGCACTCGGGGGTCCCCGAGAAGCTAAGGGTGAAACCGAGAAAAACCTTACCGGAGACGAACCTCGAAGTCCCCGAGGGCTAAGGGTGAGATCTCGACGGGAGACACTCGTGCACTAACGGTCATGAGGCCAGAGCTAAACAACGGGCGTCTTCCAAGACGGAGGACAGAGTCCGGCTATCAATAAGAATATCAAATCATGAATGATCAAATGAGGTGAGAGCCTCTCCTTTTTATAACATCAAACTCCCTCCAAAACTGCTCACCCTAGATGCGCGGTTACCTTGGGATTGCTTTGTTGCCTCCCCCATCATGTCCACGTGGACCCCCGAGGCCCCCTCTTTAAGTTATAACGTTGATCAACTAGGAAAACACTTTATTTTATAAAGTGAGGTGACTAAAGTGAGGTGACCCCTCTTATTTCTCACTTTATTTATTATTTCCAACTAAAGCGGCAAAAATTAAACAAAAATGAGATATTCCAATTAGCAAGGCTAATTGGGAATATTACGATCTCCCAGAAGCAAAACGTTGCTTGTCCTCAAGCAAGCGAAGTGATGGATCTTTCGTAAAGTACGCTCACTCTCCCAAGTAGCATCCTCTGTCAAGCAAAAATGTCTTGTTCTCAAGCAACGGCGGAACAAGCCTACTCTCTAGTGATGCTCCCGTAGATTCTGCAAAATGTGCACGGGTCCCACTTTGAAACACTCCTGTCTCACGCATCACCCTGATATGAAGGGATATCTCAATGCCGGGATCCCAAGGCGGCACTCTCATGGTACCGGCCAATCAATAGTCCTCCGGATCCATCGCCACTTGTGGCCAATAATCGCACAAGTCCCGTGACTCGGCTTGCTCACTTGCCTACGGCTATGACTAGAGACCATGACGGCTAACATTGCATCTATATTTGTGTGGTGGCCACACACATCAATTGTGAGACGACTCGTCGCCTCTCTTCGGTCGAGGCATGAAGTGAGGAACATCTCTCTCATGTGGATCCTCCATCCCCAAGCAATCATCCAAACCAAATGAGCCACCTCTGACAAGGCAACTCTGAAATCTCCTTCCACCTCAAGCTCGGCAATGAAGGTGGGGTGAGGAAGTACGATCTTGGCGCAAAAATCATTGCCCTTCAATGGCAAAGTGAAGAACAATCCTCCATAGAAGGTTCCTCATCAATGAAGAACAAGCTGGCCCAAAACAAACCATGGTGCGATCTCATCCACTGCCAACCTCCAAAGAAAATCACATGGCAAACGTGTACAAGATCCAACACGGCTACTAATGGATAGCAAATGGCGGGATATGACGGCAACATAGGTCCAAACACTTGGCCATGGGTACATGCAATGGATGAATATCGATCTCATGGCCCATCAATAGAGAACGCATATAAAGTAGTGGGGCCATGCCTCCTCCCATGCTCCCATTAGAACATGTAGTGCGAAATTGTAAGGAATTATTCCCACTCACGGACACATCCGACTCATGTGTCTCCTCATAATCAAGCCTCATACAAATCGATATATATCGGCAAATGAAGACATGATTAGCACGGCAAAATGAAGGAAATGCCGAAGGTCTCCTGTGGTGCAAGAAGGTACCAACGGCTTCCCAAACAAGTACGGCGCGGTTTACAATTCTTCTTGATAAGAGTACAAGGCAAAATGCTTATGTTACCCATGCATGTCTTCATATGATACCTAGTATAGTGCGCAAATGAACATACATGTGATGATAAAACATTTGCCCAAGGCCACAAAAGAGATGGCTACACACTCCATCATGTGGGTGTGATACAACTCATGGAGCAATGTGACAAGCTTGCCCTCTTGTGAAGCAATGCATTGCATAAGAATGGTAAGAGGGTGCCACGATCAATGAATGTATAAACAAATCCCTCACCATATCTTGGAAGTAAGATGGTACATGGGTCCATGAATGAGTCCTCCATAAAGTGTCGACCTATTATGAAGAAGAGGCTGAACCATGTCTTTGCCAAAGATAACCCTCCTTATGCTTGGAAACCCAAGTCAAGAAGGATGTGCCATAGATGTCTCTATCATCATTACTTCTTGTAAGTGCAATAAAGTATGAAGTGATCCTGAACCTATGGGTTATAGATCCACCATATCTCTGTGGCACACTTCATCCATAATGTTACTGCTCCAAGGTGACAACCCAATGGGCTCATGCAAATGAGTTCTGTCGGTACAAGACTCTTGTTCTTTGACATGCTCCTTGTCAAAGATTCCTCTAATAATCTTTGCAATAAATATGGAATACCTCCCAAGAGGGAGGTGCTTCCCCATCAAAGACCATGGAGATAGTGCCATCTCCTCCTGCAACGTCATACAAAGTGTGAGAGCAAATGCCCTTGCTCTCCCTGGGGAGCAAACCAAGCAGATATTGTGTTGCCTCTCCATACCTCCATCAAACCACTCATGTGATGAAGACACAATGAATGATATGAGTAACACATCAACACCATGCATCCATACTCTGTCTTTGCTCAATGATGCAAGTATCCATCCATCTTTTTCCCCGTCACTCCTACTCTTAGGAAGAGTGTTTTGATGGCCAAACTCCTTGAGAAGTAACAGTAACGACCAAGCCTCCTATTTCACTGTGGTATCCGTCTGCAAGTAGCCTCCTAGCTTCTTGCTCATCATCCCCATCCACTCGATCACTTGTGGATACCTCCTTCTCCTCATCACAGTACTCCTCCCATGAGGGCTACCATCCTCCAAATCAAATTTACGATTTGCATCTTGTGGGAATACGGAATTATAAACTTCTCCAGAATCAGCGAGACCCTATCAAGAATCGAATAGGTGGTAGGCAAAAACCTCCCATCATGATGTGTATGGCTCAAGGGATGTCCAACACAAGCATGAGAGATGTTATCCATCAGAATGTCCTCCATATTCTATGTTGCTCTTGTGAGAAGGGAACCAAATCATTGTGTTCCATAGCCGCTCCATAGAGTACCAACTCAAAATCTCTCTCCATCCAATCTCTCAACATATGGATGTTTGTACCACCATGCAACTGCGATGTCTCATACGCTATCCAGAAGTCAACATATGAGATGCGACTGAGTGGCTCTGCCTCTCTATCTCCAACGAAGGATGATCCAACAATGCGCTGAGTCCCATCCCTGCATGCACGAAGAGGGAATGATGCGATGCGCAATGTGCCCTCGGGGTTGTACCATCGGGGGAATCCGAACGTTCCCAAATGTGGACCAACTTGGCCGTGACTTGCTAGAAGTTGCTCTCCGCCACCCTCCCGACTCCGGTCACCCGCAACAAAATGGTCTCCCGTGCCAACGCGGCCTTCTCCCTCAAAATCGAAAGTCCGTCGGCAGGTAATCCTGGCATGCTGCGACCTGTCATCCCAATATCTTCGTACATGCGTTACCTCATCGAGGGTGGATACATCTCACGACACCTCACCCATACGTGTGTCTTGCTACCATCGAAGACTCGGACACGGCTCAGTCATCACCTCCTTGGATGGCTCTACGGGAGTGAGCTCCTCTCCTCCACTACGATATCAGCGAAGGCACGGTCGAGGAGGGCTCTAATGATGGGGAGTCTGTGTCACACTAGGCGTATCCTCGAACTCCACCATAATCACAATGTGTCCTCATCCTCCAAGTGCGAGGTAACCATTTCAATAGTTTTCCTCTCCGATACTCGGTGTTGGAAAGAGGTATCCAACTTGTCCACCCAAGCTCTTCCTCGGGCGCCTGGATGACCTTTGTCAAATGTGATGAAATGGAATACGCTCGGCCCCGGTGACTATCCGTTGGGAGCCACGTCCCTTGTGTCGCTCCTGCTCACCAGTCTTCTTACTTCCCCATACGGAAGCTGGATATATTGATTGAAGGGGAGAGCATCCATGAATTCTTGTCCCATACTCATGATCGCAAACGGAAGTCGCATGTTGAGCTAGATTCACCTCTCCTGGTTAGTTGTCCTCTTCCTCTACCGAGGAAAGTAGGCATGGTAGGTCGCGTGTCCATGGAATCGACCTTACGCGGCATCACAATGGGAATAGCACCGGTATGTAACTAGACGCGCACGATCCTTCCCCCACTGACGAGACCCTAGGGGGTTCTTTACGTCCTCTCTGTGACCTTCTTGGTTACCTCTGCTGAATGCATCTATCTTTGCATCCATCTTCTCAATCAACTTCTCGGTCAACTTCGCAAACATGGCCTCCATTGGATTCGGCGATCTGTCTCCCTAAATCTCCTCTTATCCACATCACCACTTATCGGCTCATCTCTTTATGTCTACGGGCTCCTCGAAGCGCACGGGCTGGCTGCCCGAAAACCATCTTTGTGGCTTAACTAACCTACGGTTATCCCAACGAAAACTATTCGAGAAAATTCGAGAATTTGGGAAAGTGATCCTCGCCCAAAACCCGGAAAAACCCGGAAAGAAAAATTTTTCCTAATTCCAAACTTCAAAATTTGACCCTTTTATTTTGCCCTTTTTCCAAGCGCGTTTTAACTATTCTTGTTGCTATTATCTTGTATGATTTCTTTTACGATGCCATAGACCACGGTGAGAGCCGGAGGTGTGCTTTGATACCCGCGTAATATCCCAAAGGGGAATAACCGATAATATAACGAGAAATATGCCGGACGAGATATGAAAAATGCAATGCGAACAGATCAACCTGAATCATGACACATGTAATACCAGAAACTGAGCCATTTTATTAATCAGAAAGTACATAGAGATGAGTAAATCAGAATCAGTGCACCTATCCTTGCCCTAGGCAAGTGATGAGCCTCTCATACAAGAAAAATGGCTGCAACAAGGACAGCGTCCTAGCTGCTCTGCAAGCTGGAGATGAACTGCGCTGGAGCTGGGGCTGTAGACTGCAAACCCTCCACAATAGAAAACGCTGTCTCTGCTAGTGACAGCGCAGGAAACCCTCCAGACAATAGATCAGCCACTGAAGGCTAGAAAACGCTGTTGAGCCTGCCTCTCCCCAGTCTGCTCCTCAGATCAGCGTCCTACCAAGTATATCTGCTCCTGAACACTCAGATCTGACAGATCTGAAGCCTCCAAACCAGATCTGCGTCCTTCTCTCCCTGATCTGCGTCCTCCCCTATCAGATCTGCCACCAAACCTTCAGATCTACACTGGATCTGACAATATCTCTTCAGATCTACAGCCTCTAGGGCTGGATATGATGTTAACCCTTCAGATCTGGACTAGATCTGCCAATATTTCTTCAGATCTGCAACTCTCCAAGCTGGATCTAGTGCAAAACCCCCAGATCTGCAACATACAAGACTAGATCTGCCACATACAGGACTAGATCTGCAAGATCTATCCTTCCCAAAGCTGAATCTAACAATAAGCCTTCAGATCTGCAACCCTTACCTTCAGAAATGGACAGCGTCCTCACTCTAGGGCTAGACAGCGCCCTTCTGCCTCCCAGAACAGCGTTTTCTCTGCCTATCCTGAACTGCGTCCTCCTTGGACAGCGTCCTCCCTCTCCTGCAAGGATCAGCGTCCTCTCTCCAGATGTGTCAGCGTCCTTCTCCTTCAAGGATCAGCGTCCTTCCTTCTCTTGCTCTGCGCAGCCACAAGAGGGCTTTCTCCTCCTCAGATATGCTTCAGAAACTGCTGCTGCTCTGCTGCTGGAACTGAAAGATGGAACTCAGAAAAACCTTACTAGGGCGGGCACTCGAAGTCCCCCGAAGCTAAGGGTGAAACCAGAAAACCTTACCCGGGCCGGCACTCGAAGTCCCCCGAGGCTAAGGGTGAGATCTCCGACCGGAGACACTCGTGCACTAAACAGTGCTGCAGACCGACTAAACAACCGGCGTGCTGAAGCAGACAAAGTCTAGCTATCAATAAGAATATCAAAACATGCATGATCCAAATGAGGTGAGAACCTCTCCTTTTATAATGCCAAACTCCCTCCAAAACTTAACTCTCCTGTGACCTGCGCAGTTTACTTTGGGTCAGCCTGATGCCTCCCCCATCATACTCATGTGGACCCCCAAGGCCCCCTCTCTTAAGTTACAACGTCAATCTACTAGAAAAGAACACTTTATTATAAAGTGAGGTGACTAAAGTGAGGTGACCCCTCTTATTTCTCACTTTATTTATTATGTCTAGCTAAAGCGGCAAAATAAAGCAAAAATGAAATATTCCAATTAGCAAGGCTTAAATAATATTATATTGGATGACAATAACAAATATTTCAAAATATGGTACCAATACTGAAGAACTCAGAACTTCAAGAGCAAAACATATTATTACGCCTTAAGGCGTTCCTATTTGAAAACAACTCCCCTAGTTGCCATTGTGTCCATGTCTGAGCCATTGGATCGAATGTTAGACGATTGAAATGTTTTAGGCCATTAGATCCATAAGTAAATAGTTTTATATATGTTTTTTATAATGTTAGTTTTTTTTTTCTTTTTAATTAGTTAGATTGAATTTAGGTTTTGGTGAGACTATGTCAAATTACACAAAAATAAAAATAAATGTAAATTAAATAAAAAGATTGACATAATGTAATGGACATTTTAACTAAGTCAAAATACAATAAAAAATAAAAATAATAAAATAATAATAAACTATAAAAACAGCCCATGGTATTGACCCATGGTATTCATGTGGAATGTAGTTTATTTAAACAGGGAAATTAATATGATCTAGGTCAATCTTAACTATGGATCTACCAAGAGCCATGAGGGATCAAATGTCCAATAATAATAAACTATAAAAATAGACCATGGTATGCAAAATGTAGTTTATTTAAAGGGGAAAATTAAGATGGCCTAGATCAATCATAACTATGGATAAAATGTATCTAAATTTTCATACATCCAAATATACATAATTTTTCTTCTTGTATATTATTTTTGTTACAACTATTTTATTATTCCAAAAATACATAGTTCTTTTGTTATATATTATTTATGTTACAGCTGTTTTATTATTCACGAGTAGTATTTCTAAATATAAATAATAATAATAATAACGATTTTTTTTAAAATATGTGATTTTTTTTTAATTTCCAAATTATTTCACATTCCTAATTTCTTAAATAACACTAAATTTACCTTTAATTAATTAATTGTAATAGTTTGTAATTACATAACAGTTTCTAACTATATACATACTCTTTCCGTTTTTTTTGTTAATGAATATCAAATTTCTTCAGTTAAAAAAAAACCTATATACATATCTTTAATTACCTAATTGTAGCTATAAAATCTCACATGTTTTTTACTTTATAATCATAAACAATTTTCATATTATATGATGTCAAAATTACTCAACTTTTTATTTTGAAATTTTAAACAAAATTTTTACTACATAATTTTAGCTTTTATTTTTATTTTTTCAATTCCAAACAAAACTAACAAAAGAAAAAACTCACTCAGTCCTTAGGGTTTTTGGACAATTTTTATCATAAAATTTCCCTCTATCCAATATATAGTGTCGAGTCTTCTAAAGATAGAGTGTATTCTAGTTTATAACCTGATCCACAATCAAAGAAAATGGCTAGGGATTTCACAAGTTATTAGTTTGTAACCTCATCCACACTCAAAGAAAATGTCTAGGGATGTCACAAGTTATCATTCACACATTGATCTATGTTGAAATGGATCCTATTAGATGCATGGTGACCAGAGACACTAAAAAATTCAAAATAGATATCTGTTATGACATCCATATTGTTTATAAACCATCCAAATTTTCCATCTTATACAACAATTTCTAACAATAACCGCTCAATCACAACAACTCATAGAATATATCCATGGTTGTAATGAACCCCATACATTGTGATGGAAATCATGAGAATTTTAGTGCACATAGAACACCACCCTAAAAATTATATACTCTTGATCAATTAAGAATAAGCTAAGAGCATTTAGTTATGATAAGAAAATTGTGATAGTATGTTATAATTTTCTCTACAAATGTGTTCGAGTTGTTTTATCAATGTGTTTTTACTGCTCCTAAGTGATGAAATCCATCGTTGTTGCATATAGGAGCATTTAGCTCTCATAAGAAAAGTGTGATAATGTGTTATAATTTTCTCTACAAATGTCTTGGAGTTGTTTTCTCAATAAACTTTTTTTACTGCTCTTAAGTGGTGAATGCAATTGGCATATGTAGATGAACTTGGAGTAAACTCTATTTCTTTTAATAAAAATTCTCTTTATTTACATCTATGCTAGATAGGTTGTACTTGAATGTATTTAAAATATCTTATTTGAGTTAGATGCTCATTTCATGCTTGTTTCAGATGATTATTAATCACCAAAGGATTTCCACCCCCAATTTCTTACTTCAATATCTATAACAATTTTTTTTTATATGTGAACATATTATGTTGGTTAACATATAACAAACAAAACATCACATTAGCTCATAGAATATATCTAATTATATAAGGATCTGAGATGATAACAAAGTTTTGAATCATGATAACTAGGTGACAACCAAAACTAAGTTTTAGCCCCAATAAAAAAAATCACAACAACTCACAGAATATATCCATGGTTGCAATGAACCCCATACATTGTGATAGACATCATGGGAATTTAAGTGCACATAGAACACCACCCTAAAATTCTATACTCTTGATCAATTAAGAATAAGCTAAGAACATTTAGTTATGATAAGAAAATTGTGATAGCGTGTTATAATTTTCTCCAAATGTGTTGGAGTTGTTTTCTCAATGTGTGTATGTGTTTTACCGCTATTAAGTGATGAAATCCATAGTTGTTGCATATAGGAGAATTTAGAAATTACAAGAAAAACTGATAGTGTTTTATAATTTTCTCTACAAATGTGTTGGAGTTGTTTTCTTCAATAAACTTTTTTTACCGCCTAAGTGGTGAATGCAATTGGCATATGTAGATGAAATTGAGCAAACCTCATTTCTTTTAATAAAATTCTCTTTTATTTACACTATGCTAGATAGAGTGTACTGAATGTATTTAAATATCTTATTTGAGTTAGATGCTCATTTCATGCTTGTTTGAGATGATTATTAATCACCAAAGGATTTTCACCCCAACTTCTTATTTCAATATCTATAACAAATTTTTTAAACATGTGAACAGATTATGTTGCCTTACATATATGTATTCATCCTCAATTCCCTATTTCAATATCTAAAACAAAATTTTCCAAGTTGATAACTCTTATCAACAATATCTTTGAAACTTCTCCAATTAATTGCCTCCATGGAAGCAAAATTTTCTCTTCTCTTCATGTTGGTTCCTTCTCCGCAACATCTTATTTATTCTAGGCTACTCTTTCCCATGCTATTGCCTTTACATGCTTTCTTTGCAACATGTGGTGCAATTGCTAGTTATTAATCCACCCAAAGGGAAATAACCAGTAATAAACAGAAATATGCTAGATAGATATAGAAAATATAATGCTGAACCAGATCATGGAACCAATACACATAGAATGCCAGAAAGCTGAGCCATTTTATTAATCTGAAGTACATAGAGAGGAGCACAAGAAAATCAGAATGAGTGCACCTATCCTTGCTCAAGGCAAGTACAGAATCCTCTCAGAAAAATAGGAAATGGCTGCTACAGAACTGCATCCCAGCTGCTGGAAGAAACTGAAGCTAGGGGCCGATCCCCTTGCCGGAATGAGCTAAAAATCTCCAGATCACCTATACTCGCTGCTCCGGACAAAACCCAGAAACCGTGAAGCAAATGGACCACCTCCGAAAATCGCCCCCAGAAACCCTCCTCCTACAAAAAACGGTATCCTCCAAGGCTGGATCTGATGCTATCTCTCAGGATCTTGCACTCTCAAGAGCTAGATCTGCAATATCTCCTCGAATCTGTATCCTCAGAGTGGATCGGTGCTATCCCCTCCGAGATACGCACTCTCCAGGGAATTGGATCTCTGGAGGTCTGCGTCCTCAGGTGGGTTACGCAATGCCTCCCAGGATGCCGTCTGCTGTGCCTGTGGCGGATGCCGTCACCATGCAGCAGCCAGCTGGATGCGTCCTTCCTTCTCCTGAACCGGCTCCTCCCTCCACCAGATGCGAGTCTCAAGAAAGGGCTTCCTCCTCTCAAGTCTCCACCAAGAAAGCTGCTGACTACCTGCTGGCGAGGATGTTAATCAGAGAATTACCTTACTGAGCGAGGAGCACTAAAAGTCCCCATTAAGGGTGATACGATAACCTTACCAGGGCAGGCACTCGAAGTCCCCCGAGGCTAAGGGTGAGATCTCCGGACGGAGACACTCGGTTGCACTAAACAGTGCTGCAGACCGACTAAACAACCGGCGTGCTGAAGCAGACAGAAGTCTAGCTCTCAATATCAATATCAAATCAAGCATGTCCAAATGAGGTGAGAACCCCACCTTTTATAGTGCTAAACTCCCTCCAAAACTTTGACTGTGTCCTTCACTCTCCTTGGCCTGTGCAGTTACCCTTGGGTCAGCGTGAGGCCTCCCCTCATATCCATGTGGACCCCCAAGGCCCCCTCTCTAAGTTATAACGTTAATCAACTAGGAAAACACTTTATTTTATAAAGTGAGGTGACTAAAGTGAGGTGACCCCTCTTATTTCTCACTTTATTTATTATTTCTAGCTAAACCGGCAAAATTAAACAAAAATGAAATATTCCAATTAGCAAGGCTAATTGGGAATATTACAGTCTCCCCCGGCAAAACGTTGCTTGTCCTCAAGCAACTGAAGTGATGGATGCTGTAAAGTCTGCTCGCTTTCCCAAGTGGCACCCACATCCGGTAAAAATTGCTTGTTCTCAAGCAATGCTTGAACAAGCCTACTCTCTAGCTGATGCTCCCTGCCGATACTGCAAAATGTGCCTGGGTCCCACTGAAACCTCTCTGTCTCCTGCATCACCCTGATATGAAGGGATATCTCAATGCCAGGATCCCAAACTGATTTCTCATGATACCAGCCAACCAACAATCCGCCCGGGTCCCATCGCCACCATGGCCAATAATAGCCCAAGTCCCATGGCTCGGACTGCTCACTGCCTCTGGCTATGACTGAAGACCATGACCGCTGCTGCTCTGCATCTATGACTGTGTAAGCTGGCCCATCAACTGTGAACCAACTCGTCACCTCTCTCCAATCAAGGCATGGAGTCGAAATTATAATGAGGAATATCTCCCTCCTGTGGATCCTCCATCTCCAAGCAATCATCCAGACAAAATGAGCCACCTCCCAACAAGGCAACTCCTGAAAACCTCCTTCCACCTCAAGCTCTGGTAATGAAGGTGGGCTGGAAATATGAACTTGGCAAGCATCATAGCTTACCCCATGCTGTCCTTCTCTCCACTCATGACAAGTGTAGAGTCTATGCTGATCCTGGGCTGCAAAATCATTGCCCTTCAATGGCAAAGTGAAAAACAATCCACCATAGAAGGTTCCTCTATCAATGAAGAACAAGCTGGCCCAAAACAAACCATCCATGAAGAATATGACATGGTCATCATGGATCACCCTAATGAGATGTTTGCTGAAGGTTCTACCTGAGGATAAATAATGCAAACAATCTCTCACAAGGATACAACGTAGTCTCATCCACTGCAACTTCAGAAAATTACATGGCAAGCAATGTACAAGATTCATCACATCTACTAATGGATAGTAAATGGCTGAATATGACAACAACATAAGGCCAAACACTTGCCCATAGGTGTACAATGGATGAATATCAATCTCATGGCCCACCTCAAAAGAGAACACATATGTAGTAGTGGTGGCCATGCCTCCTCCCATGCTCCTATTAGAACATGTAGTGCAGAAGATACTCAAAGGCACATTCAGCTCATGTGTCTCCCTCATAATCAAGCCTCCCATACAGATCTGATCTATATCATCAAATGAAGACATGATCAAGAGCAAAATGAAGGAAACGCTGAAGGTCTCATGTGGTGCAAGAAGGTAATCCTCCTCATGCTTGGAAACCCAAGTCAAGAAGAACATGCCATAGATGTCTCTATCATCATTCCCTCCTCTTTGTGCAACAAATATGACGTGATCCTGGGACCTATGGGTTATAGATCCACCATATCTTTGTTGTGCACACTTCATCCATAATGTTCTGCTCCAAGGTGACAACGCTGTGAGCTCATGCAAATGAGTTCCTGTCAGTACAAGACTCTGTTCTTTGACATGCTCCTTGTCAAAGACTCCTCTAATAATGCTGCAATAAATATGGAATACCTCCCAAGATGGAAGTGCTTCCCCATCCAAGACCATGGAGATAGTGTCATCTCCTCCTCCTGCAACATCATGCAAAGTGTGGGGGCAAATCTGCCCTTGCTCTCCCCAGCAAAGCAACAAGAAATTGTGTTGCCTCCCCATACCTCCATCATGCAACTCATGTGATGAAGACACAATGAATGATATGAGTAACACATCAACACCATGCATCCATACTCTATGCTGCTCAATGATGCAAGTATCCATCCATCTCTTCCCCAACCTCCTACTCTTAGGAAGAGTGTTTGCCAAGTGATGGCCAAACTCTTTCGAGAGTAACCAGCGCAGCCAAGCCTCCTGCTGCCCGGTATCATAGATCTGCAAGTACAAGTGATGGCCAAACTCCCTCAAGAGTAACCAGCGCAGCCAAGCCTCCTGCTGCCTGGTAGCACAGATCTGCAAGTAGCCTCCTAGCTCCTTGCTCATCATTCCCATCCACTCAATCACTTGTGGATGCCTCCTTCTCCTCATCCTGGTACTCCTCCCATGAGGGCTACCATCCTCCCAAATCAAATTTCTGATTTTGCACTTCATGGGATTTCGAAATATAAACTTCTCAAGGACCAATGAGACCCTATCAAGAACCAAATAGGTGGTAGGCAAAAACCTCCCATCATGATGTGTATGGCTCATGGGATGTCCAACACAAGCATGAGAGATGTTATCCATCCTAAGATGTCCACCATCTTCTATTTGCTCTTGTGAGAAGGGAAGAAAGTCATTGCACCCCATGGTGTGTCGAAGTGCATCTCCAGTGAGATCTCTCCTTGAGACCTCCTCTTCATCCATAGTCTGCTCCATCAAGTACCAACTCAAAATCTCTCGCCATCCAACCTCAACACGTGGCTGCTGTACCCTGTGCAACTCTAATCGTCTCATACCATTATCCAAGTCAATATATGAGACCTGACTAGGTGGCTCTGCCTCTCTCTCTCTAATGGGAAGAGATGACCCAACAATACTGCTAGCCCCATCCATGCATGCCTGAAGGGGGATGATCTGACGCTCCCTCGTGCTCTCTGGTTGTACCATCAGGGAATCCAGCTGTTCCCCAATGCGGACCAACTTGGCCGCCGACTTGGCACAAGTCACTCTCATACCCTCCAGCTCCTGGTCCTGCAACAAAATGGTCTCTCGTACTGACGCGGCCTTCTCCCTCAAAGCTCGAAGGTCCGTCCGAAGCCGATGATACCGCTGTCTGCGACCATCATCTGATACCTCTGTATCCCCTAGTGCCTCATCGATAATGGATATATCTCCTGATACCTCACCCATCTGTCGTGTGCTGCTACCACCCGAAGACTCGGACATGGCTCCAGTCATCACCTCAGTGGATGGCTCTACCGGGGTAGGCTCTACCTCCTCCACTACGATATCAACCGGCACGGTCAAGGAGGACTCAAATGATGGTGAGTCCTGTGTCACACTAGGTGTATCCTCGAACTCCCTGCAATCCTGTGTGTCCTCATCCTCCACGTGCGAGGTAACCATTTTAATGGTTTTCCTCTCCGATACTCGGTCAAGCTGGAAAGAGGTATCCAACTTGTCCACCCAAGCTTTTTCTGAGCGCCTGGATGACCCGTCAAATGTCGGTAGATGGAATCTGTCCACTGTGCACTGTAAGCCCCTATCATGTGAGTGCTTGTTCCCTCTGTGAAAGTTGTGAGGTCTACTATCACGCTGGAGCTGAACATAATCTCTACTAGCTGTGCGGTGGTAGTCTCCACCATGATGATGCCGGTGCCCCCGGTGATGATCACGGAGTCTAATGCCATACTGGATCTGGATATATTTTCTGAACGAGAGAGCCTCCATGAATGCTGGTCCGAGAGCCTGGTACTCTGCAAGAATGTCAGAGATCCGAGTCGGATCTACCTCTCGCTGTACTGCTGTCCCTGTGTCCTCTGGCAAGAATGTGGGCATGGTAGGGCGTGTGGGTGTATGTGATGCCATATGCTGAGTGGCAACATGCTCCGGCAAATGGTGGGATGTGCACGATCCCTCATCAATCTGAAAACCCCTTGGGGTTTCCCGCTGCCTAACCGCTAGCGCAGCGAGTCTCTGTGACACATCCTGTATGTGTTGGAGGAGCATTTCTCTAAATCTCCTCTCATCATCATCAACTGCCATCGGCTCTTTCTGCTATGTGTCTACAGGCTCCTCAGAAACTACACGGCTGCTGCAAATCCATACTACTACTTAACTTCGACCTCTGATTTACCCACTGAAAACTACTCAGAAGATTCCAAGAATTTGGGAAGGTAATCCTTGCCCAAAACCCAGAAAAACCCAGAAAACGTTTCTTCTAATTCCAAACTTCAAAATTTGACCCTTTTTATTTTGGCCCTTTTTCCAACTGCGTTTCTGGTATTGCACTGCTATTGCTCTCCAAAATTCCAGCAACCCTCTGTATCATCTTCTCCCAATGTCATAGACCACAGGCTGAGCCAGAATTATGCTCTGATACCACTGTAATATCCCCAAAGGGAAATAACCAGTAATACACAGAAATATGCCAGACAGATATAGAAAATACAATGATGGAACCAGATCATGGAACAAGTACATATAGAATGCCAGAAAACTAAGCCATTTTATTAATCTGAGAATACATAGAGAGGAGTACATTATAATCAGAATGAGTGCACCTATCCTTGCCCTAGGCAAGTGGAGACCCTCTCAGAACAGATAATGGCTGCAAATAAGGACAGCGTCCTAGCTGGCTGAAGATCTGCTATGAAGAGCTGCTGCTGGAATGCAATGGAACTGTGAATCGAAGACTAGAAGATGGCCGATCTCAATCCTCCAAACTCCTCACCAATAAAACATAACATCTCGCTAGTGGACAAATAATTTAAGACGTATGAAATGTCGTCACGAACCTCCGTATGGCAAGACTGTTCCTCAAGGTCGAACCACCGAAAACGCCGCTAAATCTCACACACCAGATTTCGCTTCATCGCACCGTCCTCCCGATCGCATCTGCGTTTTCTCCCCTCGCATCTCGGCTAGATCCGAATCCTCCTTTCCAGATCCGTGTCCTATCACCCAGATCCGCGTCCCCAAGGCCGCATTCCCGCCGTTATTTCTTCGATCAGCTGGACCATGCAGTCTCCTAGATCTGCATTCCCAGGTCGGATCTGATGTTATTTTAAGATCTCCACTTAAGGCTGGGATTCGCTAACATCTCGTATCTGTATCCTCCAAGGCTGGATCTGATGCTATCCCTCCAGATCTGCACTCTCCAAGGCTGAATCTCTCAGATCTGCGTCCTTCAAGACTGGTTCTGCCAATGCCTCCCCAGATCTGCGTCCTTTCTGCCTTAGCCAACTGGATCTGCGTTCTTCCTTCTCTAGACCAGCGTCCTCCCTCCTGGATCTGCGCAGTCTCAAGAAGGGCTTCCTTCTCTCCAAATCTCCACCAAGAAACCGCCGCCGACTACCATTGAAATCGAAGGTAGTTACTTCGAAAATTACCTTACTAGGGCAGTACTCAAGTCCCCCGGCTAAGGGTGAGAAGGTAAAATAACCTTACCAGGGCAGGCACTCGAAGTCCCCGAGGCTAAGGGTGAGATCTCCGAACGGAGACACTCGGTTGCACTAAACAGTGCTGCAGACCGACTAAACAACCGGCGTGCTGAAGCAGACAGAAGTCTAGCTCTCAATATCAATATCAAATCAAGCATACCAAAATGAGGTGAGAGCCCCACCTTTTATAGTGCTAAACTCCCTCCAAAACTTTGACTGCGTCCTTCACTCTCCTTGGCCTGCGTAGTTACCCTTGGGTCAGCGTGAGGCCTCCCCTCATATCCATGTGGACCCCCAAGGCCCCCTCTCTAAGTTATAACGTTAATCAACTAGGAAAACACTTTATTTTATAAAGTGAGGTGACTAAAGTGAGGTGACCCCTCTTATTTCTCACTTTATTTATTATTTCTAGCTAAAGCTGCAAAATTAAACAAAAATGAAATATTCCAATTAGCAAGGCTAATTGGGAATATTACAACCGCTTCATGGGCATATTCGAGTCGCAAAACCGTTGAAAGACATTTCCAGTTCGGCACCAAGAAAAGAAGTCACGTAAAATTCGAATTCCAAACTCAAATCCAAATCGCTTCGGATTCGTGAGAACAAATTATTTCTAGCACAGAGATCGACTGTAAGGGCATTTACTGGATATATCACCTTTCAGAGTGTAATATCCCCAAAGGGAAATAACCAGTAATAAACAGAAATATACCAGATAGATCTAGAAAATACAATGCTGGAACCAAATCATGGAACAAGTACACATCGAATACCAGAAAACTGAGCCATTTTATTAATTTCAGAACATATAGGCAGGAGTACAAGATAATCGGAGTAAGTGCACCTATCCTTGCCCCAGGCAAGTAGAGAGCTCTCAGATAAACAATGGCTGCAGTAAGGACAGCGTCCTAGCTGGCGGAAGAAGATCTGCTGCTGGAATGCAATGGAGCTACAAGCTGAAGTCTGGAAAAAGGGCTGATCTCACGCCTCCAAACCCTCACCCACAGAAACGCTGTCTCTGCTAGTGACAGCGCAGAAACAGATGAAGCACTAGTCACCAAATCCAGGATGAATGGATCGACTCCTTAATGCGGAAACGCATTCAGCCCCTCTCTCAAGCACTCATCGGATCGGCGTCCTCCACCAGTCCGGATCTTGCTCATGCATATCGGATCTACGGATCTCTCCTTCCAATCCAGGATGTGCGTCCTGCTATATCAGATCTGCTGATCTCTTCAGGATCTGTGCTGGATGCGCAATATCTCCTCGGATACGCAACCCCAAAGAGTGTAAGTGTGTTGTCTCAGATCCATTTCCTAAAAACCTAAGTGGTCTCGGAATGTAATCCCAAAGGTTGATCTAATGCTATCTCTCCAGGATGCAGCCTACGAACCCGAGATACGTTCTCTCTGCTCGGATCGTCTCCAAGGCTGGATCTGTCAATGTGCCTTCAGATCTGCGTCCTTCTGTCTCCTAGAACAGCGTCCTCTCTCCAAGCTTGAACTGCGTGCTTTCCTCCCCTGGAACAGCGTCCCTCCTTCTCAGATCTGAACTGCGTCCTTCCTGGAACAGCGTCCTCACTCTCCAAGGTTGATCAGCGTCCTCTCTCTCCTGGAACAACGTCCCTCCTTCTCAGTTCTGCGCAGCCACAAGAGGGCTTCTTCCCCTCCAAATCTCCACCTGGAAATGCTACCAATCCACACTGAAACTGAAGGATATTACTCAGAAAATAACCTTACTAGGGCGGGCACTCGAAGTCCCCCGAAGCTAAGGGTGAAACCAGAAATAACCTTACCAGGGCAGGCACTCGAAGTCCCCCGAGGCTAACGGTGAGATCTCCGACCGGAGACACTCGTGCACTAAACAGTGCTGCAGACCGACTAAACAACCGGCGTGCTGAAGCAGACAAAAGTCTAGCTCTCAATATCAATATCAAAATATGCCTCCCCAAATGAGGTGAGAACCCCTCCTTTTATAATGCCAAACTCCCTCCAAAACTTAACTGCGTCCTTACTCTCCTTTGACCTGCGCAGTTAACCTTGGGTCAGCCTGATGCCTCCCCATCATACTCATGTGGACCCCCAAGGCCCTCTCTCTAAGTTATAACGTCAATCAACTAGGAAAAGAACACTTTATTTATAAAGTGAGGTGACTAAAGTGAGGTGACCCCTCTTATTTCTCACTTTATTTATTATTTCTAGCTAAAGCGGCAAAATGAAGCAAAAATGAAATATTCCAATTAGCAAGGCTAATTGGGAATATTACGAGAGAAAGGATGGATCCGGAGGGCTACGGCCCGTTACAAACTACATCTACCGAAATAAAATTATAATCAGCACTTAATAGATCCGATGATGGGTTAATAGATACTATGTAGAATTTCTTTGAATAATTAATCACCAAAGTTATCTGGTCTAACATAATTAAATTAAGCCGCAAGAAATAACCTCTTCTACAATTGATCAACAATTTGCGAAAATAGAAACAATCGCATGCACACATAAACACAATATGTAATGGGGAAAGCTTATAGCTGAAAACCCCCAACTATTTTGTATATTATAATAGAAGAGAACATGTAACAATCTCAGTACAATACTCCTCACAAGTACTCAGTATTGTCTCCAAAAGTTACACACAAACTAGCTCAGTTTTGAACAAGTCACAGGTTCAAAACTCATCCACTAATTGCCTGCCTCTATTGCGCAATCCAAGTTGGTTCAATGAGAGATCCAAGTTCGAATCTCCTTGGCTTCAACTGCGCAATCATAATTGGCAATCTTCTCCAATGCTGGTGCAAATCTCATGCACAACTGCTGTCGCAACTAATAGCAAACTCACCTTTCATCTACCTCTTCAATGCTTCTTCATTTGTCTGTAATATCCCCAATTAGCCTTGCTAATTGGAATATTTCATTTTTGCTTTATTTTGCCGCTTTAGCTAGAAATAATAAATAAAGTGAGAAATAAGAGGGGTCACCTCACTTTAGTCACCTCACTTTATAAATAAAGTGTTCTTTTTCCTAGTTGCTTGACGTTATAACTTAGAGAGGGGGCCTTGGGGGTCCACATGAGTATGATGGGGAGGCATCAGGCTAACCCAAGGTGAACTGCGCAGGTCAAAGGAGAGTAAGGATGCAGTTAAGTTTTGGAGGGAGTTTGGCATTATAAAAGGAGGGGTTCTCACCTCATTTGGTTATGCATGATTTTATATTGATATTGAGAGCTAGACTACCTTGTGCCTTCGACACGTGGTGTTTGAGTCGTGCGTATTTGTTTTGGTGCGACGTGGTCAGAGATCACCCTCGCCTGGGGACAGTGCTGCTGCTGTCTCAGACATTGCAGTTTTCCTGCCAACCCCGGGGGACTGGTGCCATCTCAATCAAGGTGCCTGCAGTAGCTATATCGTTTGAGTGGGACGTAATGGCATCTTGACAGGAGGTGGAGAGGAAAGCCTCTTGTGGCTGTGAATACGAGAAGAGAAGGACGATGTTCCGGGGAGAAAGAGAGTATTTGATCGGTAACTTGAAAAGTGAGACGGTATTCGGGGAGAGCCTTCGATCCCGGATCCGACGAAAGAAAAGCAGCTATGCCGGGGAGGAGGAAGGGCGCGGTCGATGCAGGGAGTGAGGGTGTTTGTTCCGGCGAGAAGAGGGAGGGGCGCGGATACGAAGAGGCACATTGATAGATCCGGCCTTGGACTGGAAGATTGAGGATACAGCCCTTTCATCCATCACCGCGGGTTATGTAGGTGGCAGGTCTGGGGAGATAGCATTAGATCCCGGCCCCAAGGAGATGCAGATACGAGGATATTGGCGGATCCGGCTAGGCTCCCGAGGTGCATCGAATCCGGCCTTGCGGGTTGCGGATGCGAGATATTGCCAGATCTAGCATAGATCTGAGGAGCGACGATGAATGCGATATGGGACGAGTCTGGAGGACAGACCGGTCTGGTTGCCAAACGGATCAGCAGAGATATGAGCACCTGGGACGAGTCCATCGGGACGACGATCGATGGCGAGGTCATGTGAGCAGGGCTTAACAGCGTTTTTGGCCTTGAGGAGCTAAGCTTTTCATCTGGAGGGTTTGGTGACCATCACCACATCTGTTTCAGCGCTGTCACTAGCAGAGACAGCGTTTTCATTGGTGAGGGTTTGGAGTATTGATATCAGCTATCTTTTGGTCTTCAGCTCATAGTTCCAGTGCAGTCCAGCTTCAGTCTTCAGAGCAGTCTTCAGCCAGCTAGGACGCTGTCCTTGTTGCAGCCATCATTTGTCTGAGAGGGCCTCCACTTGCCTACGGCAAGGATAGGTGCATTTATTCTGATTTTCTTGTACTCCTCTCTATGTACTTTCAGATTAATAAAATGGCTCAGTTTTCTGGCATTCTATGTGTATTTGTTCCATGATCTGGTTCAGCATTGTATTTTCTATATCTGTCTGGCATATTTCTGTTTATTACTGGTTATTTCCCTTTGGGGATATTACAGTGGTATCAGAGCATAGATCTGGCTCAGCCTGTGGTGCTAGCAATCTATGACGCCCGGGGATAACCCCTACATTTACCAGAGAGAGCACAGAAGAGCTGAGAATAGGGGGTTTGTCAGAAGTGACTGCGATCGAGAATCACATAACGGATCGGAGACGGAACGGGCGTAATCCAATGGCGGGAGATTGATGTGAGGTTTAAGGCGGTCTCAGCGTCACGTAGGAGACATCACAGAGATGGTGCGGGGGCGGTGCAGAGCTCGGGCCGCAGGGGATCGATCAGGAAGAGAGCTCCTGAATTCTTCGGAGTGGGAGAAGGGTCGGGCATATCTCAATTCATCACAGGATGCTATTCGACTGTAGTTTTCTCCGAGCCTGCCCACATTCACCGAAGACACGGAAGGCAGTGCGGGGAAGCACCGGAGGGTCGTCCATCTTACTGCGACCCACCATGCCTACCACCTTTCCATTGGGACGAGGTACGACGTTTTAGAGATGGGGGTCCAGCTCAATATGCAGCCGTGTTTGCAGAATGGCAGGGCCTAGGTCAGGCGTTCATGGATGCTTTCCCCTTAGATCGCTATTTCCAGTTCCGATGTGGCAGCAAAGCCCATGAGCAGGAGCAGCACCAACACAAGGGACGTGGATCCCACCGTGATAGTCACCGTGCAGCGAGTAAATTCCATTTGCCGATGTTTGATGGTTCGCAGAAGACTACGGCAAAGTCCTGGGTGGAGAAGCTGGACATCTATTTTCAGCTTAACCAGATGCCAGAGACGGAGGCCATTAAGATGGTTGCATTGCATTTAGAGGGTGAGGCCCAGGACTGGTGGTTTCATGGGATGGCAACACTGGGACATTCCACAGTGACGACATATGCTGAGTTCACCAGGAGAGTGGTGGAGCGTTTTGACAGGAAGGATCCGGAGCAGCATTTCTTTGAGCTAACCAAGCTCAGACAGACGGGGAGTGCAGAAGCATACATCTCAGACTTCTTGAGGGTTTCAGTGATGGTACCTGACTTATCGACAGCTCGGATGGTCTATATGTTTGTGGAGGGGCTGTCAGAGCCACTTCGTGGCCTAGTCCGGTCCAACAAACCGGCTACATTACAGGATGCTATCAGTAGGGCTCGTGATCTACAAGATGTCTTGCCTAGGACTCGGCCACCTTATCCCCAGAGACAGGCTTTCCAGCCTAAGGGGAAGGACACGAGGGTTCCGCCTCCCAAGGCGAATCCAGGACGAGGACAGTTTGATGATGAGGCCAGGAGAGAGCTGAGACGGAAGCGATTATGCTTCACCTGCCAGGAACCGTGGGCACCGGGACACAAATGTACGGCAGGGAAGGCACATTTCATAGAGGTCTTCTCCGAGAGCAGCGGGGAAGAGGATGAGGTGGATGATGAGGAGGCAGGAGGATGTTATGCAGCGCAGAGTACCTTACCACCTCCACCACCCGATGCAGGTGGGGCATCATTCGCACCTACTGGGGGAGCTCTAGCAGCATTACGAGGAGTCCCCAAGTATCTGACATTGCGCGTACGGGGGACAGTGCGCGGACAGCGGGTTTCGGTCTTAGTCGATAGTGGGGCCACCCACAACTTCATTGATGCCCAGATGGTTGAGCGGAGAGGCATACCGACGGAAGGCTTTGATGGGTTTTCTGTTTTGGTACCAGGAGATCAGACCATGGCATGTGCTCGATATGTACCAGAATTATCAGTGACGATGGGCACTTATACATTGACCGATCACTTCTTTGTGGTGGACATTCCGGACACCAATGTGATATTGGGAGTTCAGTGGCTTATTACTCTGGGGAAGGTCACAACGGACTGGAAGGCCTTAGAGATGGAGTGGGATGATCCCAAGACGGGAAAGCATGAGAAGATACGAGGGCAGAACACATATCCACCCCAGACAGTATCGGCACACATCATGGAGGCGACTTTCCGCAAGGGAGATATAGAGTGGGCGGTAGAGTTGCGGGCTTCAGAGGCAGTAGATACAGGGCGGACAGTGCATCCTGATCTACAGTCTATTGTCGACAGATATGCAGTAGTTTTTGGGGACATCCCGCCAGGACAGCCACCGGATCGGGGGTTCGAGCACACGATCGAGCTTGAGCAGGGGATACAGGCTGTGATTACCACACCATATAGGCATCCCAAGGCCTATCGGGATGAGATAGAGCGGGCCATTCAGGAGTTGCTGGCCCTTGGTCACATTCGACCCAGCACCAGTCCTTTTGCTTCTTCAGTAGTGCTGGTGAAGAAGAAGGACGGTACATTACGCATGTGCATTGATTACAGGGCTCTGAACAAGAAGACCCTGAAGAACAGGTACCCCATTCCCAGGATCGACGAGCTGATGGATGAGTTGAGAGGAGCACGGTTCTTCTCAAAGATTGATTTGAGATCCGGATACCATCAGATACGCGTGAGGGAACAGGACATTCCCAAGACCGCTTTCAGGTGTCATTATGGGCACTTTGAGTTTTTGGTCATGCCATTTGGGTTGACCAATGCACCTGCTACTTTCCAGTCTTGTATGAACCACATCTTCAGGGATCATCTGAGGAAGTTTGTGCTGGTTTTCTTTGATGATATCCTTATATACAGCAGGACTTGGGAGGAGCATCTCCAGCACATTGAGACGGTCTTGCACATTTTGGAGGAGCAGCAATTCTTTGCCAAGCTCTCCAAGTGTGAGTTTGGATTGACGGAGATGTTGTATCTGGGACACATTATAGGAGTGGACGGGGTGAGAGTCCACGAGGAGAAGATCCGGACTCTCAAGGACAACATAGCCACAGCACAGAATCAGCAGAAGTTGTATGCTGATAAGGGTCGGGTGGAGACACTTTGAGGTAGGGGACCTAGTCTACCTACGGTTACAGCCATACCGACAGTCTTCGCTCAAACAGAAGGGGGCAGAGAAGCTAAAGCCTCGTTTTTATGGACCATACAGGGTGATACGCAGGATCGGGCAGGTTGCATATGAGTTGGAACTGCCCCAAGGTAGTCGGATTCATAACATCTTCCATGTATCATGCCTGAAGAAGGCATTGGGTCAGCATGTGACAGTCACCGGGGAGCTACCGCCTACAGATGATGAGGGGCACTTGGTGTTACAGCCGGAGGCCATTATTGACACCAGGGAGAGACAGCTGCGTAGCAGGAAGATCAGAGAGTTCTTGGTGAGATGGAAGAATTTGCCGGATGAGGATGCCACTTGGGAGGATGAGATGATCTTACAGCATCCATCCCTTCAGTTGCTTGAGGACAAGCAACGTTTTGCCGGGGGAGACTGTAATATTCCCAATTAGCTTTGCTAATTGGAATATTTCATTTTTGCTTTATTTTGCCGCTTTAGCTAGAAATAATAAATAAAGTGAGAAATAAGAGGGGTCACTTCACTTTAGTCACCTCACTTTATAAATAAAGTGTTCTTTTCCTAGTAGATTGACGTTATAACTTAGAGAGGGGGCCTTGGGGGTCCACATGAGTATGATGGGGAGGCATCAGGCTGACCCAGGGTAAACTGCGCAGGTCAAAGGAGAGTAAGGACGCAGTTAAGTTTTGGAGGGAGTTTGGCATTATAAAAGGAGGGGTTCTCACCTCATTTGGACATGCATGATTTTATATTGATATTGAGAGCTAGACTTCTGTCTGCTTCAGCACGCCGGTTGTTTAGTTGGTCTGCAGCACTGTTTAGTGCAACCGAGTGTCTCCGGTCGGAGATCTCACCCTTAGCCTTGGGGGACTTCGAGTGCCTGCCCTGGTAAGGTTATTTCTGGTTTCACCCTTAGCTTCGGGGGACTTCGAGTGCCCGCCCTAGTAAGGTTATTTTCTGAGTAACGCCCTTCAGTTTCAGTGGGACTTGGTAGCATCTTCAGCAGGAGAATTGGAGAGGAAGAAGCCTCTTGTGGCTGCGCAGATCTGAGAAGAAGAGGACGCTGTTCCAGGAGAAAGAGGACGCTGATCAGCCTTGGAGAGTGAGGACGCTGTTCCAGGGAGGACGCAGTCCAGATCTGAGCAGGGAAAACGCTGTACCAGGAGGAAAAAGGACGCAGATCAGTCTGGGAGTGAGGACGTTGTTCCAGCAGGAAGAGGAGGACGCAGATCTGAAGGCACATTGATAGATCCAGCCTTGGAGATTGTAGATCTGAGCAGATATTTGCAGATCTGGTTCTGTAGGTGGCAGATCTGGGGAGAGAGCATTAGATCCAGCTTGGGAGATTACAGATCTGAGGAGATATTGGCAGATCCAGCCTAGATCTGAAGAGATAACATCAGATCCAGCCTTGCAGGTTGCAGATCTGAAGAGATATTGTCAGATCTAGCATAGATCTGAAGAGATATTGTCAGATCTAGCATAGATCTGAGGAGAGAGCAGTAGATCTGGATTGTAGGCTTCAGATCCAGCAGATCTGAGCATATAGGACGCTGATCCATCTGGGAGGACGCTGATCTGATGAGCAGGGTCATGTGAGCAGGGCTTGACAGCGTTTTCCAGGGTCTTTGGCCTTGAGGAGCGGAGCTTTTCATCTGGAGGGTTTTGTGACCAGCACTACATCTGTTTCAGCGCTGTCACTAGCAGAGACAGCGTTTTCATTGGTGAGGGTTTGGAGTATTGATATCAACTATCTTTTAGTCTTCAGCTCATAGTTCCAGTGCAGTCCAGCTTCAGTCTTCAGAGCAGTCTTCAGCCAGCTAGGACGCTGTCCTTGTTGCAGCCATCATTTGTCTGAGAGGGCCTCCACTTGCCTAGGGCAAGGATAGGTGCATTTATTCTGATTTTCCTGTACTCCTCTCTATGTACTTTCAGATTAATAAAATGGCTCAGTTTTCTGGCATTCTATGTGTATTGGTTCCATGATCTGGTTCAGCATTGTGTTTTCTATATCTGTCTGGCATATTTCTGCTTATTACTGGTTATCTCCCTTCGGGGATATTACATGTCCATGCACTGTAGTGAACTGATGTGTTCTTGAGTTGAATAATGAGTTAATAATTAGTGAATTAAATAATATTTAATTCACTCAACTCATCACTAGTGTATTAGCTAGTTAAACTAAACACAACTAGTTCAACTAAGTTAAATCTGAACACAACTCCACCAACTGTCTCATCAACTCCACCAAACTCCACCACTTGAGTTCTAACTGAATTCAACCATGCATGAGCTCACCAAACCCTAGGAATAGCATAATTCCTTCTGTCAGGTGCATGGGCCACATCCGTAGCTCCAATTGAAGTGTTGTAAGAGAATAAACTGAAGTTTATAGTCCAAATATTATTAAGGGCTAATAATATTTGACTGGCCTATTTTTAGACAGGCAGTCTAAAAATAGACTTCGACCTATATGTCTAAAAATAGAGGTCCATCTATTTTTTACCAACTCGATGTAATCATCCAAGAATAGCATACTGCAACTCCCAGACCATGCTCCATATGTCTAAAAATAGACTTTGCACCAAAAATAGCCTGCGGGCCCACTTAGTGAAGGCGACTTCATTTCACTAAGCTCCATCATCTTGTTGCATTTTCAACAGATTTTTTGGTGTTTGGAAAATATTTGACTTGGTTTGACTTCAGATTTTGGATCTGTTTTGGAGGCCAAATTCTTTGGCGAGGAAGACAAACTTTTCGGGCACTTTGACCATGGTTGACCACAGACCTGAAGCTGCCATTTGACCACAGAAGTTGGCTTCGACTTTGACTACTTTTGGAGGTATTTTTGGGATTGTTTTGACTTGACTTTTACCAGCAAAAGAGCCTGAATTCAATGCTGCCAAGATTGAACTTTTTGGAGGCTCTTTGACTGCTTAACATTGACTGGTTAAGTCATCATTTGCTTCTGTTGACTTCTGTTGACTTTGACCAGATTTAACTTGTTGACCAAATTTGACTTTTGAGCTCATTTCTTGGAAATTGGTTAGTAAATTGTTGGATAAGTCAAAGGATTGACTTTGACTCTTTTGTTCATGAATGAACCATTGTATCTCTCTGCTGAACATTTTATGATAATCTAATAAGAAGAAGAATTTGAAAAGGTTTTCCCCCTTGTGGGGTTTTTCCCTGGTCTTTGACCACATCTTGTGTCTCTTGCTATTGCTCTTGTTGTCTTCTATTGTACATTGCATTTACTATTCTATCTATGTCAGTGATGAAATGATCCTTCACTAAATCAAATATATGTAGTCTAAGGTCTAAGACACCAAGGAACAAAATTGAAAATTCCATCCAGCCTATCAAACTCCCTAAGACCAAGGGATATCTTACACATCTTGAAACACTCCTCGAGTGCAGAAATCAGCAATATATAAAGAAGACAAACCCCCTTCTCAGGTCCAAATGCTTCTCTCAAGCAACCAAGGAGTTTTACATCCAACAAACTTAACGAGAGCATGCACCTCTCCCAAGTATTCCACAGCTGAAATACCAACTCGATTTTACACCTAGAATGATCCTAGTAAAAAAAATCCCTCATACCATATAAGAAATTTTGTGAATCAAGGCAATTAATGCAACTTAAAAAATTTCACCTCTTTCTTAAAGGCTTCCTAAATATTAACCCCATGAATTTTTATCCTTCGAGCTGCTACAAAATATGATAAAAACAACAATAGAAATGTACAATATTTCACCAGATAAAAGCTATAAAATGTGCACCAACAACATTTTTCCTTTTAACCCTTTTAAAAATTCAACTTCGAATCAAAATGCACATTTCCATGAGAAGCAATCCATAAACAAAATAATTGGCATGATGGTTAACACAAAATAAGTCACTGTTTACACAAGAACCATGCATCAAACTCACCATATCTAATTCAGGCTAACAGAAGTGTAAGGTATTAAAAAATGTTAGTTAATAGTAATTGATACACTAAGTAGAAGAAAATCCATCACCTTTGCTTCGATTTAGTTGCTTTGGCACAATTTCAATAAAGCATGTGTCCCTAAATGAAGTAACCAGACATATTTTGGCTCCAAACTACACACATGAAGGGAACAAACATCTCCATGGTAAGATTTTAGCCATCTATCATCAACTCCGAGAAAAGGCATAAAAAGTGTTACTGTCATTCAATGATGAAAACATGCCCCAAAGAAAAAGGCATAATATTTTTGGTAAATGAATAGTATACCATAATTACAACGAAAGCAATAAATATCACAAATTGAAACCGGAAAAGCACTAATCTTAGAAGTTAACAAACAATTAAAACTTGAGAGATGCTTAGAATAGCCTGAGCAAATAAAGAAAAAATGAGAAATAAAACTGGTTAGGATTTTATTAGATATCCATAGTTGCACAAAACTTGTACGAAAGAAAGGAGGAAAAAAGGAAGATATATTAACTTTCATGGATGACAACAAATTGTTAATGGGACAAAAACAATTCAAAAGTTGATGTAGTTAGAAGTTGTGCACATCTCAATCAAAAGTAGAATAAAAGAAACATATGTTAATAAATAAACAAATCCTGAGAAAATACCACTTATATTATAGTGAAAATATATATTTACATAGCAAGGCCACAAAGTAGTTAAAAATACAACAAGATTAGAATGAACATTGGTAGATACAATCTTAGTAGGAGAAATAAGCACAAAGCCCTTGGTTTTGATTCAAGTGTTGAACTTTGGGTAGCAGCGGGACGAATTTCCTGAAAGGGAAGCCCTACTACCCCAAGGAAAGCCATCGTGCCCCCAAGAGAATATTATTATTAATGTGTGGGCTTTCCTCCTTATGTCAACCTTACTTGGACACGCCATCTTATATAAGAATTCATATTGCGCAAAGGAAATATTAAATATAAATTCAGTAAACATCAAAATAAATTCTACTGCAGTTATCACATATTTTCATAGAGAAAAAAATAGTGAAATATAAGCACAAGAATCAATCACATCAACGCAGTTATTTTTGGACAATTTTCCCCGAGAAAACCCAATGAGGAAAAACCCAATGCGGGAAAACCAGTGCAGCAGATGAGGGTTTATTTATTAATGTTCAGCAACAATCTCTTTATAAGCAATGACTAGCAGAATAACGAAGAAACTTTCATGAAAACACCTAAGATAATTTTCTCCAAACCTCTGGAGAAATTTTGACACCCAAGAGACTCTCTGGCCTCCATTGTGTCACCTCTGCTTGATCCTTAGTGCAAGGACTGCGTGAGGACTATGTCCTCAGCTGCGATGCCTCTCTGCATTGTCCCTCTGCTGCTCTATGTCCCTCTTCCTTGGCCTCTAACTGATGTTGATACCCTCTTCTCCCCTCGCACTACAACTCTCCCACTGAAAATGAATTCTAAATTCTGAAGAATCGACTTCCCTTGGGTTACTGAGTGTTTTCCTGGCTTATCTTCAACTGACCCACAAGTCTTCATTTATACTTTTCCTATTGATAAATCAACAGCCGTGATCTAATCCTTAATCAACGGTTAAGATTAAATTAGACTTGATCGTCGTCACTTAGAAGCTTCTCACCCAAATGTTAAATTAATTCACTTTAATTATTTAAATTCCCTAAGTTTTAACTTAGGCTTCATTTAAAATAATTAATTATTTGAATAAATATAACTTCAATTATTTGAATAACTTTCACTTGAATAACTTTAATTATTTGAAGAAGAGACAAGGATGAAGGAATATGAAAATGAAGAAAATGTTGTCTTCGCTGCTCATACTAAGAAGAAGAACTTTGGTGGTCCGAGGAACAAAGGAAGAGCAGGGGCCCAAGGAAAGAAAGGAAAATGCTACACTTGCCACAAGCCTGGGAACTATGCTAGAGAATTCCCTTTCAAGAAGGATTCTCCCAATGATGATGACAACAACAATAACCGGAGGAATGGCAATCAAAGGAACAACAGGTTCAAAGAAAAAAGGGAGGCTTCCTCTCGCAGAAATGGGTAACCTTTCAAAAGGTCGAGAAATTCCAGGTATGAGGAATCAAATGTTGTTGATAAAAGAAATGAATTCCTTCTTGTATCTGCCCTCTCTGCTGCATCTCTACCCGACACTATGGATGTCTAGTTGATAGATAGTGGTGCCTCAAGGCACATCACTGGGTTCAAGAAAGCACTTTCTGATATGGTTGAGAAAGATACTAATCTGGAAATTATCCTTGAAGATAATGTCACATATCCCGTGAAAGGGACAGGGACTGTGACCCTCCACTTGTCTCAAGGTCAAGTCCTCCACTTGCAAGATATACTATATGTACCTGACTTGAAGAAGAACCTTGTGTCTATATTGGCCATGGAAGACAAAGGTTTCAATGTGGCATTCGTTGATGAGAAGGTGCGTATTTGGAAGAATAGTTTCAAGGAAGCTATCACAATTGGGTTTAGAGTTGATACACTCTACTAGGTTGGAGGAAGTCCACTAGGAGCGATGACATGTGACACTATTTGACAGACAAAACTATGGCACCGGAGGTTTGGACACCTTCACTCAAGGAAGGTGGTGACAGGGATGCCCGAGTTCTCAAATAATCATGAAGGTGTATGTCAGGGTTGTGCCGAAGGAAAGCATACAAGGGGACCTTTCCCCTCAAGGGTCACAAAGACATCTGATGTTTGGCAATTGATACATTCTGATCTGTCTAGTATGTTGCCCATAACATCCTTGGGAGGATGTTCTTATTATATGACATTCATAGATGACTTTTCTCGCAAAACCTGGATATACTTCTTGAAGAAGAAGGACGAGACTTTCGTGTGGTTCTGTACCTTCAAAGCCTTGGTGGAAAATTTGACAAGGAAGAAGATCAAGATATCGAGGACCGATAATGGCACTGAATATGAGACGAACGAGTTCAAGAACTTTTGCAGAGAAGCTGGCATCAAGAGGGAGACCACAACTATCTATACTCCTGAACAGAATGGCGTTGTTGAACGAAAGAACAAGACCATTGTGGAAGTTGCCCATGCCATGCTATGTGACCAAGGTCTTCCGAAGTTTCTGTGGAAAGAAGCTGCGAACATTGTTGTGTACATAAAAAACTGATGCCCGCATTCCGCTCTGGAATCCAAAACTCCCGAAGAGGTTTTCTCTGGTAAGAACCCTGACATCTCACATTTTAGAGTTTTTGGATGTCCTGTTTATTTTCATGTGCCGAAGGAGGAGAGGAGCAAGCTGGATGCTTCTGGAAAGAGGGGACTGTTTGTGGGCTATAGTGAAACTTTGAAGGCCTATAGAGTCTATGTGCCTGGTCAAAGGGAAGTGGAGATATGCCACGATGTTACCTTTGACGAAGATGCTTCCCTGAGGAAAGTAGTCAATCTTTCAAGATCTAAGGAAGATCATGAAGGCCTGGAAACCAAGAAGAACCGAAGGATGAGATGATGCACGATGTTGAAGGACCGATGGACCCTATTGATCCACCTCCTTCAATGAGGAAGAGACCATCATGGCTCAGGGACACTCTCAAGGATGCCGAGGGACATATGGCCCCAAGGGGGACATTCCGTGAAAGCAAGAAGCCGAATAGATACCAAGGGTATCTAGCTGCCATGAGTACAATTGTACAATCTGAGCCTGGATCTTTTGAAGAAGCCATAAAGCATCAAGTCTGGAAGGATGCTATGCACGAAGAATATGAGTCGATTATGAAGAAGGATGTCTGGGATGTGGTTCCAAGACCGAAGGGCAAAGCAGTTGTCACCTCGAAATGGCTCTATAAGATCAAGCATGGATCTGATGGAAGTGCTGAAAAGTTCAAGGCAAGATTCATTGCCCGTGGCTTCTCTCAAGAGGAAGGCGTAGACTATGATGACATATTTGCACCTGTGGTCCGATATACCACCATCCGATCTATCATAGCCTTTGCTGCTATGCAAGGATGGAACCTTCATCAGATGGATGTGAAGACCGCATTTCTGCATGGTGCGATAAAGGAAGAGGTGTATGTGGAGCAACCTCTGGGGTTCGAAGTCCAGGATCGAGACACCCATGTCTACAGGTTGAAGAAAGCCCTCTATGGGTTGAAGCAAGCACCCAGAGCTTGGTACAAGACGATAGATAGCTAACTGATGACGCTGGGCTTCACTCGTAGTAATGATGATCCGAACTTTTACTTCAAGGTTGATAGAGAAAAGCCTTCATTCTGGTGCTGTATGTGGATGACCTCTTCCTGACAGGTGTTGACCCTCTCATTCATCAGTGAAAGAGGGAGCTCGCTGCTGAGTTCGAGATGAAGGACCTAGGACTGATGCATTACTTCCCAGGCCTAGAGGTCTGGCAAAGACCTGATGAGATTTTCCTTTCTCAAGGAAAATATATTGTGAAGCTAGATGAGTGTCTTTCGGATTAATCACATAATAAGGATTTGGTCGACGTTTCAAACCAGCTAATGTGGTTCATCCTCAAGACAAGGTGGGGAAACAAATTGATCCTGATGAATAAATAGTAGAGATGCATCATTATCCAGAAATAGTCGTTAAGGACTAGTTGTTAAAAACTAGCCGTAAGGAATTGCTGTTAAGAACTAGCTGTTAGAAAATTAGTTAGAAACTAAATTACAATTAAATAATTAATTAATTAAATTAAAGATTTTATTAAAAATAATAATATATTAATTAATTCAAATAAAGATTTTATTAAAACTAATAAATTAATTAATTAATTTAATGATTTAATAAAAAAGGGTTAAGAAGATATTATATAAAAAAAAAGGGAAAAAAGTAACAAAGATTAGGGAGAGTAAAATTTTAATGATAAATTAATAGTAAATTTTTAAAAATGGGTTAATATATAAAGAGATAGGGAGGGTTAGGAATTATAAATTAATAAATAAATAAAAAAAGATAGAAGTAAAGTAAAAAGGGGGACTCAATTAGTAAAATAGATTAATAAGATTAAATAATAATAATAATAATATATTTATTTATTTATTTAATTAGTTAATTGAATATATATAAATAAAAATAAAATAAAGGTATAAATATATCAATAAATATAAAAATAAACCTAATTAATAAACTTAATAACCTAGGAGAGAGGGATAAATTAAAAAGGGGGGTAATCTATAAAGAAAAAGGGAGGGGTATATTATTATAAAAAGCCAAAATGAGAAACAAATAAACAAAAAAAAGAAAAAAAGAAAAAAAAAAAGAAAGAAATGAGATAAATTAATTTAATAAAAATATAAATTAATTAATTAATTAAATAAATAATTAGAAATTTGAAAATACATAAATAAATTTATAAACCAAAAAACTAAAATTACTTAGCAAGAGCTGGGATCCAACTTTTACTTAATTTCCAACCATCATCCCGGTTGAGATTCTTAGCATGTCGTTCGATTTCGATCGCCTCCCTCAATTTCCTATTGTGGAAGTGATCTACCTTGGCAACGACTTTGGAATCTTCAATACAAACATGGTGACATGATCTTTCCACATGTTCAACAAGAGCTGAGGTACGGGACCGATTATGCCTAATATCTGCAGCATGCTCCCGGATTCTCTGCCTAATGGATCAACCTGTTTCTCCAATATAAGGAGTTCCACATGAACAAGGAATCATATAAACCCCTTTCATGCCCTTAGGGTCGATAGGGTCCTTAACAGACCCAAGAGAATTTCTAATAGTGCAGAGAGGCTTGAAAGAGGCAGAGACATTATTTCTTCTAAGGACATGGGCAATTTTGTCCGTTGTGCCCTGGACAAAACGGAGATGGACCATAGAGAGGGGATCCGCCCGAGTAGATTTCCCATTCAATCCTTTATAAGCCTTTCGAAAGGCTTTAAGACCTTGAGATCTACTGTAACCATTATTTTCAAAAACGTCAAGAAGATGGGACTTCTCTGATTCCAAGGACCTGTCATCAGAGATTCTAAGAGCACGAGTCGCAAGAGTGCATAGGACACCAAATTTCTGAGTCGGAAAATGATGAGAACCCACATGGAGGTATTGTTCCATGTGGGTTCTCTTGCGAAAAACGCGGTGAGACAGGGAACCATCCACATTTCTTGAGAGAAGGATGTCGAGGAAAGGGAGACAACCATCAACTTCCACTTCCATCGTGAATTTGATGGAATCAGAAAGCGAGTTCAGGTGTCCAAGGAACAGATCTAATTTCTCCCGACCATGGTGGACTGTAAGTCCGTGTCGACACTGAGCTCAACTTTAAGAAGTTAATATTGTGAAGTGTTAAATTTGGACAACTAGGTCCAAACTCCATGTTATGATGCTCAAATTAAGAGGCTAATATTTTTGTTGGATTCCTCTTTCGGAGAGGTGTAAAATCCATATATAATATGTCTTAATCCGATGAGCAGAACATTTATTTTGAATTTATTATTCATAATAAATTATATGTGCAGGTTGGCCTTAAGGTTTCTCACCCCCAGCAGATGTGTCACACACCCCAATGATGGATATAAATACAGGCAAAGTTGGAGAGCATTTCATCACAACACAACTCACATCTTCTTCTCTCATCTGAGATAGTACGAGCTCCTTGGAGGACGAGTTCAGCCCACACGTGTGAAAAAGAAGAAGGACAAATCTGTACGGCTGAGTTGAAGGACGAATTTCTGCAGTTAGGGTTTTGCAGAAAGTTTGACCAGCGTTGACTTTGGTCAACGCATGGTCCAATTGGGCTGAAATTTGGTGAGAAGTTCGATTTTGGAAGGCCGTATTGTTTGGCACAGAAATCGAGGTCAAAGGGTTGACCAATCTGCTGCTGCGTTGACTTTTAGCTTGCTGCCCTGCGTTGACTTTTTCAGGACAGCGTTGACTTTTTTGGAGTTGACTTGGGTTGACTCGTTTGCTGATTGGAGGACTGTTGTGACACATTCTAGGTTGGCTGACCAAGGAGACTTTGCTGGTTGAAGCATCCTGTTGACTGCCGTAACGCACCACCACATTTTTCCTGTTTCTGATTTGTCTTCTATAAGATCCACTTATATGTTCTATCTGCATTTTACTTAACTATTTGTATGATTGCTGTGAGAAAAGTAAAGTTGCTCCAAGCATAGAACATCTACTAAAATTTACATGGTATCAGAGCTAAGGTGAAGACAAACTCTATCGTTAGCAATCACCACCGGAAGAAATGGGTTCCACTAGGCTTGAATTCAAGGAGAATGACAAGCTGACTGGAAGAGATGACTTCCATGCCTGGAAGATGATATTAGATCTCAAATTGGAAGATCATGATCTCTTGGATCATGTGACGGGTAAGATTCAAGAACCTCCATCCAATGCTACCGCTGCTGTTAGAAACAAGTATAAGAAAGGAGAAATCAGAGCAAAGCTGTTGATCAGGGAATCCATACATAAGAGTCTGGTTGCCTATATATCTGAACTAGGCACATCCAAGGAGATGTATGACAAATTGATCCTTATGTTCAAGGTAAACAATGTGAACCAAGTGTTATTCCTCAAGAACAAGTTGAAGAATATGAAGAAGGGCCGGGATGAATCTATTCAAACTTTCTTTCTGAAATTGACCAAAACAAGGAACAATCTGCTAGCTATTGGGGAGACAATAGCTGATCGTGAGATGGTTCTCACCGCACATGGAGGACTCCCATATGAATGGCAAGTATTCACAACTACCATTCTCAACAATAATACCATTCCTAACTTTGATGAGCTTCTGTCTAGATGTATGCAAGAAGAAACAAGGATGAAGGAATTCGATAATGACAAAAATGCTGCCTATGGTGCTCATTCCCGAAAGAAGAACTCTGGTGGTCCTAAGGACAAAGGAAGAACGCGGACTCAAGAGAAGAAGGGTAAATGTTTCACCTGCCATAGGCCTGGTCACTATGCTAGAGAATGCCCCTTCAAGAAGGATTCTCCCGATAGTGATGATAACAACAACAATCGAAGGAATGGGAATCAAAGAAATGACAAATCCAAAGGAAAGAGGAAGGCTCACTTTGGTGGAAACAATCAACCTTCTAAAAGGTCCAGAAACACCAGGTATGAGGAGTCTAATGTTGTTGATAAAAGAAATGAGTATATTCTTGTATCTGCTCTCTCAGCTGCATCTCCGCTCGACACTATGGATGTCTGGCTAATCGATAGTGGTGCCTCAAGACACATCACAGGATTCAAGGACGCACTTTCTGACATGGTTGAAAGGGATACTAATCTAGAAATTATCCTTGGGGATAATGCCAGATATCCTGTGAAAGGGACAGGGACTGTGACCCTCCACTTGTCTCAAGAACAAGTCCTACGTTTGCAAGATGTACTCTATGTACCTAAATTGAAGAAGAACCTTGTGTCTGTATCTGCCATGGAAGACAAAGGATTCAATGTAACTTTCCCTGATGGAAAGGTGCTCATGTGGAAGGAGAGCTTCAAGGAAGCTATCTCAATTGGTTTTAGAGTTGGTACACTCTACCAGGTTGGAGGGAGCCCGTTGGGAGCTATGACTTGTGATACTATCCGACAAACCGAACTATGGCACCGAAGATTTGGACATCTTCATTACAAGGCCCTTCCCGAAGCAAGGAAGGTGGTGACAGGGATGCCTGACTTTGGAAATAATCATGAAGGTGTATGTAAGGGTTGTGCTGAAGGAAAACATACTAGGGGACCTTTCCCCTCAAGTGTCACAAAGACATCTGACATATTGCAACTGGTCCATTCTGATCTATCTGGTATGTTGCCCGTGACATCCCTGGGAGGATGTTCTTACTACATGACATTCACTGATGACTTCTCTCGCAAAACCTGGATATACTTCTTGAAGAAGGATGAGGCTTTCATGTGGTTCCGTACCTTCAAAGCCTTGGTGGAAAATATGACCGGAAAGAAGATCAAGATTTTGAGGATCGACAATGGCACTGAATATGAGTCAAATGAGTTCAAAGACTTTTGCAGAGAAGCTGGCATTAAGAGGGAGACTACCACTGCATATACTCCTGAGCAGAATGGTGTTGTTGAACGCAAGAATAGGACTATTGTGGAAGCTGCCCGTGCCATGCTTTGTGACCAGGGTCTACCAAAGTTTCTGTGGGGAGAAGCTGCAAATACTGCTGTGTACATTCAAAACCGATGCCCTCATTCCGCTTTGGACTCCAAAACTCCCGAAGAGGTTTTCTCTGGTAAGAAACCTGATGTCTCACATCTTAGAATTTTTGGATGTCCTGTCTATTTTCATGTGCCGAAAGAAAAGAGAAGTAAGCTGGATGCTACTGGGAAGAAAGGAATGTTTGTGGGCTACGGTGAGACTTCTAAGGCATATAGAGTCTATGTACCTGGTCAAAGGGAAGTAGAGATAAGCCATGATGTCACTTTTGACGAAGATGCTTCCCTGAAGAAAGTAGTAGATCTTCCAAGATCTGGAGAAAATCATGAAGAAAGGCCTGGAAATCAAGAAGAACCGCAGGATGAGACAATGCCTGATATTGAAGGACCAATGGACCCTATTGATCCATCTCCTTCACTAGGAAAGAGACCATCATGGCTTAGGGACACCCTCGAAGACGCTGAGGGTCATGCTGCCCCAAGGGGGACATTCCGAGAAAGCAAGAAGCCGTGTAGATACCAAGGGTATCTAGCTGCCATGAGTACTATTGTACAATCTGAACCTGGATCTTTTGAGGAGGCCGTAAAGCATCAAGTTTGGAAGGATGCTATGCACGAAGAATATGAGTCCATAATGAAGAATGATGTCTGGGATGTGGTCCCGAGACCTAAGGACAAATCTGTTGTCACCGCGAAATGGCTCTACAAGATCAAACATGGATCTAATGGGAGTGCTGAAAAGTTCAAGGCAAGGTTTGTTGCCCGTGGCTTCTCTCAAAAGGAAGGAATTGACTATGATGACATATTTGCACCTGTGGCACGATATACCACCATTCGATCAATCATAGCCCTTGCTGCTACGCAAGGATGGAGTCTTCATCGGATGGATGTCAAGACCGCTTTTCTGCATGGTGCAATAAAGGAAGAGGTGTATGTGGAACAACCTCTGGGATTTGAAGTTCAGGATCGAGACACTCATGTCTGCAGGTTGAAGAAAGCCCTCTATGGGTTAAAACAAGCACCCAGAGCTTGGTACGAGAGGATGGATAGTTACTTGATGAAGTTGGGCTTCACTCGAAGTAATGCTGATCCGAACCTTTACTTCAAGGTTGTGCAGGAGGAGCCTCTCATTCTAGTGCTGTATGTGGACGACCTCTTCCTGACAGGTGCTGACCCTCTCATTCATCAATGTAAGAGGGAGCTCGCTGCTGAGTTCGAAATGAAGGACCTAGGATTGATGCACTACTTCCTAGGCCTGGAGGTCTGGCAGAGACCTGGAGAGATTTTCCTTTCTCAAGGAAAATACATTGTGAAGCTTCTGGAAAGATTTGGAATGGTGGACTGTAAGTCCGTGTCGACACTGATGGAACTCAACTTTAAGAAGTTGAGTGGCAGCGCTGCTGGGCCTATCTTGGCCAATCCTACTGAGTATCGTCAACTCATAGGAGCTTTGATGTTCTTAGTGAACACCAGACCAGATATATGTTTTGCAGTGAACACTTTGAGTCAACAGATGGTTGAGCCTCATCATTTTCACTGGGTTGGTGCCAAGAATCTTCTGAGATATCTTCGGGGCACGATAAACCATGGGCTGAGATACACTACTGGGAGTGTGACACTCCGTGGATATACTGATGCCGATTGGGCTGGCAGTGTGGTGGATTGTAAGAGCACATCGGGATGCTGCTTCAATCTTGGTTCTGCTTCGATCTCATGGATGAGCAGGAAGCAGAAGTCGGTGGCTTTGAGCACCGCGGAGGCCGAATACATTGCTGCTAGTATGGCCTGTTGTGAAGCAGTTTGGTTGCGGAAGCTCTTTAGTGAGATGTTTGGACATGTGCTAGATACCACTGTGATACTCTGTGATAATCAGAGTGGGATTTGTATGACTAAGAATCCTGTGTTCCATGACCGATCCAAGCATATTGATATCAGGTACCACTTTATCCGGGATATGGTACAGCGAGGCGCCGTAAGGCTCGATCATATAGGAACTGATGAGCAGGTCGCGGATATTCTCACTAAGCCCCTGGGGAAGGTCAAGTTCCTAACCTTCTATGAGAGTCTTGGTGTCATGGAAAGACCCTATGATGTGGGTCCTGTTGGACGATGAGCTCTGGGAGCTCTGGGGGGCTTTGGGGATAACTTCTCGGAGCTATAAGCACTCATAATGCTTCTGCCCCACCTTTGTGATTATTGAGCTGGTTCGCCTCTCATTTATCTGTGCCCCGTATGCATCCTACCCATTGAGTTCAGGGCTCATGGGAAGTACCTCTCATTTGGCCAATGAGGTGGGAAAAGCTAGAGACTATTAACAAAGACTGATGGACGCATCAGAGATTGCCGTACTCTCTATCTAGGATGGCACGGTCCAACCACTTGATCTGGGATCAAGTTTAGTGAGGTCTGGGACCTCTGCCTGACTTCGGGTCAGATGAACCAACTTTGGGTTGGTTGGATACTCTTCATGAGTTTGATAGAGGTTTTGAACCTCTGGACTGATTATGTCAATCGGGGGATGATTTCTTTGTGACTGACCCACTTCTGTTCTGAAATAAAGAGGCCAGCAAAGCAAGTTACGGCGGGATGACGCACGATGTTTGATTGCACTGATGGATGGAGTTCTCTCTAGTTGAGAGGGAGTGTCAAATTTGGACAACTAGGTCCAAACTCCATGTTATGATGCTCAAATTAAGAGGCTAATATTTTTGTTGGATTCCTCTTTCGGAGAGGTGTAAAATCCATATATAATATGTCTTAATCCGATGAGCAGAACATTTATTTTGAATTTATTATTCATAATAAATTATATATGCAGGTCGGCCTTAAGGTTTCACACCCCCAGCAGATGTGTCACACACCCCAATGATGGATATAAATACAGGCAAAGTTGGAGAGCATTTCATCACAACACAACTCACATCTTCTTCTCTCATCTGAGATAGTACGAGCTCCTTGGAGGACAAGTTCAGCCCACACGTGTGAAGGAGAAGAAGGACAAAACTGTACGGCTGAGCTGAAGGACGATTTTCTGCAGTTAGGGTTTTGCAGAAAGTTTGACCAGCGTTGACTTTGGTCAACGCATGGTCCAATTGGGCTGAAATTTGGTGAGAAGTTCGATTTTGGAAGGCCGTATTGTTTGGCACAGAAATCGAGGTCAAAGGGTTGACCAATCTGCTGTTGCGTTGACTTTTAGCTTGCTGTCCTGCGTTGACTTTTTCAGGACAGCGTTGACTTTTTGGAGTTGACTTGGGTTGACTCGTTTGCTGATTGGAGGACTGTTGTGACACATTCTGGGTTGGCTGACCAAGGAGACTTTGTTGGTTGAAGCATCCTGTTGACCGCCGTAACACACCACCACATTTTTCATGTTTCTGATTTGTCTTCTATAAGATCCACTTATATGTTCTATCTGCATTTTACTTAACTATTTGTATGATTGCTGTGAGAAAAGTAAAGTTGCTCCAAGCATAGAACATCTACTAAAATTTACATGAAGCTTCTGGAAATATTTGGAATGGTGGACTGTAAGTCCGTGTCGACACTGATGGAGCTCAACTTTAAGAAGTTGAGTGGCAGCGTTGCTGGGCCCATGCTAGCAAATCCTACCGAGTATCATCAACTTGTAGGGGCCCTAATGTTCTTAGTGAACACTCGTCCGGACGTATGTTTGGCAGTGAACACTTTGAGTCAACATATGGTTGAGCCTCATCACTTTCACTAGGTTGGTGCCAAGAATCTGTTGAGATATCTTCGAGGAGCTCAACTTTAAGAAGTTAATATTGTGAAGCTTTTGGAAATATTTGGAATGGTGGACTGTAAGTCCGTGTCGACACCGATGGAGCTCAACTTTAAGAAGTTGAGTGGCAGCGTTGCTGGGCCTATGCTAGCAAATCCTCCCGAGTATCATCAACTCGTAGGGGCCCTAATGTTCTTAGTGAAAACTTGTCCGGACGTATGTTTGGCAGTGAACATTTATTTGAATTTATTCAGAATATGTGCAGGTCGGCCTAAAGGTTTGAAGCCCCAGCAGTTGTGTCACACACCCTCATTGATGGATATAAATTGGTTAACGTTGGAGGACATTTTCACTCATCACATCCTCACACATTCTCTCTCATCATTTGATTGGTTTGACCACCTTGGAGGCTCTTCTCTTCACACGTGGGAAATTTCAGCAAGCAGCAAATTCTGTTTTCGTCCTAGGGTTTCTACCGCAGCGTTGACCAGCGTTGACTTTGGTCGACGCAAGTTCAAATTGACCTGAAACTCTCCCATTCCTTCGATTTCCTCAATCCGCATTTTTTGGCACTATTCCCGAGGCTGGACATTGACTTTGACTTGGCTACGTCGACCTTGCTGCTGCTGCTGTTTGCATTGACCGTTTACTGACAGCATTGACTTTCGTTGACTTTTGGAGTTGATTGTTCTGGCTATCCTAGAGGGTTGTGTGACACTTCTGATTGGCTGACCATATTGAGACGTTGTTGGTTGAAGCATCCTATTGACCGCTGTAACGCACCAACACATATATATATTTTTGGCTTGTCTTCTGTCAATCTATTGATATGTTCTATCAACATTTTACTTTCTTGTTTATGTGATTGATGTCTGATATTGGGATAAAAAGTGAAGTTGCATCAAGCATAGAACATCTACGAAAATTTACAAGCAATCTAGTGGAGTTATAATTAGTGAAACTCAGTTATCTGAGCTCTAGTCATGAATAGAGTCAGTAGGAGTTCACTCACTGATCTCTTAGTTAACTAGTCAATTTACTAAAAATAGCCCTAGTCATGCATGGAATTCGAATTGCCTAGTTGAGTGGAGGAAAAAGGCATTGATGTAATCATTATTGTATACTAGTGAGTGTAAAATGTTTGCATGTAGTAGGTGAAGCTTTCTCTTGGGAATTGCACAACTAAATAAAAGTTTTTCCTATTATTTAGGAGCTAATTACCTCAGGAATTGTGCAGGAAATAGGAGCAGGAGGCCTAGATTTGGCTAAGTATTTTCCAAAGCAGAATCAGGAGATGAAGATCAATATTACAGTGTAGGTTGAGCTTCAAGGATTGAAGTTGTCATTGAAATAGATCAATTTTCTCATCTAATATAATACAAATAGAGAAGGGGTATTTCCCAGTTGGGTTCCCCGAGAAAAATACTGTGTCCATTGTGATTGAATGATTACATGTGTTTCTATTGTATGTTTTCCCTTCCGCAGATTAAGTAGAAGAAATTTGTGTCTACTGTTTTCAGTCTAAATTCATTAACAACAACAAATTTCGAGTTATTTCTACAAATGATCTTTCTTTTCCTTTGTGCTTTTGTTTTAACTTTGAAGTGTGGAAGGTTGTGTACTAACAAAAAACACATCAATGAGTAGAGCGTTTTCTCCCCGTCACAAGGATCTATCATAAGAAACCACGCATACCTTTAGGATATCAACATAAAATTTTTGTGTGTTTGTATGTTTGCACTACAATTTATAACCTATATTTCAATAAGAATTAACAAGGTCATACCCGGTCTGCAGCTGATTGTAAGGTAATGTGATCTCCCCACTCTCCAGACCTAGTCAAAATTAATATATTACTTAGTTGAATATTCACACAATAATTGATTAATGTAATATAAGGAAAGATGCATGAAACAAGGGAAAAAATATAGAAATATTAGGAAACATATGTTTGATCTAATCCCACTGAAATCAATTTCCCCAACAGTAATGGGAAAGTTAAAAATACCTCTTCATTTTCTTCAAGTAGTCCTTGTATCGCATGGGCACATAGCCTTCATAAGCAGACTGAAAAGACTTTAGCTGCAATTTAATCAAAAGAACGGTCAAAGGAAAAAGAACAAGTCACTTTTATAAAGCATTAAAGATAGTAATGTCACTAATAGGAGAAAAGATTGTCTTACCACATTATGCATGAAATGGAAAGTACAATGCATATAACTAGTAAAAAATATGATATCATTGTGGACACTAGTGATACCCCAACAAAACCATTCCTATTGTTAAAAAGCTCAAGAGTTGCAGTCAGCAATGACATGAATAAGCTAGTGATGCACCTCAAAATACATTTACAAATTAAAGATTCATAAATTTGTGCATATGAGAGAGTTAAACATATCTTATCTTTCATGTATATAAAGTGTGGCACCTTCAGCTAGATCATCAACAAGAGATCATTTGATGTAAAAAGTGTTGTCTATAGAAGGTGGCACCCTCAGCTAGATCATCAACAGGAGATCATTTGATGTAAAAAGTGTTGTCTATAGAAGTTATAGGGGGTATGAGTGCCTAATTTTACACCTCAACTCCTAAAATTTCTATTTAGACACACTTTGAGGCTGGAAAATACATGTAAACCCCTCTTGAGTCATTTACTTTATTTTCCAGTGAAAAATATCAAAGTAGTTAACTGGAAAGTTGTCAAAAAAAATTAAAATGAAAGAAATTTAAATTCTCTCCAAGTGGAAAAGTTATTAAAAGTTGATGAGGACCTTTCCCAAAAGGAATCAAGTCAAAAAATGAGAAAGGTCACATTTCCAAGGCAAAAAGTCCCACTCAAAAAATTCATTGGGCCAGAAAAATAAAAATTTCTCAAGGGAAAATCAAATTTTTGGTCCAGGAGGTTATTATTTTGAATAAGAAGATTTTGAGAAGAAATATTTTTGAAGATTATCCAGTGGTCCAAAACCACCCATAAGTCAAAGATTGGTCCATCCAGCACACCCATCAGGGAAGTCAATTTTTTTTGGAGAATTGTGCAGCAGTAATCAAGGGTTCAAAATTTTTTGAAGAGGATCAAGCCATGGATCAAGAAAACTAGTTGTTTTTCCACATGGAGGGCCCTCATGCTCTCATTTTTTATATATAAGGAAGCTATTGTTCCTCATTGTATAATCAAGAAAATATTTATTGATCTCTATGTCAAGCTCTCTTGGCTTGTAATACTTTTTTTTGGAATAATAAAGAAGTCTTTGGGGTTTATTCATGGCGGTGTTCGTCTTCTGCTTCTTGTGGGTAATATTTTTCTGAATCATGTTCTTAATGCTCTACTAAATTAAATTGTATAAGTTGTTATTTCATTAGCCAGTTATTGGACTAACTATTTGCCCAGGTATCTTGCATTAGTTGTTGAGTTTTAACGAAGCATTTTAATTCGATTAATCTAGCAGGTATCTCTAGATGTTGAAAATTATTGTGTTATCTAACCCCTATTGATCTAATAACTTGATCATAAGTGTGTAGAGATCTTTTGTATTCAGATCTTGGGCGTGAGGGGAAGACTTTGGTTGGACCAGCCCACTCCCAAGACAAGAAAGCTGAAGAGCCCATTTTGTTTGTGATATTCTAACTAGAGAAATACAATGAAATATCAAAACACGAACTAGCTATAGCAAACAAATAAACATGCAATCTGAAAACTCCACAAGAACAGCAAATTTAGAACATTGTTGAGCAGAAACAATAGAGTTGGGCCATTTTATTGAATATCAAATGAGAAGCTGAGTACAAAATATAGTGCAATGTGTGCACGTGCGCTTTTTAAAGCAAGCATGCAAAACCCAGGTGAGAATGAAGAAAACGCCACGCTGAAATGGCTGATAGGTAGTACTCTCTGCCCAGAAATTTGTTGTTTCTGCTGTTGGAGGAAAACTGATATTTCAAACCTCAAATCTGCTCCAAAAATTCTGAAAAATTAGGAAAATGCTCTCCAACCCCGTACCAACAAAACCCATAAATATTTTGGGCTAATTCCCACCTTCTGGAATTACCCCAAAATCAAGTGAAATCACCCACTGCCCAACTCTGCGTCCCACCAGAAAATCTACAGCTGCTCCACCCAAAATTCTCCACAAAAATAACTGAGAATCCATTAAAAGATAGCGCTGAATCTAAGGTTGCAACAACTGATTCAGCAAAAACGGCCCAGAAAACCACTGCACAGGCCCTAAGCAAGAATAATTCAGCCCACACAAATGCAACTGTCTTGGGCTTTGAAACTCCAAAAGGAAAGTCATCCTCCTCCAAGCAAAATTACTACAAATTCTCAAGGCAAATTTCCCTGGCAATCTCTTCCTCCAAGCAACTCTACTTTTGCTACTGCGTCCTCCTAAAAAATTTGTCCCACCTGTTGCAGAGATGAAATGGCTCACAAAATGTAGGAAAAGAAGTATCCAATCAACTCCAAATTTCTCTCCTAGGGTGACACTCTAGGTTCACCGAAAGAGAGTTGGGATTCTCCACTTGGAAATCCCTATCCTAAGCAACACTGGTTGATTGAGCTCAACAGCTTAAGCAAACCCTTCAATTCAAAAATGAAATGCCAAAACCAGAATGATCAAAATGAGGCCCTAGCCTTCCTTTTATTTTAACTTTCCCTTCCTTATACCATGGTTTGATTTCTTTCACACTATGATTTGATACCATGGTTTGATTCTTCCCTTGGTTCGATTTCCATGCTTGGTAATCCCCAAAACTTAACTTTACTTTAATTTTTCTTATTTTCCTAAGTCCCAAGTGTTAAGATTTTGTGTATTTGGGGTAGCATCAGTTGTGCTATAGCTCCAAATTTTGAGGAAGGATTAGAGTACACTTGATATACAAGACCCAGAAATGGATTTGGAAAATTTCGTCTGGTTTAGAAGATATTAAATTAATTAATTATTTTAATGTATTTCCTAAATTAAAACTTAGGGAACTTAAATAATTAAAGTGAATTTAATTAAACATGTGATGAAATTGTCTTAAATCACACGAATCAAGCGTTCTCTTAATCTTCGCCATTGATTCAAGATCTGACATGGCCGTTGGTTTCCCAACGAGAAAAGTATAAATGAAAGGTTTGGGATCATTTGTAAAGACACACAGAGGCAAAGCATTGAAGCTAAGCTGAGATTCTAGGACAGGTTTGCTAAGACTTCTCAGAAGTGTTTCAACTGCAGAGAGGGGAATTTAGGCCAAGGGGATGATCTGATCTCGAGGTCTAGAATCAGCAAGAGGCAGAGATCAGCGTAGAGAGGCAGCGCAGAGAAGCAGGAGAGCAACAACAGGAAGGGCAGCAACTGTGCTACGCAGGTGTTGCGCAGTCCCTCAAGAACAACGTGATTTTCTGCAAGAAACCCTCAGGGGTTACGCAGAGACCCTAAGGGGCGGCATAAGGACTGCGTCACCCAGTCTGGGGTAACGCAACCCTTTTCAGAGCAACGCTGAGGGTCAGAGGGGCTTCAGAGGCTGACGCAAAGGCTTTAGGGGCAGCGTTGGGGTTTGTAGGCCCTAATTTTGGCTGAGTTCTACAAATCCCATTTGAGGGTGTGGATCAGTGATTATTTTGGCACTAGATCAGCCAGTGAGTTGTAGATCTATTATTTCTCTGTCGGGTTTTCCAGATCTGGAACCCAGGCTTGTTGTATTCAGAAAATTCTTAATAATAAAACCTTCTAGCACCAGAAGACCAGTTTTCCTGCATTGGGTTTTTTCGGGGACTATTTGTCCAGAAATAACTGTATCACTTTGTCTATGTGTGCATGAACTTGTTCTAGATATGGATTGGTGGAGATCTATTATGTGGTTTGCTTCAATTTTAACTTGAATTCATTCAGTTAATAACTTATCTAAGTGGGAGGAACTTAACCAGATTAACAGTAAAAATTTCTGCATAAAGTGTAAAGATTTAGAAATTTCCACATGGTATCAGAGGAATTGCAAATCTAGGATGGTCACGAGCAAGAGACTGAAGGTTCTAGCTGCAAGGAGCAGCTAGAAAAGTAGCAGAAACTCAGATCTGAAGGGACAATGCAATTTTCAGAGGAAGATTCACGCAGAGGGAAGGGTGACGCAGTCTAACGCTGTCTCCTAGCAAGCCCACACAATTACTGCGCAGAGGCAACTCAGAAACAACCCTGGATTGGTCTGAAGCCTGCCAGTGTGATGCAGATCTAAACCTGTCAGATCCAGAAAAGACTAAAGATTAGTTGCAGAAATTCAGAAGGTGCTGGTGGGGTTAATTTTCTCAAGTGTTCAAATTTTTAGCCTAAGCACAAGTGACAAAGAGCGAGAAGAGATAAATTTCTCAGAGAGTTTCTAGCCAAAGAAACTTGCAGATTGATCAGAGGATCAAAGAGAGCTGAAACATAGTTGATTTCGCAGATTTCCAAGGAGGGAAATCAGTTGTTAGAGGGAGCAGAAGGTGCCTATTTCTCCAAGGGCCTTAGATCAATTTCTCTAGCAAAGAGAAAAGGAAGTTCCGACACATTTTGAGCAGATGGCTCCTCATGGACTGCGTGATCAAGACAGCTTGGATGGCCTTTCCAACTTTTCAGTTTGGAAGGCAAGGATCATGATGGTCCTTGAGGCATACAATCTTAGAGACCATGCAGAGCAAACTCTGGCCACACCGACTGATCTGAATCTCCTTCGAAAGCATAAGGAAGCTGCTGGGCATGTCAAGCGACTGATTATGGATGGAATTAAGGACCATATTGTACCACACTTAGCCGAGAAGAAGATAGCTAATGAGATGTGGAAGGCCTTAATCTCCCTATATGAGGGAAAATCTGTCCAAAGGAAGATGTTGTTGGAAACAAAGATGAGGTCATTCATGATGACCAAGGGAGAAGACATGGAGCATTTTCTCTTCAGACTGCAGTCGATCAAAGATCAGTTAACTGCAACTAGTGCTAAGGTGGAAGACGATGTGATGGTCAGGATTGCCCTCAATGCAGTCATAGATGAGTGGGAAACCTTTGTCCAAAGTATCTTGGGCAGAGCAGACCTCCCAGATTGGGACAGCTTGTGGTCAATTCTGCGTCAAGAAGAACTTCGCAGATTCCCCAAGAAGAAATATAGCTCTGGATCGAGCAAAGTGAAGAAGGAAGATTAAGAAGATACAGCCTTGGCATCAAAGAGGCAGCAGGGAAAGAAGAAGAAAGATCTGTCAAAGATCAAGTGCTTCCAGTGTGGTGAAATGGGACATTTTGCCTGAAATTGTCCTCAAAAGAAAAAGGAAAAAGAAGCCTCTTCTTCCGAGGCTGTTGTGGTAGATGATGGGTCAGAAGATGATGCAGCCATGAGTGCTCATGAACCACGAAAGTGGGACGACATGGATATGTAGAGGAGCTACATAGTATGAGGCGGGATCCTTGAGCAGCGCATCTCTTAGATCATATGCGAGCTACGACAAGCCTTAAGACAGTAGCGAGACAAGTGGAGCAGTGGGTGCATAGATCACAGATGAAGTAGAGGCAGATCTGAAGGCTGAGAGGAGTAGCGTAGAGCATAGCAGCAACAGCGTAGAAGCAGCAGTAGCGCAGAGGCTGATGTGACTTCATCAACGCAGAGCAAAGCTGCTTACGCAGTGCAGAGCTGCAGCAGCGCAGAAGGCTTCAGAGGGACAACGCAGTACAGCAGCAGCGTGAGAGATTTCAGCACAAGGCGCTGATGTGACTTCAGTAGTGCAGAGGGAGTCTGCTTATGCAGTGCAGAGCTGTAGCTGTGCATCATCCTTTAGATGTCAACACAAATCTGTAGCCTATGGAGCTTTAGTGATGAGGATGCAGCCCATCTGACTTGTCTGTAAAATATTGGGCAGGAGATTTAGTTGTTTCTCTCAACAACTGAAGTTGCAGTGTAGCAAATCAACAATGGCAGTGCTATGAGCAGCACAGATGCAGCATATTGAGAGGGAGCTGCAGTACAGAGGTTGCAGTGCCAGTGGCAGCAGTACAAAATGGCAGCAACAGTGCAGAGTTGAGTGGCAGCAGGCCAAGCATCAACAGCACAAAACCAATGCCCAAAGTCTTGTAATGCATAGTGTGATGTATTGCTAGAGCACACCCTTGATGCTAAGAGGGAGTGTTGAGATTTTGTGTATTTGGGGTAGCATCAATTGTGCTCTAGCTCCCAAATTTTGAGAAAGGACGAAAGTACACTTGATCTACAAGACGCAGAAATGGATTTGGGAAATTTCATCTGGTTTAGGAGATATTAAATTAATTAATTATTTTAATGTATTTCCTAAGTTAAAACTTAGGGAACTTAAATAATTAAAGTGAATTTAATTAAACATGTGATGAAATTGTCTTAAGTCACACGGATCAAGCTTTCTTTTAATCTTAGCCATTGATTCAAGATCTGATCATGGCCATTGGTTTCTCAACAAGAAAAGTATAAAGGAAAGGCTTGGGATCATTTGTAAAGACACAGAGAGGCAGAGCACTGAAGCTAAGCTGAGATTCTAGAGCAGGTTTGCCAAGAATTCTCAGAAGTGTTTCAGCTGCAAAGGGGAATTTAGGCCAAGGATATGATCCGATCCCGAGGTCTAGAATCAGCAAGAGGTGGATATTAGCTCAGAGAGGCAGCGTAGAGAAGCAGGAAAGTAGCAGCATGAAGGGCAGCAACTATGCTATGCAAGTGTTGCGTAGTCCCTTAAGGAAAGCGCGATTTTCTAGAGGAAACCCTCAAGGGTTATGCAGAGACCCTAAGGGGCAGCGTAAGGACTTCATCACCCAGTCTGGGGTAATGCAGCCCTTTCCGGAGCCGTGCCGAGGGTCAGAGGGGCTTCACAGGCTTCACAGGCAGCGCTGGGGTTTCTCGGCCCTAATTTTGGTTGAGTTCTGTAAATCTCGTTTGAGGGTGTGGATCAGTCATTATTTTGGCCCTAGATCAACCAATGAGCTGTAGATCTATTATTTCTCTGTTGAGTTTTCTAGATCTGGAACCCAGGCTTGTTGTATTTAGAAAATTCTTAATAATAAAATCCTCCAGCAGCCAGAAGACTGGTTTTCCCGTATTGGATTTTGCCAGGGACTATTTGTCCAGAAATAAGTGTCACTTTGTCTATGTGTGCATGAACTTGTTCTAGATCTGGATTGCTGGAGATCTGTTATGTGCTTTTCTTCGATTTTAACTTGAATTCATTTAGTTAATAACTTATCTAAGTAGGAGGAGTTTAATTAGATTAACAATAAAAATTTCTGCATAAAGTGTAAAGATTCAGAGATTTCCACACCAACCATTGTCTTTTCTCCAAAATTTATTTTAGAAATTCCGATGCAGATATGCAATTGCTCATGAAATTTTAACCGAAATCACAAGACACAAATCAACTCTACTGCTCTGCAGAATTCAATTTGCAATTTATAACATCAATGACAAACATGCAATGAGAAATAACACACATGCACATAGTATTTTTCCAGGGGAAAGCAATCTGCTAAAAACCCCTTTGCCTGCTTGCATTGATCTGATGAATAGAGATGTAGTACAATTTCTTTGCTCAATTGAGCACAACCTGCAAGTGAATAACCTATCTCTCTGCTCACTAAGAAGCTTTGACCCAAACTAGTTAATTTTTGCCTCTACTTGAGCCCCTATTTCCTTACGTTTTTCCTTGGGAAATCAGGCCCTTATTATTTAGGAATTTCTCGAAAAATGGATTGCACAATTCCTTAGTGATCCAGGTGGATTAAATAGGTACAAGTACAAGTGGCTCAGCACAAAGGGCTCAAAAATCAGTGTTCGAAAATATCTCAAACTAGGTTCATGTTGTAGATCTCGTCTTTCTGATACCAACGGCGCAGACGACACTCAATTCCTAGTCCGTATGAAGGATTCAGGAGTGGTCAAAGTTTTGGGCTGACTTGGTGACTGGGCAGCCTTAAGGAGGACACAAATTGGACCAAACCCGGCCACCAGATTCCGACAAACTCAGGCCAGATTCTGGGCAAAATTGTCGCCTAGTTAATTTGCCTCCTTCAGTCAAATTTCCAATTTTTAAAAAGGGGCTAATTTGTTTTAAATAATAAAAATTTAATTAAAAAAAAGACCGGTGGGCCATGATCCTCGCTGACCTCCCCGCACCATGCCACAACCGCATGTATTAAAATAATGTTAAAGTTGGTTGGGGCCTGGGTGGTCAACCCCGCCACCCCCGGAACCACCGTTCGACATATATGACACGGTATATATTAAAGCATATATGTTATATATATGTTAACACCGTATGCGATTTGGTTGGGCAGGCCGCCCAATGCGGACCCGACCCATGCCACAATTAAAAAAAAAATTGTTATGTGTGTTAAAAAATAAACCCCGCCTAAACATATGTGCGGATTTTTTTGGAGAGGCGAGATTTGACCTGTAGGGACTAATTTCATCATTCAAATAGCACTGATCTGATTTTTAAATTTAAGCAGAATTTCATGTGAAAGGAGATTTAAGCATAAAATCTAATGAGATTTTCATAGTTTAAACTTAACTCTAAAAGAAAATAACTAGCTGATGCATAGAGGAATATCGGGGAACTGAGATCAAAACTTGAAACGAACTGATGATTGCTTGAGCTGTGCTTCTCTCGTGAACGCAGCAGACAGATTACAGAAACAATCAATTCCTCCCAGCCAATTTAGGAAACAATCCTAAACCCAGAGGATGCCTCCTCTACCCTCGTACCCAGAATTCCAAGAACCAAGAGACTCTCTTTCAGAACAGTTCCTCTCCCTCCATATTGCCACTTGATAATCATGTAGAATTTCCCAAAACAAAAGGCCCCTTCTCCTTCATATTACCCTCCTTGTATAACTTTCTCCACTGCCTCCCCATCGTGAAGATATCTTTTTTAATTATGCGGATATCTTAGGTATTTATGGTGATATTTTTCTCATTTATGAAGACATGATAGGTATTTATGGAGATATTTTACTCGGTTAGGTAGATATGATAGGTATTCGTGGAAATATCTTACCTTGATTAATTATTTTAATATTAATTGTATTATTTTTGTTTTCAGCTTTAATTAAGTTAGCTTTATAATTAATTAAATTACTTTATTATTTTATTTGGCCATTCACCTATAATTTGTACTAAATTATATATATATATATATATATATATATATATATATATATAATTGTGAATAATGTTTTTATCATATCTCAGCGAGATAAAATGTAAGGTGATTTTCAATTCGTTACTCTAACTTAGGTAATCTTAATATTAGCAGGTATGTATACTAGTGCGATGTGCGCGATATATGCATGTATAGCTATCAAATGCGTATATCGTATACCGGCTAATATTATTTTGCTTATAACTTGGGAATGGGTCGTTACATACTTCCTCCCTTCGGAAAACTTTGTCTCGAAGTTAGGGTTTCATATACTCATATCAATAATTGTGTTTTAGAGATTAGGGTGATTGTAGAAGGCTTGTAGTTTAACATTGACTTTCCATTTGAATAAGTATGTATCTATAATTTAATTGTTGCTTCCCATCTCAATCGAATCTCCAAACTATTCTAAAATCATCCCATCCTTCCTAATCTCTTCCACTCCCATCCTATCCGTCCTCTACAGGAATATGCCATGGCATCAGTTTTACTGATCCATTCATAGACCTTAAGGATATCAACGTCGATTACATCGACCTGATATGCTTGTAAGCATCCGGCAGTCATCATCACACATCTAGGGGAGCGTGTCTCGCACAGTCCTCCCATGACTCTAGGTATCGGAGGATAAACGATGGGCAACACCTCCACCCCTCCCAATAGGACCAGGGTCAGCACCCTATCGTGGAATCTCAAGGAGTCTCAACTGTTCTTAGAATTCTGTCATCACGTAAATTGGTTCTTTAATCTGTATTCTGCGAGGTAATCACTTGTACACAATCTGCAATGTAAACACTCGTATACACATTACAGCATATGCATCTATATTGTTCATAACAAATTGTTACCCATATAGCAATCTCTACATATTCCAAACATATTGCTATCTATGATATTGATCCTAGAACTTATATAACATACTTGGTTAAAACACTCGTCCACATATGTATCAATATGTCCAATGCAATTTTTCGTTTAGATACTGCCCCAGTTTAGTTCATACATGTTCCATCTATGATGCATTTGTTTTAACCATGTTCAACCTGTATAATAATATGTTTCACTTTGATATTAAAAATGTAATTACTCTTCTATTTCTTTTCCTTCAATCATATGGAGATGCAAATAAAATGAATTGATATATGATGTCATTCATAATGAGATCTATGATCTAGATTTCATATTCTTGCAATGATAATTTAAATGACATAAGGCATGTTGGTATCCCTCTACTAGTAAAGTCAAACAATAACATATATTCGGTATCACTAGAGTTAAGTAACATCCGTTCTTTATGGGTATTCATGTAACAGCCAGTAAAATTCATTCTTACGTGATAATTCAAAATAAAGTTTCAAGTATCGAAATAGAGTAATCGTATACAAAAAAAAACTTCCAGTTCTCAAAATTTAGCATAAGTTGGGGTAATTCTAGCATAAAATCTCAGCATCCTCCCAAGTCGCGGATCCAGGACTATATTTGTCCCATTGGACTTTAACTTGGTCTATCCATCGGTTTCTGAGCTGTCGAACCCTACGTTCCAGAATACGTAATGGTTCGACTGTAAGGTTCCCTCGTCCGATACCTGCAGTTCCTTCCATTGAATATTATGAGATTTGTCAGTAATATAATGTCGTAAAATAGATACATGAAACACATTATGAATTTTGTGCAGGTGGGATGGCAGTGGAGGACGATAAGCGACAGGTCCAACTTTTTCCAGGACTTCAAACGGTCCTATAAACCGGGGGGGGGAATTTTGTCCCCTTCCTAAACCAAATGGTGCTCTTATTTGATCTGATGCGGATGAAACCCTGATCTCCCACTACATAGTTTCTATCTATCCTGTGAGCATCAGCATAACTTTTCTGTCTATCCTGAGTCTCTTTCAATCGTTGCCTACTCAGTTTTACCTGATCCTCCATCTCTTGGATCAATTATGGTCCAACGATTACTCGGTCTTCTAACCTGTCCCAACTCAACGGCGTTCTGCAGCGTCTCCCATATAACGCTTCAAATGGTGGCATCCCGATTGAACTGTGATAACTATTATTGTAAGAAAATTCCACCAAGGGTAAGTACTTTTCCCAACGCGACTGCTGGTCCATAACATACATTCTTAGCATATCCTCAAGTACTTGATTTACCCTCTCTGTTTTCCCATCGGTCTCAGGCTGATATGCTGTACTCAAATTTAACTGAGTTCCCAAGGCTGACTGCATACAATTCCAGAATCTCGATGTGAACCGAGGATCTCTGTCGGATATGATTTTCTCAGGTACTCCATGAAATCTGATAATTTCATTTATGAATACCCGAGCTACATCAGCTACTTCATAAGTATCTCTTACTGGGATGAAATGGGTGCTTTTTGTTAATTTATCAACTACAACCAGAATGGCATTATGCTTTTGTTGCGTAAGCGATAGCCCAATGATAAAATCCATAGAAATTATTTCCCACTTGGTCATAGGGATATCATGAGGTTGTAAGAAACTTGCTCGGTGACAATGATCAACTTTTACCTGCTGACATTCAAGACACCTAGCGACAAATTGGACAATGTTGTTTTTCATGCCTGACCAAAAGAAGAGTCTCTTAATGTCAGCATACATCTTCTTTACCCCAGGATGTGCACAATACACTGCTCGGTATGCTTCCTTCAAGATGGTGTTTCGGAGATCTCCACTATCTGGTATATACATCCTTCCGTGAAATCGTAGAATTCCGTCTTCTTCTAGATCATATCCTTCGAACTTAGGTTCCTTTGAATGGTCGCTCGTAAGCTCCGACCTTACCTTTAAGTACCAACTATCCCTTACAAGATGTTCAAGTATCTGATCTCTTAAATTCACCCCGATAGGTATGAGGGAGAATATTCGAGGTCTTCTACTTAAAGCATCTGCTACAACATTCTTCTTCTCTTTTATATAAAAAATCACAAAATCGTATTCGCTTAAGAGTTCACTCCATCATCTTTGTCTTGCATTTGAGTTTCTCTGGGTGAATAAATACTGTAAACTTTGGTGGTCACTTTTCAACACAAAGTTTCTCCCCACCAAGTAGTGTCTCCATATCTTCATAGCTAAAACCACTGCGACTAACTCTAAATCATGCGTAGCATAAAGTTCTTCATGGGGTTTTAATTTTCTTGAAGCGTATGCTATTACGCCTCCTTCCTGCATTAATACTGCACCTAACCCTTGTTTAGATGCGTAGGTACACACAGTAAAATCTTTATCTATATCAGGTACTCACAAAATCGGTGCACTAGTCAATAGTCTTTTAAGTTCAGAAAAAGTTTTATCGCATTCCTCAGTCCATTCATACTTAACACCTTTACGCTAGAGGTTTGCGATCGGCTTGGCAATTTTGGAGAATCCCTCCACAAACCTTCGGTAGTAACTTGATAGACCCATAAAACTACGCACTTCATGGGCATTCTTAGGTATCAGCCACTCCCTGATTGTATTTACCTTTTCAAGATCTACAGAGATTCCTTTGCTTGATATGATATGACCTAAGTAATGGATTTTCTTTTGAAAGAAAGTGCATTTGGATAATTTTCCATAGAACTTGTGTTCTCTGAGACAGGATAATACTATCCTAAGATGCACATCATGCTCCTTCTCATTCTTAGAGTAAATGAGAATATCGTCCAGGAAAACTTGTACAAATTGGTCGAGATATTTGCGGAGAACGCTATTCATAAGGTTCATGAAGACCGCAGATGCATTGGTCAACCCAAATGGTACCACTATGAATTCATAATGCCTGAAACGAGTTCGGAATGCAGTCTTAGAAACATCGCTCTCGCTAATCCTTAGCTGATGATAACCTGATCGCAGATCGATCTTTGAAAACACTGTAGCTCTTTTCATTTGATCGAAAAGGTCGTCAATGTGAGGCATTGGATACCTATTCTTTACCGTGGCCCGGTTTAAATATCGATAGTCCACACACAGTCGTAATGAACCATCTTTCTTCTTGACAAAGATTACAGGAGCGCCCCAAGGTGAAACATTGGATCGAATGTGTCGTACATCTAATAGTTCTTTCAGCTGCATTTGCAATTCTTGAAGTTCCGGGGCGGTCATTCTGTAAGGTGTTTTAGATATAGGTTCTGTACCAGGTTTCAATTCTATTGTGAGGTCTAGCTCTCTCTTAGGATGCAGTCCTGGTAACTCCTTTGGAAAAACATCCGGAAATTCTAACAGAATCGGATACTGTTCTAAGGAAGACCCTTTCTCCTTGCTTACTTCTTGAACTACATACACTTGGCAACCTTTCCTTAAGCACCGCTTCATTTTGCATAGCTGAGATGAAACGCAAGGATACTTTTCTCTTAATACCTTGAATTTGGATTGTCTCTCCCTCATCATTCATGCAAAGTATTGTTTTCCCGGAACAATCTACCCATGCTCGATGAAACTCTAACCAATTCATTCATATCACCGAGTCGTAAGTTCCTAAGGCTGTGACATATACTTTTAGTTTGGTCGAACAAACACCTAGATCAACTTTTAGTTCCTCAACACTTAATTCTATCGATTGAAGTTCTCCCAAAGCCATTTCTACCTGTCTGAAATCGTTTTGCTTGCAGGCTGCCAACCCACATTTATTTAATGTATAAGATGAAATAAAACTATCAATAGCTCCAGTGTCAAATAAGATTTTGAGTTTTATTTCGTTGATTGTATTTGAAGATTCAACTACAGTGGACTGATGTGCTTCTTGGTTGTTGTTGACGACAGCATGGATTCTATAATTGCCTTGGGTATCTGATAATGGTCCTTTTCCTGTTCGCCGGAAGTTCTCCGGGAAATCACGCCGAAGATGAGGTCCTCCACACCCCCAACAGTCTACCTGGGTTGGCCCCCACGAGTTTGACTGTGAATTTCCAGGCCAAGAGCTCTGCCCCCTGGTGCCACTTCCTCTCCCATTCCTTCCCCGATTACCAGCCCCTCGAGATTTCCAAGGACTGATGTTTGAGGATTCGGAAGTTATAGCATTTATGGCCATGGGAGCTCCTGCCCCCGCTCCTCTTGGGGTAAACCTGTTACCATAAGGAAGTGGTCTCGAGCTATTGATGCAGGAGCATCAAGGCCAATTTTCATTTTTTAATATGTAATAAAGGGGGGTGTGACATTTTTATTATTTTATTGATTAATTTGTTATTTTTAAATAAAATAGGATATAAATTATAAAAGTGAGAATTTTGTAAATATTCTTTTATTAATTAAAAGGATATGAGAGAAATAGAATTAGGAGCAAAATTAGGGAGTAGGAATTCTATGTATGGGACTTTGTTGAGTCCACATCTAAAATATATTTAAAATAGATTTAGTTGAAGATTAGGTGGAGAGATTTTTGGAGTGAATTAAATTCATTATTTATGTATAAATATGAGTAGTTTTTGTGAAGAAAATACACTTGAATAGTTGAAGAGTGAGAGTGTGAGTAGAGAGCAGGAGTTTCTACTTGGAAGCCTTTGGGCAATTGTAAAGGGCCAATGATTAGAAATCAGGCCAAGGAAGGAGGTTTTATGTAAGTAGTGTGTGTTTTAATACAGCATTTGATTTTCTGCAGTTTATGCCATTATTGAGTTTGTACAGAATCGAATTTATGTGTTCGATGTGTGGAAGGTTCGATCCTTCTTATTTCTGAGATTGTTGTGTTATGGAGGAATCTATATTGTGAAGCTCTGTGTAGCTTTATTTGTCTCATAAAATTTCGATGAAGCTCTATATGTTTAGAATTCTTTTTTTTTTTTGAGAATGCAATTGTTATTAATTGTGTCGGTGATGTGGAATGGTATCTATTTTGTCAATCGATATCGAATTGCATATAAGTGGAAAGAATCAGTAAATCCGTGTGTTGGGTGAATCGATTGTTTGTATGTTGATCTGTATGGAAGCATTGAATAAAATGAGGGCGCATTATGAATGTGTATGGTGTTCATAGAGCTGCATGAAATTACGTTGGAAAGAAGCTGTTGGATGGAATTGATTGAAAATCAAACGCTGAGTTATATATAAACATTGTATGAAGCACGGTCTAAAATGCAGATCTGTATGCGGCGCAAAGTTCTGGTTTAAACTCTGTCTATTTTAATCGATGGGAACCGATTTTAATTGCATCGACTGGAGAATTGAAGAACAGAAAAGTGGAGTTGTGAACAATTAAATGATTGAAGTAAGGATGCACTAATCGCATCATTGTTCAGCAAATTCGATGTTTCTCTGCTTTACACCTGAAGGAAACCACAAGAATAAGTTAAATTCAAACGTTGGGTAAGAATGCCGAATTGTAGCATTCCATAGCACGAATTGTTAAATGCAGAACGTGTAAGAACAGAATGGCAATTGCATTGTAAATCATCTGAAACCTGCATGGTTATGTTTGCCGGAATAATGAATTCGATTTTAATGTTAACTGGGTTTTGTATGAGAATGTGTTATTGAGGCGTTGTGAAAGAACGCAAGTCAACTTATTCTTAAACCTGGCCGAGTAGTAAGTGCTGAAGAATTACAATCTGGCAAAATTGTGAATTGAAGCAAAGGGTGTAGGCGCAGAAATCTGTAGGTGTTTTTCATGAATTGTCTTGCAGAGTAAAATCACTACGGAATGTGGATGTGATGGCAAGTTACAGCGCTGGAATGAAGCGATTTGATCCTGGTTTGAAATCGAATCACTGGAGAAAGGTAAACAAACGCAGAGATGGAGTTCCAAATGAAAAGCGAGCTACAGAGATCAAATGAGTATAAGGTATGTGAGTAATTGAGTTTGCCGGAAGTTGAATTTAATTGATTCCCATGTTTTGGAGCTGAATTAAATCGAATGATAGCTAAATGAAGATCGTGGAAACCACAGTGCTGAAGATTGGCGCAATCTGAAGTATGCTAAATTGCGTGATTTCATATTAAAGATTGGGGAGTATTTCAATGATGCATTTAACATTTGAATAATGATATGAAGTTGCGTAATGTTGGAATGTATAATTCCATATAGTTGGGTTTGATTAAATTGTGTCAAGTTTGTCGAAAAGGTAAGGGCGCTCATAAAGATTGTAAGTTTTATGAAGCATGAGTTGACACAAGTAGACTTTTAGCATTTAAATGTATCCGGTTGTGTATGGTTTCATTACTATAAAAATCATATGTTTGAAAGAAAAGAAACTTCCACATAAATGTTGGTTGGTCGACATACATTATAGAGTCAAAGCTTTGAATTGAGAGGTTTTGTATAATTCAACTTTATAAAAAGACTTTAAGGAGAGGAAGAAACCTTACACATGAGAAGAATAGAGAATTTGGGTTGTAACAAAAATTGAAGTGTGAAATTTTTAAGCTTCCGCAAATGATAGTAATTGCCAGATGAAGTTTTATTTGGGTAGTTGTTGAGCCGAATTCTTATATGCATAAAATTGGGAAGATTCTGGGTTTGCAGGGTTTGGCCTTGCATAATTTTGGTATCAAAGCGGGAAGGCTCTGTTGAAATGGAAGATGTTTGTTTTTTCTGAATGAGTGCAGGAAGGTTCTGTTGAAAACTGAAGTGTGTTTTATTTGAATGTGTTCTAAATCTAATATGCAAGCTACACAATTGCAGTGAACAGGATTGCAGAAATGAATGGTGGACAAGATCATGCAGGATCTTAAAGGTGAGATAATTTTCTGATTTGAAATTTATGATTGAGAATTATGGTTGTAGATAAAATGATGATGGCAGTGAACCTGACATCCAGCTAAAAGTTGGATAGGGAGGACAATTGCAGTGTCCTGAAGAGGAAGTGAGTTGAAGAGATAGCCTAGAGAGAGCAGAGGAAAGTGCTCAAGAGGTTCCAGAGGCAGTGAACCAGTACTTACCAAAAGACCAGATCCAGTGAAGTGGATTGCTGAGGTAAGTGGCCGCAGGAGAGCTTGCTGTTGCAGAGGCTAGTGCAACTCATGGTGAGTGAGAAACTCATGAAGAAGATGATCATGGAGGATCAGAGAAGAGGTTCAGAGGAATGCCATAGAGGTGAGATGACTGATGAAGTCAGAGAAAGAGAAATTGCAGTAATGAAGGTACAACTGCAGGTACTACAGGAATGGCTGAAAGTTGGGGGTGTGACATTTTTATTATTTTATTAATTAATTTGTTATTTTTAAATAAAATAGGAGATAAATTATAAAAGTGAGGATTTTGTAAATATTATTTTATTAATTAAAAGGATATGAGAGAAATAGAATTAGGAGCAAAATTAGGGAGTAGGAATTTTATGTATGGGACTTTGTTGAGTCCACATCTAAAATATATTTAAAATAGATTTGGTTGAGGATTAGGTGGAGAGATTTTTGGAGTGAATTAAATTTATTATTTATGTATAAATATGAGTGGTTTTTGTGAGGAAAATACACTTGAATAGTTGAAGAGTGAGAGTGTGAGTAGAGAGCAGGAGTTTCTACTTGGAAGCCTTCGAGCAATTGTAAAGGGACAATGATTGGAAATCAGGCCAAGGAAGGAGGTTTTATGTAAGTAGTGTGTATTTTAATACAGCATTTGATTTTCTGCAGTTTATGCCATTATTGAGTTTGTATAGAATCAAATTTATGTGTTCGATGTGTGGAAGGTTCGATCCTTCTTATTTCTGAGATTATTGTGTTATGGAGGAATCTGTATTGTGAAGCTCTGTGTAGCTTTATTTGTCTCATAAAATTTCGATGAAGCTCTATATGTTTAGAATTCTGTTTTTTTTTTTTAGAATGCAATTGTTATTAACTGCGCCGGTGATGTGGAATGGTATCGATTTTGTCAATCGATATCGAATTGCATATAATTGGAAAGAATCAGTAAATCCGTGTGTTGGGTGAATCGATTGTTTGTATGTTGATCTGTATGGAAGCATTGAATAAAATGAGGGCGCATTATGAATGTGTATGGTGTTCATAGAGCTGCATGAAATTACGTTGGAAAGAAGCTATTGGATGGAATTGATTGAAAATCAAACGCTGAGTTATATATAAACATTGTATGAAGCACGGTCTAAAATGCAGATCTGTATGCGGCGCAGAGTTCTAGTTTAAACTCTGTCTATTTTAATCGATGGGAACTGATTTTAATTGCATCGACTGGAGAATTGAAGAACAGAAAAGTGGAGCCGTGAAGAATTAAATGATTGAAGTAAGGATGCACTAATCGCATCATTGTTCAGCAAATTCGATGTTTCTCTGCTTTACACCTGAAGGAAACCACAAGAATAAGTTAAATTCAAACGTTGGGTAAGAATGCCGAATTGTAGCATTCCATAGCACGAATTGTTAAATGCAGAACGTGTAAGAACAGAATGGCAATTGCATTGTAAATCATCTGAAAGCTGCATGGTTATGTTTGCCGGAATAATGAATTCGATTTTAATGTTAACTGGGTTTTGTATGAGAATGTGTTATTGAGGCGTTGTGAAAGAACGCAAGTCAACTTATTCTTGAACCTGGCCGAGTAGTAAGCGCTGAAGAATTACAATCTGGCAAAATTGTGAATTGAAGCAAAGGGTGTAGGCGCAAAAATCTGTAGATGTTTTTCATGAATTGTCTTGCAGAGTAAAATCACTACGGAATGCGGATGTGATGGCAAGTTACAGCGCTGGAATGAAGCGATTTGATCCTGGTTTGAAATCGAATCACTGGAGAAAGGTAAACAAATGCAGAGATGGAGTTCCAAATGAAAAGCGAGCTACAGAGATCAAATGAGTATAAGGTATGTGAGTAATTGAGTTTGCCGGAAGTTGAATTTAATTGATTCCTATGTTCTGGAGTTAAATTAAATCGAATCATAGCTGAAACCACAGTGCTGAAGATTGACGCAAGCTGAAGAATGTTGAATTGCGTGATTTCATAATAAAGATTGGGGAGTAATTCAAATGATGCATTTAACATTTGAATAATGATATGAAGTTGCGTAATGTTGGAATGTATAATTCCATATAGTTGGGTTTGATTAAATTGTGTCAAGTTTGTCGAAAAGGTAAGGGCGCTCATAAAGATTGTAAGTTTTACGAAGCATGAGTTGACACAAGTAGACTTTTAGCATTTAAATGTATCCGGTTGTGTATGGTTTCATTACTATAAAAATCATATGTTTGAAAGAAAAGAAACTTCCACATAAATGTTGGTTGGTTGACATACATTATAGAGTCAAAGCTTTGAATTGAGAGGTTTTGTATAATTCAACTTTATAAAAAGACTTTAAGGAGAGGAAGAAACCTTACACATGAGAAGAATAGAGAATTTGGGTTGTAACAAAAATTGAAGTGTGAAATTTGTAAGCTTCCGCAAATGATAGTACTTGCCAGATGAAGTTTTATTTGGGTAGTTGTTGAGATGAATTCTTATATGCATAAAATTGGGAAGATTCTGGGTTTGCAGGGTTTGCCCTGCATCAGCTATTTCCTCGAAAGAAGTTTCGGGGAGTCTTTCCTGTAAATGCCTGCGATATTGGTTCAGCTGGCCTGAAATCCCTTTTAATCCCCAGATGTTCTTCTCCATAACAAGCACATTCAATCGCCTCTACTACCGTCAATGGCTTCCACATTCTTACCATGGCCCTGATTCGAGGATTTAATCCATATACGAAACGCTCGGCTTGGCGTTCATCCGTGTCTAGATAAGGAACATATTTTACAAGTTCCATAAACTTTATCTCGTATTCTTCCACGGTCTTACTACCTTGGATTAGAGTATGGAAGGCTCCGGCTTGCTGCTCTTGAAAGAAAGGTGGTAAGTATTTCGCACGGAATCGGTCCACAAATAACTCCCAAGGAACGGTATCTAAAGTGAGATGCAGTGGTTTTTCCAGATTTCCCCACCAAATCAGAGCATTCCCCCTGAGTTGGAATACAACGATCTTTGTTTTGGAAGTGGAAGAATATTCTCTTAATGCGAAGCATCTTATCATCCCTTCCAACCATGCTTCGGCATGTTCTCCAGCTCGTTCCCGCGAAATATCTTCTCTATGAGGCTTATAATCATAATCCTTAGGATTTTCTGAATGTCTTTCCTCAAGATGACGTCATTCCTCCTTGCTACTGGTCGGATGCGACCCCTTTAATATCTCCAAAATGGCTTCTAATGAGCTCATCACAGTAGTAAGATCGGGTGTTGGAGCAACAGGTGCTGACGATGATCTACGAGGTGGCATTGGTGATGGCGAGGGTGGAGGTGATGGTAATGTATTTCGCTAGCGTTGCCGCCTTTGGTACGTTCTTAACATTGTAACTTTTCCTGAAATACATAGTAAATTTATGAGAAATGGGTAAATTTTAGACAGACTAAATATAATTTTTCGTAAAATTTGAGCTTGCATACGAGTATAGTTCTTTTGCTATTTTACCTACAGGTAGGTCTTACTGGTACCGAGGTCAATGAGGGTGGCAACGTGAGCTCCTTGTCCTATGCACAGTATTTTATGCGTACTAACTCTGGAGTGAGATGCAGGGGTTTTCATAAATCATAGTGTGGGTTTGAAAAAAAAAAATTTGTCTAGAATGTTCAGTCCTAAATGTAGTTATAGAAAGGATTATTGATTTCCAGCTATTTGTGACTATAACTAATACTTGAATATTGATTTACTTTACCTGCTTTTGTAACAAAATAAATGAGAATTAAAATGAAATTGTTAAATTTATTTTATACAAAATTGAACTTCCAAACAAATTTGTTTATTATTATATAAATATATTAGTAAATGTTTATGCATTACTCAATTTACAACTAGCTTGATCATATACATATATTATAAATAATTACTATTTATTAAGTATTCCACTCATATGAATATTTATATAACATGTAGCCGATTCCAAAATGGTTTACCTCGAATGGAATGGATGTGAATCACTTAATGAATATTAATAATATGGATAAAACAAATCACCCCCTCATGCATTTTAATTTTAATCTAATGAATATGATACTATAATTTTTAAAATGAAGACAGATATAATCCTTACACTTAAATATTATTTTAAATTTAATTAATCGATATTTGCTTTAACTAAAGAAATGCAGTAAAACAAAATTAGCGTTGATTGAGGACAACTCTCATTCTCTTTTATTTGTAAATGATAATTTTACTAATAATAGCATAGTATGCTTCAGAAGCATGCTTAGTACATTCTTCCATCTATATATATAGTATATACTAAAGTGTGACTTTCCACAAAATATTAAAATTCAAACTTTGAATATCGTTAATATGTGCGGACTGTTATAAGATACTATGTGCAAACAATTATTATTAATTAAAGTTTGGATAAAATGAAAGATAATATATATATATATATATATAATGTGCAACTAGCTTCCGGCTGTGGTTTAAAGCATTTGTAATTTATAACTTTTGGAGGGTTGGTGGTTCAAACCTCTGCCCGACTCCTCCATCCATACCATGACGGTTATATACCATGAATAAAATTAAACGCGTATTTTAAATTTGGATATATTTACAAATATCAATAAACCACTTACACTAAAATCATATATTATCTCTCTACCATTAATAAATCACTGCTTCTTATTATACTAACATACAAACTCTGTAATATCCCAAAATGGAATTTTCAGCAGATCATGCCATAAAAACGCATTCTTCAGGTATGATGGCTTCAGCTATAATATAATATCTCTGAAAATGTTCAGCAACCCAAATAAATAGCAGCAACAACCTTTACTCAGCTTCTAAGGGCAAAAAGGTGGGGAAAAGTGAGGATTTTGGCCCTAAAATGAGTGAATAAGGAAATCTGCGTAAAATGACGGGTCAAGGTTCTGGAATATGTTAGAATAGGTCAAGAGGGACTTCCATGTCGAATTTCAGCTCAAACAAAGGCATTTTGATATGTTAAACAGTTCCTCCTTCCCGACTAGTCAATAGAAACCCTGATTTCCCAAGACTTTGAGTATGCAGAATTTTACTGAAGCAAGGGCTGCGTATTTTCTGAAGGAATAAGATGTATAACAGTATGGATGATCAGAGAATGGGTTTGGGAACACGGCATATGCATTCATCAAGGTTAAACAGCAATTTATATAGGAAAACCCCTCAAAATAGAGGTGCCGCAAGACAAAGATTGATCCAGAAACCCTTCAGCGTTTCTCCAGGAGGCTGAAGCTTATATTTATTATATTACAGATCTGGAACTGATAAATACATGAAAACAAAGATCTATAATGAGACAAAATGCCCAAAGGGCTCTTTATTACTTTCCCCTTGGGGATTTCGGCAATACATGAAAATGCCGGAGCAGATCTGAGTCTTACTGCAGCAGATCTGAAGAATGATTCAGAATTTCTGAAGCAAACTTCAGTATTAGATCAGAAATATACTTGGATTGGTTGGCCAATCCAAGGATCACCCTCCAACAAAGATCTAGCTTCCAAAATGATGCCAAAAACCATGAAACGCTGCTCCTTCAGCAATAACGCAGATCTGGGGAAAGAACTGCGCAGTATACCATGAAGAATATATTGGCCTGATGCCAAGATCTGAAAATGAGCTCCAAAGTCCTCCAATCTGATCCTCCAAAAGGAAGAAAGACTCTCCTTCTGAAAAACAAGAGAAGGAAGTGGTGTCGTAAAGTCACCACGGCAACACCCTACAACACAGTATTACGCTGCTGCAGCAATAACGTTGTCCTGGAGGATGGTGCTAAGAAATAACCTTGCCTGAGTAGGCACTCGAAGTCCTCCGAGGCTAAGGGTGAGATCTCCGCACGGAGACACTCGGTTGCACTAAACAGTGCAGCAGACGGGCTAAACAGCCAGCGTGCCAAAGAGAAGACAATATGTCTCACTCAATAATCAATAATCCAAATATCAAGCATGCCTGAAATGAGGAGGCTCCTTCATCTTTTATAGTGTTGGTTTCCCTCCAAAACCCAACGTAGTCTCTCTCTCTCCTCCACATCCTCATCCTTATCCACATTCTCATCCTTATCTCCACAGAAGCTTGGAGAAACTTCTAGAGTGTACATAGGCCCCCTTCTCCACTTGGTGTTGGGTCCCCCCTTGACTCCCACTTAAGTCACAACGTTGTGCTACTAGGTGGATGTCTTATTTCATTTAAGTGAGTTTAGACCCCTTTTACTCACTTTTTATTTATTTACAAACTATAGGTGGCAAAATAAACAAAATAGAATATTCCAATTTGCTCTCGCAAATTAGGAATATTACAAACTGTCAATACTAATAGCGCTTTTTTTCTTTTTTTTTTAATTTAAACAAATTCATATATTATCTCATAGGAATAAAAATTTCCCTTTCTGATGTGAATGAGAGAAACCATATCGCATTATTAATTTATTTAAAAATATATATATATATATGTAAAACGTAAAGTTGTGGACGTCACAAGCAACAGATAGTTTGTCTTTATTCTATTGTTAAGTAGTTATGTTACATTTTGTCAGTTGGTAAGATAACACGTCATGGCTGATTTTTATACTTTAATCACTGAAACCATATCAGATTATTGATTTATAAGTTTTAAAAGAAATAATATAAATGCAAAACGTAAAGTTTGTTGACGTCATCAGCAACGATATTCCGGTAACATGATATATTAATATATATATGTGCGGTGATAAATCTGTGGCGCAATTATATATGTTCTTCATTAAATATATATAAGGTGTTTCGATAATAATTAAATCCCATACCATATCCTTTCAGGCATGCGATATGCAGCAACAGAGGTTTTTTTACCTTTATTGGATTTTATTCGGTAGCGTGGCTTCACCTTAATACACTATATTGGTAATTGACAACAAGTCATATATAACCCAGATGGCAATTCGATGTCCATGTGGTTTCCTTAACTTTTCTCACGCAGGCACAGTCGGGCAGTGATGATAAATAGCACGAAATGGAGCTTTCAAGTCATCTCCATAGATCAGATCAGATCTGAGCCAACCGGCGCTGGAAAGGCCCTGTTCCCAAATCCGTCCATGGATCGATCAGCCTATGCATATAAGCGGCTACTTAAGTTGTTGTTCTCTGCAAAGAGGGGACAAATATCTTCTATTCAACCCTTGCAACTTTCAATTTGCCCGCCGATTGCAACTTGCGGCACATCTACATCCACAGTTCGAAGCTCGGGAGCTCCCCGATTTTCAGATGTTCATCCCTTATTTGGCGGCTACCTGCCTGAGATCTCTCATCGAATATACCATAAAAGTGGCACGGGTTTGAGTTTGGGAGCGTTGTTGAATTTACTAGAGAAGTTTTTAGAAGTATATAAAAAGCGGTTTTTTTTTTGAAGAGTGAGGCTGGGTATTCCAACTATAACAACAGTTTGAAGATGATAAAGAATAAGTTAATTCATAAGGCTTTACTCAAGTGACCTAACACAATACGCAGTAATATCCAAGTGGTTAATTTCGCAAGGCGATTTGCATTAAATGGCCTTGACAACTTCAACAAGATACGTTACGTCTTTCAACTGTTGATAATTGTAACATGATACTTTTGCTGTAAGTTGGACAAAGAACGAAGATTTTATGGACAGTTATATACACAAATTATCTGGTTGGTTGCAGCGGTATGATCCTCTCTGTTTGGTAATGAGGACAAAAGTACAATATATATATTTGCAATCAGTTAGGAAACCTGAGTGGGTAGTAGTTGGAGTTCCAACACAGCATTGTAGTCGAATAGTCTTGTAGCAGGGATTACAAAAGGCAGTATACAGTATCATCTATAGTGGCAGACAATTATTATTACTGCAGAATTTACTTATTTTATAGTTGCAACCCTGGCTGCACTAAACTAACAAGTCCGAGAGTTGAAGACTAGCTCTAATACCATGTGTAGGGACTAATTTCATCATTCAAACAGCACTGATCTGATTTTTAAAACTAAGCAGAATTTCATGTGAAAGGAGATTTAAGCATAAAATCTAATGAGATTTTCACAGTTTAAACTTAACTCTAAAAGAAAATAAATAGCTGATGCATAGAGGAATACCTGGGAAATGAGATCAAAACCTGAAATGAACTGATGATTGCTTGAGCTGTGGTTCTCCCGTGAACGCAACAGACAGATTACAGAAACAATCGATTCCTCCCAGCCAATTTAGGAAACAATCTTAAACCCAGAGGATGCCTCCTCTGCCACCGTGCCCAGAATTCCAAGAACCAAGAGACTCCCTTTCAGAACAGTTCCTCTCCCTCCATATTGCCACTTGATAATCATGCAGAATTTCCCAAAACAAAAGGTCCCTTCTTCTTCGTATTACCCTCCTTATATTACTTTCTCCACTGCCTCCCCATCGTGAAGATATCTTTTTTAATTATGCAGATATCTTAGGTATTTATGGTGATATTTTTCTCATTTATGAAGACATGATAGGTATTTATGGAGATCTTTTACTCGGTTAGGTAGATATGATAGGTATTCGTGGAAATATCTTACCTTGATTAATTATTTTAATATTAATTGTATTATTTTTGTTTTCAGCTTTAATTAAGTTAGCTTTATAATTAATTAAATTACTTTATTATTTTATTTGGCCACTCACCTATAATATGTACTTGATTATATATATATATATATATATATATATATATATATATATTTGTGAATGATGTTTTTATCATATCTCGGCGAGATAAAATGTAAGGTGATTTTCAATTCATTACTCTAACTTAGGTAAACTTAATATTAGCAGGTATGTATACTAGTGCGATGTGCATGATATATGCATGTGTAGCTATCAAATGCGTATATCGTATACACGCTAATATTATTTTATTTATAACTTGGGAATGGGTCGTTACATGATCCCCTGACCTCCCCTAATTAATTTTCCATTTTTACCGCTAGGCCAACAACCTTTTATTGGTAAGTCCGCCCAATTTCTCATACTTAAACCCAGCTTATTCGCTGTGCGTGGGGGGAAGCCAAGCATGGATAAGCAGCATGATTTTGCAGAAGATTAATGTTATTTTGCAGCCAAGTATGGGCATGGAATGCGAGGAGATGCACGGATTTCAATTTTTATTTGCAGGTACATTGCTGCAAGAAAATCAAGCTGGAAACATGAGCCAGAAAAGAGGCAAGCAGAACCTTGATTGAGCCCCAACTTTCAGGAAGGCGAAATTTGACTTTGTCCAAATGGGACAAATTTTATGTCGTTTTTGCACTACTCGACACCACGAGTCTGATGGCGTGCTCAGTTTCTTCATTTGAGTTTTCAATTTTTCATCCACTTCTGGAAGTGGATTATGCAGGGGTCAAATTTCCACAAGTGAGCAGTCGTTTTCACATTTTTCGACGCCGTAAGATTGATGGTGTTTTCAGATTCAGCTACATAGCAGCTCAGCCTTTAGCAAATGGTAGCATGAGGTATATGATGTGGATTCCATGTACTTATTTATTTATTTCTCTTTGAGATGCATTATGTCTTGCAGATCCCAGTTGATACATGAGTCATGGGATCTTGCCTTGTGTTGTTATTGATGTATTTTCAGCTATGGATTTGTGTCATGTATGGGATCCTTTTTATGCCACATTGGCAAGATGCTCGTTTTCATATGTGTATTGTTGAGATCCCTTGTTTGCCAGGATTGGCGGGATACCCCTATTTATTACATGTCAACTATGGTCATACTGATAAGAGTCTTTCTTTATGTATGAGAGTTTCGAAGTGGAACATCTCTTAAAGAAGTCAAGCCACTCCTGCGTGAGGGCAATTTTTTCTTGTATGTCATAGGGAAACACATCCATGTACATCGTCTTCTTACAACACATAATGCAGTGGCCTACACCATCTTGACACTGAGGCCCGGAAATGTAGTCCCTCCTGGACGAACTCCGTCATCAAACGACGTGTTCTTATGTTTGATGATCTTGTTCATTTATGTTCCTCTTATTTATAGCTACAATTGTTCATTTCAATTCATTAACGTCTTAATTAAATGCAATTCTAATTATCAGCCGAAGTAAAAGGTCTTGGTTAAGGGTATCAAGAATTTACCCTGGATCAAGTGGTATCAGAGCAGGTATTCTTGCTGATTGGATTGCAGGCGTGAACATTGGAAGTTTGCTGACTTGAGCCATGGAGAATGTCAAGGACATGTATGAAACCATGCTCAGGGTGTCTGAGAAAGCGGACATATTGTACGAGGCTTACGAAAAACAAGCAGCAGAGAATGAAGAGTTGAAGACCCTCCTACACAAAGAGAAGGAGGAAAAACAACAGTTGTAGCTTTAGTTGCAAGCCACAACAAAAGCGTGGGAAGATTAGAAGCGCAACAATGAAATTCTCCAAGCAGATCATGATGCCTTGAAGGTGTTCCTACATGAAGAGAAGGAGGAGAAGCAGCAGTTGCAGCTTCACTTGCAAGCCATGACAGAGGCGTGGGAAGATTTGAAATGCAACAACGAAACTCTTCAGAGAGATCATGATGCCTTAAAATCATTCCTACGGAAAGAGGAGGAGGAGGAGATGCACCAGTTGCAGCTTCAGCTACAAGCCATGTCAGAGGCATTGATGAAAGTGAAGCGCAGCGAAGGCTTACTTCAGCTTTCTTCATATGTTTTGCAATCAACACCTAAGGTAAACAGTGTTGATTTTGCTTCAGTTTCTTCACATGATATAATTTCAGTTGGAAGTGTGGAGATACCCATCACAGGTATCGGCATGAGACTCCTCACCAAAATGGGGTACAGAGGAGGAGGAATTGGCATTCATGGCCAAGGCATAACCGAACCATTGGAGGTTGTGCAACAACCTCGTTATGCAGGTTTGGGGTACACTGACGAAGGATGTTCAAAGGACATCAAAGGAAAATAGATAATGATCAACTCTCCAAGGAAGAGGAATGATGGGGAAACTTCGCCATCGTTCCATGGCAGTGCACGTTGCAGTGAAGGAACTGAGGCGAGCTCCCATCATCATGATCACACCAGAGACCACCCGAGAAGGTATACTAAGTCTCATTATTCCTGTAATATTCCAAGTAGAAATAAACAACAATACAAAGTGCATAAACAAAGACAAACAACAACTAGAGAGATATCACATGAACAATAACCAATATGGAGAACGCTGAGCCATTTTATTAATACTGAAAGATAGAAAAATGAGTACAAAGGTGATCGGAATGATGGCACCTTGGCTTGCAATAGGCAAGCGTAGAAATACTCTCAAATTGTAACTCGGAATGGCTGCTAACTCAAGACTGCGTTATCTCCACGCTGCTGGCACTGCTACCGTGTTGCTGTTACTACTGCAATGAACTGAATCTTTGGGGCTGCTCCCCACCTCGGAAAATTCTGAAACTTCGGGAATGGCCTCTACTCCCAATACCCAGAAAAGCCCAGAAAGCTTTTTATAAATGGCCGACCCCCAAAAATGGCTCCCTTGAGGCACTACACTATTCCTCAAGGAGGGACGCTGGCTCTGAAAGATCTGCTCCAAAAGATGGCCCCTAACTCCTCCAAAATGTTGGAATAGGGAAGGGTTGGCCCCATACCCACTATCCCGGGCTGAATCCGGTCCCGAGCTTAATCCACCAACTAACCCCTGATCCAGAACTACCTCCTCACAAGACTGCATCCTCCCTCTCACTGACTACGCTGTCTCTATGAGTGGATGCTCCTCCTGTGGTAGCTGCAACTCCCTCCATCAAAACAAGGATGAAATTCCTCACCCGAGCAGGCACTCGAAGTCCCCCGGGGTTGAGGTTGGGATCTCCGAACGGAGACACCCGATGTACTGAACAATACGTGCAAACTTTGCTAAATAGCAAGCGTGCTTAATGTCAGAAGACAAATCTCAAAGATGCATAATCAGAATGAATCAGAATGAGGAGACCCCTCCTCTTTTTATGCTTGGTGAGCCTTTCCCTCACCTAGGCCCCACCAATCTCTGCGTTGTCTCCCTTGGCCCACGCTGTCCAACTCACTCTGCGCTAGTTGGGCCCCACACTGCCTACGCTGCTCTATTTCCTACGCTACCACTTGACCACTAGGCCCCACGTTGCCAAATAGACATGTCTCTTAAGTGACTTTAGGAAATAGTTTTATCCTAAGTGTGAGCTAAGTGTTCCTTCACCCACTTTATTTATATTTTAACTCTATGAAGGCAAAATAGTCAAAATTAATATTTCCAATTAGCTATTGCTAATTGGGAATATTACAGTCTCCCTCGGCAAAACGTTGCTTGTACTCGAGCAACTGTAATGATGGATGCTGCAGAATCTTCTCACTCTCCTAGGTGGCATCCTCATCCGGTAAATTCCTCCACCTCACTAGGTACTCCCTGACTGTCCTGCTCCGTAGTTGCCTCTCCCTAGTGTCAATAATGGCCTCCGGCTGTAGCACCAAGTGCCCCTCATCATCTGTGGGCGAAAGCTCCTCTGTCGCAGTCACCTGTTGCCCCAATGCCTTCTTCAGGCATGATACGTGAAAAGCGTTGTGAATCTTGCTACCCTTGGGTAGCTCCAACTCATATGCAACCTGTCCTATTCTGCGTATCACCATGTACGGTCCATAGAAGCGAGGCTTGAGCTTTTCAACCCCCTTCTGCTTCAGCGTGGACTACCAATATGTCTGCAAGCGTAGATAAACCAAGTCAACTACCTCAAACTGCCTCTCAACTCGTCCCCTCTCGGCGTACAACTTATGTTGCTTCTGCGCTGTAGCCATGTTATCCTTGAGAGCTCGCACTATATCCTGACTCTCTTGGATCCAATCCTTGGCTCTAGGAGCCTTGCTAGCACCAAACATCATGTCAGCAAAAGATAAAGCATGATACCTATACAATGCATAAAACGGAGACATACTAATGGACATATGATGAGTGTTGTTGTAGTAGTACTCTCCCAAGTGCAACCATCTCAACCATGCCTTATGCTGCCCACTAACATAGTTACGCAAGTAGCCCTCCAGCCACTTATTCACTATCTCGGTCTGTCCATCCGTCTGGGGTTGGTAACTAGTACTCGGTGTCAACTCAGTGCCCACCAAACAGAAAAGCTCCTGCCAAAATTTGCCCATGAAGCGATTGTCTCTGTCACTGACAATGGTCTTCGGGAGACCATGCAATCTGAAAACGTCCTTGAAGAACAACTCTGCTACCTGTGTTGCAGTGTAATGTGCTGATATGGCGAAAAAATGAGCATATTTAGTCAGCCGATCAATGACTACAAATATGCAATCCTTGCCCTGTACCGTGGGCAACCCTGTAATGAAGTCCATCGAGATACTCTCCCATTTCCCCTCAAGTATGGGAAGAAGCTGCAATAATCCTGCCGGATGGTTCATCTCTCCTTTGCTACGTTGGAAAACCTCGCACTCCCTGACATATTGGAGCACGTCCTCCTTGAGGCCCTTCCAAGAGAACCTCTCCTTGATGGCCCTATAGGTTTTGGTAAACCCCTGGTGGCCGGATAATGGAGAATCATGCGAGGCGTGCAATACCTTCTTCTTGAGCTGGGAACCCTCAATCAAGAAGATCCTGTCCTTGTAATAGATCACCTCGTCCATCACTATGTACCTGTCATATGTCACCTGTCCATCCAAAATCTCACAAGAAAAACAATCCTTGGAGTACTCTACCAATAGTCGAGTCCTCCAGTCCGTGTCCAAACTCATCAATGAAAACGTTGCCGGTCTACGCGAAAGTGCATCTACCACAACGTTTTTCTTCCCCTTGACATACTCAATGTCAAAGTCATAAGCCTGGATCTTGCTGACCCACTTCTGCTGCCTCTCCTACAACTGTTTCTGCTCTAAAAAGAATCGGAGGCTATTGTGATCCGCCCTCACTCTGAATCTATTCCCTACCAGGTATTGACAAACTTGGCCAATGCATGCATGATGGCCAACATCTCCTTGTCGTATATTGCATACAACCTCTCATGTGGCAATAGCTTCCGGCTCTTGAAAGCTATGGGGTGGCCTCCCTACACCAAAACTGCGCCGATCCCCTCCCTTGATGCATCACACTCCAAGACAAAGGGCTATGTAAAATCTGGCAATGCTAACACTGGACAGCTGCTCATCACCTCCTTGAGCCTATCAAAAGCCCTCTTCATTGTATCTGTCCAACTGAATGCCCCTTTCTTGGTGAGATCTGTAAGGAGTGCAGCAAGTTGGGAAAATCCCTTGACGAACTTCTGGTAGTAGGTGCAGATCCCCACAAATCCCTGAAGTTCCGTCACATTCTTCGGTTCTGGCCATTCCCTGATGGCCCTGATCTTCTCCTCGTGGACCTTTACTCCATCCACCCCGATGATGTGCCCCAAGTAGAGCATCTCGGTCAACCCAAACTCGCACTTGGAGAGCTTAGCATAAAACTGATGCTCTTCCAAAATGCGCAATACAACCTCTATATGTTGGAGGTGCTCCTCCCATGTCCTGTTGTAGATCAATATGTTGTCAAAAAACACTAACACACACTTCCTCAAGTGACTGCGAAAGATGTGATTCATGCATGACTGGAAAGCAGCTGGGGCATTGGTTAGCCCAAAAGGCATCACAAAAAACTCAAAATGGCCGTAATGACACCAGAAAGCGGTCTTGGGAATGTCCTGCTCCCTCACGCGAATCTGATGGTACCCAGATCTCAAATCAATCTTTGAGAAGAACTTGGCCCCCCTCAGCTCATCCATCAACTCATCAATCCGTGGGATGGGGTACTAGTTCTTCATGGTCTTCTTGTTCAGGGCCCTGTAATCGATTCACATCCTCAACGTGTCGTCCTTCTTCTTCACCATCACTACTGAAGAAGCAAAGGGGCTAGTGCTAGGACGAATGTGTCCAAGAGCTAAGAGCTCATAGATAGCCCTCTCAATCTCATCCCAATAGGCTTTGGGGTGCTTATAGGGTGTAGTGATAACAGCCTAGATACCCTACTCCAGCTCAATAGTGTGCTCAAACCCCCGATCTGGTGGCTATCCTGGTGGTATCTCCCCAAATACCGTAGCATACCTGTCAAGAATGGACTGTACATCTAGGTGTACGGCATGGCCTGTAGATTCTGCCTCTGACACACACAGCTCCACTACCCATTGTATGTCCCCCTTTCGGAAATCTGCCTCCATCCGGTGTGTTGAAACTGTCTATGGTGGGTAGGTGTGCATCCCCTGAATCTTCTCATGCCTCCCAGTCTTCTTTTCCGTCCACTCCATCTCCAAGGTCTCCCAGTCAGTGGTGACCTTCCCCAATGTGATAAGCCACTGTACCCCTAGTATCACGTTGGTGTCTGGAATGTCCACCACGAAGAAATGATCTGTCAGGGTGTATGTCCCCATCGTCACTGCCAAGGCTGGCACATACCTGGCACACTACATGGTCCGGTCCCCTGGAACCAGCATCGAAAATCCATCAAAAGTCTCCGTCTGTATGCCCCTCCGCTCTACCAGCTGAGCATCAATGAAATTGTAGGTAGCCCCACTGTCTACCAACACCGACACACGCTACCCTCGTACTGTACCTCGGACACGCAGTGTCAAGTACTTGGGAACTCCGCGCAAGGCTGCAAGGGCTCCCCCGGTAGGTGCAAAGGCTGCACCCTCTGCTCCAGGTGGTGGAGGTGGCAGATGATCCCCTCTCTGCGTTGTACTATTGTCTCTAGCCTCCACATCCTCATACTCATCTTCTTCCCTGCTACTATCGGAGAAGACCTCGATGTAATGTGCCTTCCCCGCGGCACAACGATGTCCTGGTGCCCATGGCTCCTGGCACGTGAAGCACAATCTCTTCCGCTTCAGGTCTCTCCTGACCTCATCATCTCCAAACCCTCTACCCTGGTTCCCTTGGGCAGGTGGAACCCTCTTGTCCTTTCCCTTCGACTGGAATGCCGATCTCTGGGGAAAAGGAGCCCTAGTCCTGGGAAGTGCATCCTGCAAATTCCGAGTCCTCTCAACTGCATCATGGAGTGTTGCGGGCCTCGTCGATCTGACTAATCCCCGTAGAGGCTCTGCCAATCCATCTATGAACATATAAATCATACGGGCTGTGGATAGATCTGGTACCATCACGGAGAGTCTCAAAAACTCTGATATGTATGTGTCCGGCCTCCCGGTCTGCTTGAGCTTTGTTAGCTCAACAAAATGCTCCTCTGGATCCCTCCAGTCAAAACGCTCCACCAACCTCCGCGTAAACTCGGCATATGTTGTCACTCTCAAGTGCCCCAGCATAACCATCCCGTGAAAACACCAATCCTAGGCCTCACCCTCTAAGTGCAGCGCTGCCACTTTGATGGCCTCTAGCTCTGCCATCTGATTAAGCTAGAAATATATATCCAGCTTCTCCACCCAAGCTTTTGTCGAACACTTGGATGATCCATCAAATGTCGGTAAATGGAATCTGCGCACCGTGCGCTGCAAGTCCCCGTCACGTGAATGCATGTTCCCCCTGTGATGGTTGCGGGGTTTGCTGTCCCGCTTGAGCTGAACAAAATAGTGGAAAGTGAGGGCATCTCTGAACTCCTGACCATATGACTGGTACTCAGCAAAATAATCTCCCATGTGTGTCGGCTCCTGCTCCTGCTGTGCTTCTGTCCCAATGTCTGTGACAAGAAACGTCGGCATCGTGGAACGGGGGGTTGTGTGCGATGCCATCTGTTGTGCTGTGAGGTGCTTCTGTAAATGATGAGATGTGCCTGAGCCCTCTCCAACATGGAAACCCCTTGAGGTCTCGCGATGTCTAGACTCTGCTGTGAATCTCTGCCCCATCTCCTCTATCCATCTCGACAGATCCTATACTGATTTGAGGAGAAGTTCCCCGAACTCCTTATCAGCATTTCTGTCCTCCGCCATTGGTTCCTCTTCCTCTGCGTCCACCACTGGAACGATGTCACCTTTCCCGAAGGTGAGCTCTAACCTTTACTCTTGGTCTTTATATTTTCTTCCCCGGTAAGTGATGTATGGTTTTACTGTTGGTGTCATAGACAATCTGCTCCACAGGCTGAGCCAAGTCTATGAGCTCCGATACCACTGTAATATTCCAAGTAGAAATAAACAACAATATAAAGCGCATACACAAAGACAAACAACAACTAGAGAGATATCACATGAACAATAACCAATATGGAGAACGCTGAGCCATTTTATTAATATTGAAAGATAGAAAAATGAGTACAAAGGTGATCAGAATGATGGCACCTTGGCTTGCACTAGGCAAGCGTAGAAATACTCTCAGATTGCGACTCGGAATGGCTGCTAACTCAAGACTGCGTTATCTCCAAGCTGCTAACACTGCTATCGTGCTGCTGCTACTGCTGCAATGAACTAAATCTTTGGGGCTGCTCTCCACCTCGAAAAATTCTGAAACTTCGGGAATGGCCTCTACTCCCAATACCCAAAAAAGCCCAGAAAGCTTTTTAGAAATGCCCGACCCTCGAAAATGGCTCCCTTGAGGCACTACGCTATTCCTCAAGGAGGGACGCCGGCTCTGAATGATCTGCTCCAAAAGATGGCTCCTAACTCCTCCAAAATGCTGGAATAGAGAAGTGTTGGCCCCTTACCCACTATCCTGGGCTGAATCCACCAACTAACCCCTGATCCGGAACTACCTCCTCACAAGACTGCGTCCTCCCTCTCACTGACTGCGCTATCTATCTGAGTGGATGCTCCTCCTATGGTAGCTGCAACTCCCTTCGTCAAAACAAGGATGAAATTCCTCACCCGAGCAAGCACTTGAAGTCCCCCGAGGCTGAGGTTGGGATCTCTGAACGGAGACACCCAGTACGTGCAGACTTTGCTAAACAGCAAGCGTGCTCAATGTCAGAAGACAAATCTCAAAGATGCATAATCAGAATGAATCAGAATGAGGATACCCCTCCTCCTTTTATGCTTGGTGAGCCTTTCCCTCACCTAGGCCCCACCAATCTCTGCGCTGTCTCCCTTGGCCCACGCTGTCCAACTCACTCTGCGCTGGTTGGGCCCCACGCTGCCTACGCTACACCATTTCCTACGCTGCCACTTGACCACTAGGCCCCACATTGCCAAATAGACATGTCTCTTAAGTGACTTTAGGAAATAGTTTTGTCCTCAGTGTGAGCTAAGTGTTCCTTCACCCACTTTATTTATATTTTAACTCTATGAAGGCAAAATAGTCAAAATTAATATTTCCAATTAGCTATTGCTAATTGGGAATATTACAATTCCAGAGTGCATTTTAATTATAATAATGTTGCTAACCATGGTCGTAAAATATGGCATCGTAAAACTTGTTATTTTTGTGGTTTAAATAACCATGTGATTTTTGAGTGCTAGAAGAGGATGGCAGCACGAAGGAGGAAGAGGCATGAAAAGCCTTCTCCTCAACAGGAAAAGAAATCGGTTAAGCAGGTTTGGAGGAAAAAGAACTTGTGCACCCATTGCAACCGAAGTGGCCACCAAAGAGCCACATGTTGGAAACTTCATCCAGAGCAGTGCCTTAAAGACAAAGTGCCCGTGCATACACAAGTCAAAAGAGCTGATCGACAAGCAAGTTCACCACAGGGAAATGATCCACTCACTTTAATAAGTGAGAAGTGGTTCTTCTAGATTGTTTTTTTCTAGAGATGTTAAGCTTGTCATGGCCATGTTTGTAAGTCATTTGTCGCATTTTTATTTGAAAGTGATGATGTGTTTCCATCACTCGTTTAAGCGACCATGATATTTTTTTGGCCTTGTTTTATAAGTCGTGTGTTGGATCTATTTCATGTAAAAGTGATGATGTGTTGCCATCACTTTGAGATGTGACGATTATGTTTTGGTCATGTTCTATGAGTCGTCTGATGCATTTCTTTCATGTAAAAGTGTTGAGGAGTTTTGCCATCACTTTGAAATGCGACGATGAGGTCTGGTCTTGTAATTTTGTTGAGGTATGATTTCCATTTGCTGTAAGCTTGACCACCGAGTACATGTTATAAACTCGTGGCAAGTATGGAAATATTTGGGTCATTGTTGGCCACATTGAGAATGTAATGTTCATTGCAGCTTTAGGCAGGTGTTGGCATTTTGATTCCGAAATACGACAGATAAAGGAATCTTCAAGAGATGTACCTATGACACATTCATGCCACAATAGTTGTAGATGATGGCTTTGCATCTTGATTCCAAAGTACGAGAGGTGAAGGAGTCTTCAAGGGATGTACCTTTCCAGACATCGCATTGCAGCAGTTGTACATGATGCCTTTGCATCTTGATTCCGAAGTACACCAGGGGAAGGAGTCATATGGGGATGTGCCTGTCAATGACATTTGCACACAGTTGATGATAGGTAAAGCTTGATGCTTTTGGAAGACCAAAAGCTCCTCAGTGGGGAGGAATGATCCAGGTGGATTAAACAGGTACAAGTACAAGTGGCTCAGCACAGAGGGCTCAAAAATCAAAGTGTTCGAAAATATCTCGAACTAGGTTCATGTTGTAGATATCGTCTTTTTGATACCAACGGCGCAGACGGCACTCAATTCTAAGTCCGTATGAAGGAGTTAGGAGCGGTAAAAGTTTTGGGTTGACTTGGTGACTGGGCAGCCTTAAGGAGGATGCAAATTGGACCAAACCCAGCCACCGGATTCCAGCACACTTAGGCCAGATTCCGGGAAAAATTGTCACCTAGTTAATTTGCCTCCTTCCGTCAAATTTCCGATTTTTAAAAAAGGGCTAATGTGTTTTAAATAAGAAAAATTTAATTAAAAAAAAGATCGGCGAGCCATGACCCCCGCTGACCTCCCCGCACCATGCCACAACCGCATGTATTAAAATAATGTTAAAGTTGGTTGGGGGGCGGGTGGTCAACCCCGCCACCCCCGGAACCACCATTCCACATATATGACACGGTATATATTAAAGCATATATGTTATATATATGTTAACACCGTATGCGATTTGGTTGGGCGGGCCACCCAATGCAGACCCGACCGATACCACAATTAAATTTTTTTTTGTTATGTGTGTTAAAAAATAAACTGCGCCCAAATATATGTGCGGATTTTTTTGGAGAGGCGGGATTTGATCCCTCGGCCTCCCCTAATTAATTTTCCATTTTTACCACTAGGCCAACAGCGTTTTGTTGGTAAGTTCGCCCAGTTTCTCATACTTAAACCCAACTTATTCGTTGTGCATGGGGGGAAGCCAAGCATGGAGAAGGAGCATGATTTTGCAGAAGATTAATGTTATTTTGCAGCCAAGTATGGGTACGAAATCCGAGGAGATGCACGGATTTCAATTTTTATTTGCAGGTACATTGTTGCACGCAAATCAAGGAGGTGGAACCATGAGCCAAAAAAGAGGCAAGCAGAACCTTGATTGAGCCCCAACTTTCAGGAGGGTGAAATTTTGACTTAGTCCAAATGGGACAAATTTTATGTCGTTTCTGCACTACTCGACGCCACGAGTCTGATGGCGTGCTCAGTTTCTTCATCTGAGTTTTTTATTTTTCAGCCACTTTTGGAAGTGGGTTATGCAGGTGTCAAATTTCCACAAGTGAGCAGTCGTTTTCACATTTTTCATCGCCACAAGATTGATGGTGTTTTCAGATTCAGCCGCATAGTAGCTCAGCCTTCAGCAAATGGCAGCATGAGGTATATGATGTGGATTCCATGTACTTCTTCATTTATTTATCTTTGAGATGCATTATGTCTTGCAAATCCTAGTTGATACATGAGTCGTGGGATCTTGCCTTGTGTTGTTATTGATGTATTTTCAGCTATGGATTTGTGTCATGTATGAGATCCCTTTTATGCCACATTGGCGGGATGCTCGTTTTCATATGTGTATTGTTGAGATCCCTTGTTTGCCAGGATTGGCGGGATACTCTTATTTATTACATGTCAACTATGGTCATACTGATAGGAGTCTTTCTTTATGTATGAGAGTTCCGAAGTGGAACATCTCTTAAAGAAGTCAAGCCACTCCTGCGTGAGGGAAATTTTTCCTTGTATGTCATAGGGAAACACATCCATGTACATCTCCTTCTTACAGCACATAATGCAGCGGCCTACACCATCTTGACACTGAGGCCTGGAGATGTAGTCCCTCCTGGACGAACTCCGTCATCAAATGACGTGTTCTTATGTTTGATGATCTTGTTCATTTATGTTCCTCTTATTTACAGCTACAATTGTTCATTTCCGTTCATTAATGTCTTAATTAAATGCAATTCTAATTATCAACCAAAGTAAAAGGTCTTGGTTAAGGGTATTAAGAATTTACCCTGGATCACTTAGGTTAATCATCTAACTGCATGCAACACCTGTACACTCAAGACTAGTCTATAACTAATGTTACGCTGCCTTGGAATATCCACCAAGCCTAGGGAACATGAATTCTCTGCATGCACTAGCTATTTTGGGTTGATTGATTAGTTAACTGGATGATCATTGAGATTCATTGAAGTCCCACTGCTTAACTGACCTTCCACTAGTTTTTCCAAAAGTTGGAACTAGTTTAACTGAAAACAACCTAAGATAATTAACCTTGATTGCTACAAATTAGCAATCACACATGCTTCACTGAACTCTAACTCCTCCAACTCAAATTTACTGATCTAACTAAGTGACACGAGCTATGTCACCTCAGTTAACTACATCCAAGTTGTCTGTTGATGTGGAAATTCGATTTTTCACAGTTTAATCAAGGAAAAATCAAATTGACAATTTCTTGCTACATTTTTCAACACTCCCTCTCAAGAAGAAAGGGATTATCAACGGCCTCTATCCGACACCTGTGGAACTCGAAATTCCCTCTTGACAAGGCCTTTGTCAGAATGTCAGCATCTTGTTCCTCTGTCAGAATGCATTGTAGCAACATTATCTGCCTCTGCACATTGTCCCGTATATGGTGATAGCGGATATCTATATGCTTTGATCAATCGCAAAATACAGGATTTTCAGAGAGCTTGTTGCAACTCTAATTATCACAGCAGATCATAGTTGGATCCATCATTTGACCAAACAGTTCCCCAACTATTTTTCTCATCCAGATCGCCTCACATGCTACTTGACTTGTTTCCATGTATTCTGCTTCAACCGAGCTGAGCGTCGCAAATCTTTGCTTCCTACTGTACCAGGAAACTTCTGCAAACCCAACACTGAAAATTCCACCTGAGGTACTCTTTCGGTCTAGACTCCCTCCCCAATTTGCATCTGTGAAGTCACAAAACTTCACTCCCTCTATCTATCTATACCATAATCCAAATTGGGTTGTGCCTTTCAGGTATCATAGAAGATGCGTAGTTGCCTTCCAAAATAATTTGGTAGGCATAACCATAGCTTAGCACAGTCGGTTGACTATATAGCACATATCTAGTTATGTGTTCACAGGATACATCAGTGAACCCACTAGCTGTCGATAAATGGTAGCATCCACTTCCTCACCTGAAGTTGCATCCTCTTTCCTCCCGTTGGTCGCTAGAGGTATCCCCATGGGTTTGCAACTCTCCACGCAGAACCTCTGTAATATCTCATTTGCATACTTGCATTAAGAGACAAACAATTCCCCATCGCCTTGCCATACTTCCAACCCGAGGAAAGAGTGCATGATATCCATGTCTTTCATTTCAAATTCCCTTGCAAGGTCCTCCTTGCAAGATCTGATCAGTTGCTCATCATCAATTAAAATTAAATCATCAACATATAAGACAATAATAAGCAATTTACTTTCTACCAAGATATGATAGAGGTTTGCATCCGCTTCACTTTTGGCAAATCCCAAACCAATGAGATAGGTACCGATCCTGGTGTACCAAGCACAAGGTGATTGTTTGAGACCGTACAACACTCGCTTGATTCTGCACACATGAGACTCCTGATCAAATGTCTCAAAACCTTTTGGTTGCTCGATGTACACCTCCTCCTCAATTACTCCATTGAGAAATGTTGCTTTTACATCCATCTGGTGGATCTTCCACCCCATCTGCACAACCAGAGAAAGAATTGATTTAATGGATGAGTACCTTGCTACTCATAGTCAATTCCCTCAACTTGAGAGTACTCCTTGGCCACAAATCTGGCCTTATATTTCTCTATGCTTCCATTTGCTGCCTTCATAACATTGAAGATCTATCTCAAACCCACAACTGATTTATTTGCTACCCTTGGAATGACTTCCCAAACACTGTTCATTACAATGGATTCGTATTCCTCCACCATTGCATAAACTCATACAAGTTTCTCTACTGCTTCCTCAAAAGAGGATGGCTTAGTGTCTGCAAGCTCAATCATTAGAGCCATGTAGCCAGTGCACTAATCATGTGACATGTAGTTTGACCCAACCCCGATTATCAGTTTCTCCTTATTACTCCCATGTAGTTAAATGCTCATTCCCATAAACATACATTCACCAAGCTGGAAATAATAAATATTTGTGAAAACACAAATTCTGAAAATTTCAAAGTGTTGAAAAATGCAGAAATAAAACTTAGAAATAATTTCAGCCACACACACAGAAAATGATACTGTGATTTTTGGTCAATATGACCCTGGAAAAAACCTTTACAACTCTTGGGGAAAACCAGTTCGAGAGATCTTTATTTCTGGTAATTTTTCTTTTATAGTGAAATAGAAATACACAGAAAATTCCAGCAACCAGTGTTTTTACTTATCTCGAAAACTGTGCATAAACTCCACCCCAATTTTTGTGCCAAATGAAAATATAAATTTATAGCAGAAGGTACAGCCTTAAATGTTTTACGGACAGCATCAAAAACAGTGCCGAAAGATCTGTACGGCCTCCCTCAAAAACTGTGCCACTTGCTGCCTCGAAAAATGTGTTGTATCGCTATTGTACGAACCTTGTTTTGCATGTTGTTGAACTACAGTACGGATTCTAAAAACAGTGTTGTTTTTCTGCTATACGGACCTCAATTTCCGTGCCTCCTTAACCGTTGTACAAACCTCGAAATTTGTGCTGCATTAAATGATGTTTTACTTCCTCGAAATTCATGCCACTTGCCTTGAACTTCGTGCTATTGCTTGCTGTATGGATTTGCTGAAACGCTGCCTTGGTATGTGTTCCAAGGTTCTGCTCTCCTTCAACTCACTGCTCAGAAATTCTTCTTGCTCTCTTCTCATCCTCTCTCAATCTACTCATGAAAGACTCAATGATCTTTTCTCTTCTTTTCCTCCTTTAACCTAACCCTAAGTGACTTTTGGAGAATCTCTAAATCCAATGGCTGAGATAGCTTTAGATCTAAGGCTGAGATTAAATGTGCATTTAATTCTCACTTTCTATTTTTTAATTCACCCCACTTTAATAAAGACCCTCTTAGTCTTTTATTCCTATAGTCACTTTTCACTTTCTAATTTCACATTGACTTTAATAAAGTCAGTTTAAAATAGACTTAGTAACTTTATCACTTATAAAGTCACTTTTAAATTAGATTTGACTTTACCACTTATAAAGTCACTTTAGGAGAGAAAGTTAAATACATTTAGACACTTTTCCCTAGGCCAAAGATCAAAGCCTTAGGGAACCACTTGTCCTCTAGTATCCAAATTTTAACATGACCTTCTCTGTCTGCACTGATTTGAAGGAGCACCCACATTCTCCCTCGCATCTTGCACAAGTCTCTCAGTTTCTCTAATTCTTTTCCTGCCTTCTCTGGATGGTTCTGCTTGAGTGGTTGTCTCCACTCTCTACGCCTCAATTTGTGGCTGCTCCACAACTTCCTAAGGTTCCTCTGGAGCTAAAAGCTCCTCTTCTGCTGGGAATTGAGGCTCCCTCTCAAGAGAGCACCACATCGCTTTCTCCTCATCAAATTTTACATCCCTTCGCACAACTCTCATTCTGAGGGATGGCAAGTACACACGGTAGTTGTGGGGTGATGTCACCTCTCATCGAATGCATTCTTTTACATAGAAATTTTACATTAATTTGACACGTACTCACCTCCATTATCACTCCTGAGAGCCTTCACCTTCTTGCCCATTTATTTCTCAACCAGTGCCTTGAATTATACGAACTTGGAGAATGTCTCATCTTTCTTCTGCATGAAAAAGATCCAACACTTCCATGAGTAGTCATCAATAAAAATGACAAAATATTTGTGTCGGTAGTGGACGTTGTCAAGAAAGGTCCACAGACATCAGAGTGAATCCTTTCTAAGATTGCATGTGCTTTGTTGTCTCGATCATGGAATGTGGATTTTATGTACTTCCCCAAAGCAAATCCTTTGCATACACCCTGTTGCTCAAGTACTCCTATGAGGTAGGCCTGTGGTTATCTGTTCAATAATCTTCAGGGCACCATGATGCAAATGGCCAAGTATTCTATGCCAAAGTTCACTGACATCGTGGCTCTGCACCTTCTTTGCCTTTGTGCTTAATGCAATACATTCTTCCACATCTAGCTCAAACAGGTTCTTCACAGGAACCCTGATCTGCTTCACTTGTCCCATGCTTGTGTCTCAGGAAATCCTTTCCTTTGCTCAAAATCACATCATAACCACAGTCTTCCAAAGCTGCAAAAAAGATGATATTTTTCTTTAGGCCCAGAACGAACATGACATCCTTGAGCCTAAGAGGGGAGCCTAACTCCCTGTGAAAGGTGACTTTACCAACCCCGGTCATGTTGTACCTTCCGTTGTCTCCCATCTCGATGTGCATTTGCAAATATTTTTCCTCCAGGTCACTGAAAAACTCTCTACACCCTGTCATGTGGAACGATGGACCTAAGTCCAAGTACCACACGCTTCCCATCACTATGTTGGCCATGCATGCGATAAGGGTAAACGCAAGCTCGAACTGTGAAGCCAAGGCTTCACCTACTGCTCCTCCAAAGGTCTTCTTGCTTGCCTTTTTGTGTGGAAACTTCATGGCATAGTGCCCGAATTCATGACAAGGAAGCATTTAATTTTGGACAAATCTTTCTTTTTGCCCCCTTTGCTGGACTCTGGTTTGGATTGAGATGTTTTCCCTTTTCTCTTCTTTCCCTTTCCAACCAATGCACAGTTTTGTTAATCTTCGCCTTTGGATGAAGTCCCATCTCTGGCATTCCGCTTTATTTCCTCTTGTACCAAATCGGACCATAAGTGTTCCCAATTCGGTAGTTTCTCCCTCCTGTTCACCGAATCTTTGTAACTATGTGAGCTCTTGGGAAGGCATAGAAGGGCTACGCTTACCAAGTCATCTTCTACAACATTAACACCAACCCCCCCCAAGTTCATCATGAACTTGTGTGAACCTCCTCGGATATTTCATAATAGTGTCATTCTTTAGCATTTTGATATTTCGAAGTTTATCCTTGAGCGCCAGCGTCCTGTGGTCACTACTATTCTCAAACAATTATGTCAGTTCTTTCCTCATTACAAACAAAGTTTCTTTTCCATGGAGATTTGAGACAATGTGATCCTGTACTCCCTCCAAGATTATTTTCCTCGCCTTGGCTACATCTTTCTTCCAATAAGCAAGGTTCTGGGCATCAGATGCTTGTGGTTTTGCAACATTTGTCTTGATTTATTCTAGCAATCCATTGTCATCCAATAGCGCCTCCATGTGATCCTTGCATGCAATGAATTTAGAGTTGCCTTCCAAGGCATACACTAGCCCTAGCGCATTGAAGGTCATCTTCTCAGCTCTGAAGAGACCCTGCTACACTGAGCTTCAAAATCGAACCTCCTAAAAAACAACTTCGAAATTCCTGATCTAATGTGAATCCTGCTCGAATACCATGTAGATATTACGATGTAGATTTGCAACTACTCATGAAATTTTAATCGAAATCATAAGACACAAACCTACTCTACTGCTTTGCGGAATTCAATTCACAATTTAGAACATCAATCACAAACATGCAATAAGAAATAACACACATGCACAAAGTATTTTTCCAAGGGAAAGCAATCTGCTAAAAGCCCCTTTGTTTGCTTTCATTAATCTGATGAATAGAGATGTATTACAATTTCTTTGCTCAACTGAACACAACCTACAAGTTGTTGAGATTCTGAGGTAGCATCGTGTTAAAATTGGACAACTAGGTCCAAACTCCATGTTGTGATGCTCAGATGAAAATACCAATATTTTTATTAGGTTCCTCTTTCGGCGAGGTGTAAGATCCATATAAAATTGATCTTAATCTGATGAGCGGAACATTTATTTTGAATTTATTTTTAATAATTTCAAATATGTGCAGGTCGGCCTTAAGGTTTTAAACCCCCAGCAGATTTGTCACACACCTCAATGATGGATATAAATACAGTCAACGTTGGAGATCATTTCACTCACTCTCATCACACACATCTCCTCTTCTGATTTAGTACGAGCTCCTTGGAGGCAAATTCAGTTCACACGTGGGAAAGAGGATGAATTACTGCAGCAAGGGTTTGACCAAATTTACTACAACTCACTGCAGCTAGGGTTTCCACGCTAGTTTGACCAGCGTTGACTTTGGTCAATGCATGGTCCAAAGGGGCTAAAAATTGGTGGAGCCTTCGATTTTGGAAGGTCGTACACATTGGCACAAGAACCGAGGTCAAAACGTTGATCGAAGAACGAGCTACGTTGACTTTATTGCTGCTGCCCTACGTTGACTTTTTTCTGGACAACGTTGACTTTGGGTTGACCGAGTGACTGTTTTGAGGGCTGTTGTGACACAAGCTGGGTTGACCGAGTGACTGTTTTGAGGGCTGTTGTGACACAAGCTGGGTTGGCCAACCAAGAAGACTTTGCTGGTTGAAGCATCCTGTTGACCGCCGTAACACACCACCACATTCTTCTGTTTTTGGTTTGTCTTCTATAAATCCTCTAGTATGTTCTATCAGCATTTCACTTGATTGTTTATGTGATTGTTGTAGTAAAAAGTAAAGTTGCATCAAGCATAGAACATCTACATAAATTTACATGGTATCAGAGGTGAGGTGAAGACAAGCCCTATTTGTAGCAATCACCGGAGAGGATAATGGGTTCCACAAGCTATAGCTTCAAGGAAGATGACAAATTGACTGGGAAAGATGACTTCCATGCTTGGAAGATGATATTGGATCTCAAATTGGAAGACCAAGATGTCATGGACTATGTGCAGGGTAAAATCCAAGAACCTCCATCCACTGCTACTACTGCTGCCAAAACAAAGTACAAGAAGGGGGAGATCAAAGCAAAGATGATGATCAGGGAATCCATTCATAAAACCCTAGTGGCCTACATCTCTGAGTTGGGCACATCCAAAGAGATGTATGATAAATTGATCCTCATGTTCAAGGCCAACAATGCAAATCAAGTACTATTCTTCAAGAATCAATTGAAGAATCTGAAGAAAGGTAGGGATGAGTCTGTCCAATCATACTTTCTGAAGTTGACTGAAATCAGGAACAATCTACTAGCTATTGGGGAGACAATAATTGATCGAGAGATGGTACTCACCGCACTTGGAGGTCTCTCATTTGAATGGCATGTCTTCAACACTACCATTCTAAATAATAATGTGATACCTGACTTTGACGTAGTACTATCAAGATGCATTCAAGAAGAATCAAGAATGAAGGAGTATGGAAATGGAGGAAATGCTGCAACGCTGCTCATTCTAGAAAGAAGAACTCTGGTGGTCCAAAGAACAAGGGAAAAGCAGGGGCCCAAGGAAAGAAGGGAAAGTGCTTCACTTGTCATAGGCCTGGTCACTATGCTAGAGAATGTCCTTTCAAGAAGGATTCTCTCGATGGTGATGATAACAACAACAACCAGAGAAATGGTGATCAAAGGAACACCAAGTCCAAGGGAAAGAGGAAGGCTCCCTCCGACGGAAATGATCAACCGTTTAAAAGGTCAAGAAACTCCAAGATGTACTCTATGTACCAAATTTGAAGAAGAACCTTGTGTCTATATCGGCCATGGAAGACAAAGGTTTCAATGCAGCATTCACTGATGGAAAGGTGCTCATGTGGAAGAAGAGCTTCGAGGAAGCTATCTCGATTGGGTTTAGAGTTGATACACTCTACCAGTTTGGAGGAAGTCCGCTGGGAGCAATGACATGTGATACTATTTGACAGACTGAACTATGGCACCGAAGGTTTGGACACCTTCACTACAAAACCCTTCTCGAAGCAAGGAAGGTGGTGACAGGGATGCCCGAGTTTCCAAATAATCATGAAGGTGTATGTAAGGGTTGTGTCGAAGGAAAGCATACAAGGAGAATTTTCCCCTCTAGTGTCCCAAAGACAACTGATGTCTTGCAATTGATCCATTCTGATCTATCTGATATGCTGCCCGTGACATCCTTGGGAGGATGTTCATATTATATGACATTCATAGATGACTTCTCTTGCAAAACCTGGATATACTTCTTAAAGAAGAAGGATGAGGCTTTCATGTGGTTCCGTACATTCAAAGCCTTGGTGGAAAATATGACAGGGAAAAAGATCAAGATTTTGAGAACTGATAATGGCACTGAATATGAGACAAATGAGTTCAAGGACTTTTGCAGAGAAGCTGGCATTAAGAGGGAGACCACAACTGTCTATACTCTCGAGCAAAATGGTGTTGTTGAACGAAAGAACCGGACCATTGTGGAAGCTGCCCGTGCCATGCTATGTGACCAAGGTCTGCCGAATTTTCTATGGGGAGAAGCTGCAAACACTGCCGTGTACATACAAAACCGATGCCCGCATTCCGCTCTAGAATCCAAAACTCCCGAAGAGGTTTTCTTTGGTAAGAAACTTGATGTCTCACATTTTAGAGTTTTTGGATGTATCGTCTACTTTCATGTGCTGAAAGAAAAGAGGAGCAAGTTGGATGCTTCTGGGAAGAAAGGAATGTTTGTGGGCTATAGTGAAACTTCGAAGGCCTATAGAGTCTATGTGCCTGGTCAAAGGGAAGTGGAGATATGCCACGATGTCACCTTTGACGAAGATACTTCCCTGAGGAAAGTAGTTAATCTTCCAAGATCTGAGGAAGATAATGAAGCAAGGCCTGGAAATCAAGAGGAATCGAAGGATGAAATGATGCCTAATGTTGAAGGACCAATGGATTTGATTGATCCACCTCCTTCACTGGGAAAGAGACCATCATGGCTCAGGGACACTCTCGAGGATGCTGAGGGACATGCTGCCCCAAGGGGGACATTCCGTGAAAGCAAGAAGCCGAGTAGATACCACAGGTAACTAGCAGCCATGAATACTATTGTACAATCCGAGCATGGATCCTTTGAGGAAGTCGTAAAGCATCAAGTCTAGAAGGATGCTATGCACGAAGAGTATGAGTCCATTATGAAGAATGATGTCTGGGATGTGGTTCCAAGACCAAAGGACAAAGCAGTTGTCACCTCGAAATGGCTCTACAAGATCAAGCATGGATCTGATGGAAGTGTTGAAAAGTTCAAGGCAAGATTCGTTGCCCATGGCTTCTCTCAAAAGGAAGGCATAGATTATGATGACATATTTGCACCTGTGGCCCGATACACCACCATTCGATCTATTATAGCCCTTGCTGCTATGCAAGGATGGAGTCTTCATCAGATGATGTGAAGACCGCATTTTTCTGCATGGTGTGTTAAAGGAAGAGATATATGTGGAGCAACCTCTGGGGTTGGAAGTCTAGGATCGGGACACCCATGTCTGCAGGTTGAAGAAAGCCCTCTATGGGCTGAAACAAGCACCCTGAGATTGGTACAAGAGGATAGATAGCTACTTGATGAAGCTGGGCTTCACTTGAAGTAATGCTGATCTGAACCCTTACTTCAAGGTTGTCAAGGGAAAACCTCTCATTCTGGTGCTGTATGTGGATGACCTCTTCCTGACAGGTGCTGACCCTCTCATTCATCAGTGCAAGAGGGAGCTTGCTGTTGAGTTCGAGATGAAGGACCTAGGACTGATGCACTACTTCCTAGGCCTAGAGGTTTGGTAGAGACCTAGTGAGATTTTCCTTTCTCAAGGAAAATACATTGTGAAGCTTCTGGAAAGATTTGGTGTGGTGGACTGCAAATCCGTGGCAACACCAATGGAGCTCAACTTCAAGAAGTTGAGTGGTAGCCCTGCTGGGCCCGTATTGTCAAATCCTACTGAGTATCGTCAACTCGTAGGGGCCCTGATGTTCTTAGTGAACACCCGTCCAGATATATGTTTTTGTAATATTCCCAATTAGCCTTGCTAATTGGAATATTTCATTTTTGCTTTATTTTGCCGCTTTAGCTAGAAATAATAAATAAAGTGAGAAATAAGAGGGGTCACCTCACTTTAGTCACCTCACTTTATAATAAAGTGTTATTTTCCTAGTAGATTGACGTTGTAACTTAGAAAGGGGGCCTTGGGGGTCCACATGAGTATGATGGGGGAGGCATCAGGCTGACCCAAGGTAAACTGCGCAGGTTAAAGGAGAGTTAAGTTTTGGAGGGAGTTTGGCATTATAAAAGGAGAGGTTCTCACCTCATTTGGATCATTCATGATTTGATATTATTATTGAGAGCTAGACTTCTGTCTGCTTCAGCACGCCGGTTGTTTAGTCGGTCTGCAGCACTGTTTAGTGCAACCGAGTGTCTCCGGTCGGAGATCTCACCCTTAGCCTAGGGGGACTTCGAGTGCCTGCCCTGGTAAGGTTATTTCTGGTTTCACCCTTAGCTTCGGGGGACTTCGAGTGCCCGCCCTAGTAAGGTTCTGTTCTGAGTACACCTTTCAGTTTCAGTAGCAAAGTAGCAGCAGTTTCTTGTGCAGATCTGGAGAGGAAGAAGCCCTCTTGTGGCTGCGCAGTTCAGAGGAGGAAGGACGCTGTTTCTGCAGGAGAGAGGACGCTGAACAGCCTAGGAGAGTGAGGACGTTGTTCCAAGGAGGACGCAGTCCAGATCTGAGCAGGAAAAACGCTGTCCAGGAGGAGGAAGGACGCAGATCAGCTGTGGGAGAGAGGACGCTGTCCAGTTCTGAAGAGGAGGACGCAGATCTGAAGGCCATTGATAGATCCAGCCTTGGAGAGGGTAGATCTGAGCAGATATTTGCAGATCTAGTTTTGTATGTTGCAGATCTGAAGGTATAGCACTAGATCCAGCTGGGGAGATTGCAGATCTGAGGAGATATTGGCAGATCTAGCCTAGATCTGAAAAGATAACATCAGATCCAGCCTTGGAGGCTGCAGATCTGAAGAGATATTGTCAGATCCAGCATAGATCTGAAGGTTTGGTAGCAGATCTGATCTAGGAGGACGCAGATCAGGAGGGATAGGACGCAGATCTGATTGGAGGCTTCAGATCCAGCAGATCTGAGCATTCAGGAGGCAGATCCACCAGGTAGGACGCTGATCTAAGGAGCAGGCTTGTGTGAGAGGGCTCAACAGCGTTTTCTAGCATTCAGTGGCTGATCTATCTGTCTGGAGGGTTTGGTGATTGGTGCTCCATCTGCTTCTGCGCTGTCACTAGCAGAGACAGCGTTTTCCATTGGTGAGGGTTTTCCAGTCTTCAGCCCCTAGCTTCAGCGCAGTCCAGCTTCAGTCTTCAGAGCAGCTAGGACGCTGTCCTTGTTGCAGCCATTATCTGTTTGAGAGGGTTTCCACTTGCCTTGGGCAAGGATAGGTGCACTTACTCTGATTTTCTCGTACTCCTCTCTATGTACTTTCAGATTAATAAAATGGCTCAGTTTTATGGTATTCTATGTGTGATTATTCAGTGATCTGGTTCAGTATTGTATTTTCTATATCTGTCTGGCATATTTCTGTTTATTACTGGTTATTTCCCCTTGGGGGTATTACAGTTTTGCAGTGAACACTTTGAGTCAACAGATGGTTGAGCCTCATCACTTTCACTGGGTTGGTGCCAGGAATCTTCTGAGATATCTTTGGGGCACAATAAACCATAGGCTAAGATACACTGCCGGGAGCGTGACACTTCTTGGATATACTGATGCCGATTGCGCTGGCAGTGTGGTGGACTGTAAGAGCACATCAGGATGCTGCTTCAATCTTGGTTCTGCTTCGATCTCATGGATAAGCAGGAAGCAGAAGTCGGTGGCTTTGAGCACCGAAGAGGCCGAATACATTGCAGCAAGTATGGCCAGTTGTGAAGCAGTTTGGTTGCGAAAGCTCTTCAGTGAGCTATTCGGACATGTGCTAGATACCACCGTGATACTCTGTGATAACCAGAGTGGGATTCCCTTGTCCGAGAATCCAGTGTTCCACGATCGATACAAGCATATTGATATCAGGTACCACTTTATTCGGGATATGGTACAGCGAGGCACCGTAAGGCTCGATCATATAGGAACTGATGAGCAGGTCGCGGATATTCTCACAAAGCCCCTAGGGAAGGTCAAGTTCCTAACCTCCCGTGAGAGTCTTGGTATCGTGGAACGACCCTATGATGTGGGTCCTGTTGGATGATGAGCTCTAGGAGCTCTGGGGGGATTTGGGGATAGCTTCTAAAAGCTATAAGCAACCACAAGGCTAGGCTTGCTGAACCTTGTTAGTGTGTTTGGGCCCCACCGTTGTGATTTTGAGTTGGTTCACCTCTCATTATCTGTGCCCCGTATGCATCCTACCCATTGAGTTCAGGGCTCATGGGAAGCACCTCTCATTTGGCCAATGAGGTGGGAAAAGCTAGAGACTAGTAGCAAAGACTGATGAACGCATCAGAGATTGTCGTACTCTCTATCTAGGATGGCACGGTCCAACCACTTGATCTGGGATCAAGTATAGTGAGGTTTTGGACCTCCAACTGACTTCGGGTCAGGTAAACCAACTTCAGGTTGATATGAGACTCTTTGTGAGTCTGATAGAGGTTTCAGATGTAATATCCCGTTTCAGGGATATCTCTAAAACGCAAGCAAACTCCAACCAGAGATGGACTAGGAGGGTGTTTACCAGATATTTCACCTCTGTGAAGAGGGTGAGGTCTGGAGGCTACCTGGCCCTTTCCAGACTCTGTCTAAGAGTATGAGATAAACACACCAAGTGGTATAGAACTAGAATGCCCGAAAATACATAAAGATAATAGTAGAGCAGATATACAATAGCATAGATAGAATGTACGACAAATCATCCAGAAACATAGAGAGAGAATGCTAAGCCATTTTATTATACTGAGAAATATAATGAAGTACAATAGGTGATCAGAATGATGGCACCTAGACTTGCTTAAGGCAAGTGAAGAAATACTCTTAGAATATCCAAGAAATGGTTGCTCTCTGAACTGCGTCCCAGCTGCTGGAAAACTGTCGTGTAGCTACTACTGTTGAACTGAACTGATGACTTGGGGCTGATCCCCTCGCCGGAAATAGCTGAAAATCTGGAATCCCCCTCTACTCATCAACCACAGCAAAACCCAGAAATCATATCTGAAATGGCTGACCCCCAAAAATCACCCCCTTGGGGAATTATGCTGTCCTCCAAGGCTCTGCGCAGAGGCTGAATAGAAACCACTGAAATGCAGCCTCAAACTCCACCAAAATACTCCCAAAAGCAAAGGCTGATCCTTTACTCAATATCCAAGCTCAAACCCCTGCAAGAAACTCAATCCGAAGCTCCCCTAGAATGGACTGTGTCCTCCCTCTCAAGACTGCGCAGTCTCTGAATGCCCAACTCCACAAGGAACCCAAAACATCAATCCTTCCACAAAATACTGAAGAAACTACCTTTCCCGAGCAAGCACTCAAAGTCCACCGGGGCTAAGGGCAAGATCTTCGATCGGAGACACTCAACGCACTAAATAGTGCTGCAAACAGGCTAAACAGCCAGCATGCTCAAGAAGTCGAAATGACCAGCTCAATATCATCAACAACGAATGATCAAAATGAGGAGGCTCTCCCTTCTATATAGTGTTAGCCCCTCTCAACCCTAAGGCTCACCTCCTCCAACGTTGCCACGTGCTCCCTCTTGGCCTGTGCAGTCCCTCCATGTGTCTACGTGGGCCTCCTCTCTGCGTGGTCTCTTGGCCCCCTTGGCTTACTTAAGTTACAACGTTGTGCTACTAGGGAGTGAACTTTAATTCCCAAAGTGAGTTATGTCTTCTCTACTCACCTTTTTATTTATGAATAAACTATAGACAACAAAATTGAGCAAAATCGAATATTCCAATTAGCCATAGCTAATTAGGAATATTACAGTCTCCCCCGGCAAAAGGTTGCTTGTCCTCAAGCAATTGTAGTGATGGAAGCTGCAAAATTTTCTCACTCTCCCAAGTGGCATCCTCATCCGGCAAATTCTTCCACCTCACCAAGAATTCCCGGACTGTCCTACTCCGTAGCTGCCTCTCCCTGGTATCAATAATAGCCTCTGGCTGCAACACCAAATGCCCCTCATCATCCATGGGTGGTAGCTCATCTGTCACTGTCACCTGCTTCCCCAGTGCCTCTTTCAAGCATGATACATGAAAAACATTATGAATCTTGCTGCCTTGGGGCAGCTCCAACTCATATGCAACCTGTCCAATCCTGCGTATCACCCTGTATGGTCCATAAAAGCGGGGCTTTAGCTTTTCAGCTCCCTTCTGCTTCAGTGACAACTGTCGGTATGGCTGTAATCGTAGGTAGCCCAAGTCCCTTACCTCAAACTGTCTCTCCACCCGACCCCTGTCAGCATACAGCTTCTGTTGGTTTTGCGCTGTAGCCATATTGTCCTTGAGAGCTCGGAGAATATCCTGACTCTCTTGGATCCAAATCTTGGCTCTTGGAGCCTTGCTAGCACCAAACATCACATCAGCAAAAGATAAAGAATGATACCCATACAAAGCATAGAATGGTGACATTCCAATGGACATGTGATGTGTAGTGTTGTAGCAGAACTCCCCCAGATGCAACCACTTCAGCCATGCTCGCTGCTGCCCCCTGACATAGTTACCCAAGTAGCTCTCCAGCCACTTGTTAACTATCTCCGTCTGTCCATCCGTTTGTGGGTGATAACTGGTACTCGGTGTCAACTCCGTCCCCACCAATCAGAAAAGTTCCTGCCAAAATCCGCCCATGAAGCCGCTGTCCCTGTCACTGATGATGGTCTTAGGAAGACCATGTAGCCTGAAAAGCTCTCTGAATCATATGCAGGTCTCATATGTATGCTAATATTTCTATGTTCCATATAATTCGAGTTGGGTCATTACACACACCCCTCCTTCAGAAAACTTTGTCCCGAAGTTAAGTTTTATGTCGTATATTATTAATTATATAAGTGATTAGTGTAATCATATAAGGGTGGTGTACCATAATTGAATTTTCGTTTAATGCGTAAGAACACTTTAACATTTATGTTTTGATCATTTATTGGTTTACAAATTTAGTTGTCACGTCTTGCCCCAACAATGTTTCCAAGCTATTCTAGAATCATCCTATCATCTCTAATCTTTTCCGCTCCCATCCTATCCGACCTCTACAGGAATATGCCATGGCATCAGTTTTACTGATCCAACCATCCATAAACCTTAAAGGTGTCAGCGTCGATTACATCGACCTGATTGACCAGTAGACATCCGGTAGTCATCATCACACGTCTCAAGAAGCGTGACTCGCACAGCCCTCCCATGACTCCAGGTTTTGAAGGATAAACGGTGGGCAACACCTTCACCCCTCCTAGTAGGACCAGGGTTAACACCCTATCATGGAATCTCAGTGCATCTCAATTGTTCTTGGAGTTTTGTCATCACGCGTTCGGTTTGGTAACGATATCATCTGCGATGTAAAACACTTGCCCACAAATTATAACATATGTATCAATATGTTCAAAGCAAATTGTTACCCATATAACAATTTCTACACATTCCAAATATGTTGCTATCTACGATATTGATCCTTGAGTTCATATAACATACTTGGTTATGTTTATCCAATAGATCTGTAAATTCATTTTCACCTTGAATAGTCAAGTGCAATCACTCTTTTATTTCTATCTCATCATTTATGTTGATATGTAAAATTATAAATACCATATCCATAACATAATTCATAGTTTATATTAGTATCCATGTACCAACAATGTTTAAGCAAGACTTTCTTCATATTGGTATCCATATACCAGCAATGTTTAAGCAATTAATATATTCTCACATGTCATAGTACAAAATGGCAATCTTAAGTATCCATCCAAAATAAGGTAAGATTATACAAAAATAAGTTTTTAAATGCTTATAAATATAACCCACAGTTATAAATGTCACCTAGAATAATCGAGCACGCATATAAAAATAAGAATGTAGCCACTATTTTCTATACTCTATTAATCGATTAACCTTATAAAAGTCGCAGGTTGAGACTCTACATCTAAATGGAGGGATGCTCCATCCTTTGCATATATAGAAACGAAATGAATTGAAACAAGAGCACAAAACGGTTATTGTTTAGTCGAAGCATGATCTAATTTCTTGATACAAATTAATTAAGAACTCTAAAACACAAAACTACATATGGATTCAGCCAACCTTTTAATTATTGTTATTTATTTGTCTTTTAAGTCTAATTATCTTTGATCTGTAATCTGGATCCAAGGAGATAATAATAACATTAACTTCTTTATCATGTTATTCCAACTCATCTTCAGCCTAAAATTCTAGAAGCCAAGGAATAGGGTTTTGCAAGGCTAATGATTAGGGTTATGCTGGAGATGGAGGAAGAGTTAATTGACTACTCTAAAGATCCCTTAGTGAGAGGTTTATTTTCATAGAAGGAATTTGTCACTGCTTGAAAATGCATTATTCACTTTGCGTTATACTTGGTCTACTAAGAGTGTCATGTTTTCAACAAGATGTCAATTGTTGACAAACTTATAGTTTCCTCATTTTAATAAGAAATTCACAATTTACAAGATATGCATAGTTACATTATTAGTATGTTACAATTTGATATAGTCTCTTTACTTGCAAGTTTCACCATTTAGAGTCTTAACTCTAGCTAGGAAATTACTAGCTTTACCATCATTCCTTAAACCATTGTTTCATTTCTATTATATTGACTCACTTAATCCAAACACATAACACATCACTGGTATACCCTCTCCTTATTCTTCACATTAACCGTTTCCTCATTAGTCCTTAGGCCTCATCTTATCACCAAACATATTTTCTTTTTTAACGATATATAATTATTATCCTTAATATTTATCTTTAACCATTTTCCCAGTTTATCACTTGTTATTATTAACAAATTATGAGTGTTCACAACTCCTTACATGTCATTGCTTTGACTCTTACCAACCATGTTGCTCATATCATTAAGAAAATTCTTCTCGATAAAAAACATCCCTTCACTTCCTTATACCAGATATTCCTAATATTCCATGTCTACTTCAATTTGAAAAAGAACATATTATCAAATTGACTTCGTTTTCTCACCTCTAGTCATCATGGTTTTCTTTTCTTCTCTTAATGCATACAATTATTACACTTGGAAATGTTGTTACTATTTCTCAACTTGGGTAAGACCCTATAAATAAATTCAATAACGTGGATATCGAATGTAATCTATTTATCATTTCAGGTTTTAAGGCATTACGGGATAGAATTTTCCCTATCATACTCCATGATGTCCATAATCCATGGATATAGTTAGTCACCTAAAGAAAACTTTATAATGTGACTCTCTCTTTAGAGAGAAACTATTATAGATGTCGCTATGCACGTAAATATTTTCTCCAATTGATCAATTTTATTATAGATTCACCCTTTAATCTAATATCATTGACTTCTTATGTTTCTTTGTGAAACTTCCACTTACTCACCTTCGGTGCTATTTTGTCGATCTCAATATTCTAAGTTGATTATGATAACTATCATTTATTATCATCATCAGAAGTTTTCCATTTCGTTCTTTTTTTGTCCTCCATAGGTACTATATTGATTATATTATGGTAACAATGGAAATCCAACTTTGAAATTTTCCGCAACACTCTCTTGGTAACTATATCGTCTTGTTCTAAAAGTGTGTTTACTACCTTACAGGGTGGTTTCTTATCCTCTTAACATATGCTTCATCTATTTTGTTTTGTTTTGATGTGTACCTTTAAAGGACTATACTTGTACTCTCAAGTTCATTACTCACGATTTCTCCCCACGTTTCTTGAATAGTTAGTGTTTTCTTTCATCCATCAATTTACCTCAACTAGCTTACCCTTTTATGTGGTTGTAACTTCACATCTAATGGTCTTTGTCATAATGTCAATAGTCATGCTTTCATTACCATTCTTCCTTTCTTCAAGAGTTAACTTATTCGGAGCAACTCTGCCAACTAATCTTTATATATGCCTAAACAATTTCCATGAATCATCTTATATATTGTCATAATGTCCCTAATTTCTTTTTCCTAAACCACATTGTTTTCCTTTCCATGAAATGCTACGTTTCCATATTATTTTGTTTTGGACATCGATATACCCTTACGGTTGTAAATGGCTAATTATTTATCTTAATAATGACATAATGGTTGAATCTCAAAATGCCCAATTTAGTGAATATTCATCTATATTAATTCAAACCTTCACTCTACTCCTTGAACCACTTACGCATATACTTGAATAGTAAATAAAGTATTAACATAAGAAAGCGGTATAAAATATATTTGCATGAATTCACATCATCAATGGTTATAGTTATCAGCTAGTAAGATATATATGTGGAAAGTTCAATGTCACTTGAAGGATGAAATTTTTCAATTTCATAAATATAATTAGGATAGTTTCCATTCTAATGTTCAATGTACTTATTTTAATATAATAATTTGAATGTACTTCAACTTTACTTACACGATATACAAAATCTTAAACTTCATTGTGGAAAAATTTGCAGCTGATATTCATGAGTTATCTCAACTCCTTTGTCGGATGTAATGTAAAACAAAAGTAATGGTTTAGCAATGGAGTGGGATTGAGCTTCGAAAATACAACTTATGCTTTGTTATTGTCAAAGACCCATAATATGAACAATTGATATATGTTTTCGATACCTACATTCACATTAATTATCCCATCTCTTCTAATAAAATGTATCACCCCAGGCTTCATAGCTTTTGAATATCGAATTATATAAAATTTCATTTTATTATGATTGTTACAAGCTTTAATTTCTTCCAAAAGTCGAAAAACCACTTTTCTTGTCATTGAATACTACGTAACACTGAATACTTTGAGTAATTTATCAAGGATGACTCATAGTAATACATCTCAGGTTATATTAGGATTGTTGCTATATTTATGAAAATAAGGCGGTGATATCCAAGAATCAACACAAGATCTCGGGAAATAGTTGGAAACTAAGTTATTTCCCATCGTGATCATTCGTCCTAGTACTTTTAATCGAACAGACCCCTAGATCAACTTTGCATTCCTCAACACAAATCTATGAACTGAAGTTCTCCTGAAGCCATTTCTATTTGTCTGAAATTGTTTTGTTTGTAAGCTACCAACCAATATCTATTTAATGCATCTGATGAAATAAGACCATCACTAGCGCCAATATCAAATAAAATTCCGAGTTTTATTCCAATGATAGAACCTGAAGATTCCACAGCAGTGGACTAATGCGCTGCCTAATTATTGTTGACTACAACATGGATTCTATGATTTCCTTGAGTATTTGATGACGGTTCTTTAAACATGGCTATAAGTATTTGATGTACAATTTAGATTAATAAATACAATTATGTAAATTCAAGCTCACATGCGGTTATAGTTTTTATTTTCTTTATATTTATCTCTGACATGTCTGCAGATTCTCTTAATTTATATGATTCAAATAGAAGTACACAAGTCAATGTATTAGAAAGGTCTTGGCGACAGACAATAGAGAGAAACCTTTCGACTTGGTGCTAAGTGGAGTCACTGTGCTTGTATTACTATACCACAATTTTAACATAAATTCTCAGTAATTATAGATATTAAAATAAAAGAAAATCAGCCCCTAGTTAAATAATTCCTCTAAATTTAACCCTTCCTAAAAATAGTGAAAACTCACCTCAGCAGCCTTGATCAAAAGCTGTGTCTCCTCACACAAACTCGAAAATGCCCAATGGCTCAAGTGTCAAGTGTATTTTCCATAGGCCCCTCACCCTCCTTCTTTAATCTTTCATTGACTCTTCAACAGTCCAGACTAAAACATAATCAAGGGCTAAGATTAACTTGGACGTGATCCATGACTTTATCCAGAAGATTCACACTTGATTTAATTAATACACTTTAATAATCAAATTCCCAAAGTTTAGACTTAGGAAAACATTAAAAATGATTAATTAATTTAATTAAATCATCTCTAAGTGGAATTTTCCAAAACCATTTCTGGGTTTTATGGAATACATGTGTCTTAGCCTATATACAAAGTTACAAGGCTAGAGCACATCCGATGCTACCATAAATCAGCATGGGGAACCTTCTAGTTTTCGGGAAGCAGCTCAGCACCAGGTATGGGTAGATGTGATGGTGGAAGAATACAGTTCCATCATGACGAATGATGTCTGGGAGGTGGTTCCCAGACCTCAAGACAGATCACTTGAAGGTTCAAGGTGGATCTATAAGACCAAGTATGCTACAGATGGCAGCATCGAGAAATTTAAAGCTAGGTTTGTGGCTAAGGGGTATGCTCAGAAGGAAGGGATAGATTATGAAGAGACCTTCGCCCTAGTAGCGCGATATACTTCCATTAGATCCGTGATATCCCTTGATGCGCAAATGGGATGGGAGATTTACCAGATGGACGTCAAGACTGCATTCCTAAATAGGGTGATAGAAGAGGAAGTATACATTGAACAACCAGAGGGCTTCGAGACACATGAACAAAAGACTCATGTGTGCAGGCTTAAGAAAGCCTTGTATGGACTAAAGCAAGCCCCTAGAGCTTGGTATGGTCGAATCAACAGCTACTTGCAGAAGATGGGGTTTGTCAAGAGTGACGCAGATCCCAATCTCTATTATCTAAGTGTAGGGAGTGAGCCTCTGATATTGGTTTTATATGTAGATGATCTATTTCTGACAAGGTCATCGAGGCTCAGCAAGGACTGCAAGGAGAATTTAGCTACAAAATTCGACATGAAGGATCTGGGGCTGATGCACTGTTTTCTAGGGTTGGAAGTTTGGCACATAAGGGGGAGATCTTCCTTACTCAAGGAAGATATACAACAGAAATTCTGAAAAGATTTCAGATGGAGGACTGTAGACCCATGACTACTCCAATGATCACCAACTGGAAGAAAATCAACACGTCCAAAGATGATGAGGCTGATCCTACATTGTATAGGCAGCTCATAGGATCTCTGACATATCTAGTAAACACTAGGCCAGACATCTGTTATGTTGTCAATACCCTCAGTCAATTCATGATGGAACCGAGGAGGGCTCATTGGGCAGCAACCAAACATGTTCTCAGATATCTTCAAGGAACAATCGAACTTGGACTGAAGTACACCCGTGGCAATGACATCAGGTTGAGTGGGTTCACCGACGCACATTGCGCAGGGAGTCCAGTAGATCGGAAAAGTACCAGTGGGTACTGTTCTAGTCTTGGATCCAAGATGACCTCCTGGTGCAGCTAGAAATAGAAATTCGTGACGCTGAGCTCAACAGAGGAAAAATATATGGCAGCTAGCACAGCTTCGTGTGAGGCCATATGGCTTCGGAAATTGCTTGTGAAGTTACTTAAGGAGAAGATGGAAGCAACCAGTATTCTATGTGATAATCAGAGTTGCATCAAGCTCTCTGAAAATCCTGTGTTTCATGATTGGTCGAAGCACATTGACATCAGGTGTCACTTCATCATAGACTGTGTCCAACGAGGAGTTGTATAGTTGCAGTACACTACAACAGGAGAACAAGTGGCAAATATACTCACGAAGGCTCTGGGCAAGACAAATTTTGTCTAGTTTAGAGAGAATATGGGGATGATCAAGAATCCATTTTAGTAGTAGGAATGGATAGGATCAAGATTCAGAGGGAGCTACAGTACAAATGAGGCAGTGACAGTGGCAGTGTCATAGGCAGCAATACAGAGGGCAGCAGCGCAGCAGAAGAGGGGCAGCAACCAGAGATCAACAGCGCAGAGGATGCTTCAAAGCAAAGCAGCATGCAGCAGGCATATTGCTAGAACAATTTCCTCGCTAAGAGGGAGTGTTGATTTTTGTAGCATTGAAAAGTGTTCCAAGTCTCAAAATTTGTGGAGGCTTGGACATCAGTATTCCAAAGAACCCAGAAACTGTTTGTGGAAATTCCACTCGGTTCATGTCTTATTAAAATAATTGATCATTTTAATAGAGACCCTAAGTCTAAACTTAGGGAAATTCAATAATTAATGGGTATTAATAAGACTAAGTGTGAATCTTCTAGAGAACGAAGATCAAATCAAGTTTTAATCTTAGCCATTGATTATACTTCTAATCTGGGTCGTTGATTCATCAATGAGAAGATTATAAAAGAAGGCTTGAGGCTCATTTGGAAAGTAAGCAAGGCACACACTCAATAACCCGAAAGAGATCGATTCTAAAGGAATAGAATTCGATTTCAGAGGAGGATTTGTGGGGCAGAGTTGCAGAAGCAGAAGGAGAAGAGGGAGTCAATAGTGACTAAGAAGGAGGAGAGAGGGACGCAGGGGGTCACAGAAGGTACCACAGTGTACCCACGCAGAGCCCACGCAGAGTGACGTAGTCCAGCGCAGGGACTGCGCAAAGAAGCACGCAAAGTGATGTAGAGGAACACAGTGGACCTTCCGAGTGTCAAGATATCTTTGAAAGGAACCAAGGAATTTGTCTCAGGTGTTTTCTAAAATAATCTGCCACTTATTCCTTGTAAAGAATTCATTTGCTGAAGAATAATACAAACCCTCATCTGCTGCACCGGTTTTCCCACATTGGGTTTTTCCAGGAACTATTGTCTAAAAATAAGTGTGTACATTTGATTGTTTCTTATGCTTATTTTTCTTATTGTTCCTTTCTCTCAATATACATTAGTGCATGTTGCAGTAGTATTTATTTCGAAATTTACTGAAAGGTTTCTGTAAATAACTTATTGAAGTAATAAGTAGGAGAAATAAATCTATCACTGCAATTGTATATTTCTAGATTGAAATTTTCACATATATATGAGGCTACAAGTACTATAAATACAAAAGACTAATACTTATCATCATAATCCTCATCAAAAATAGCAGCAGAAGCATGCTCAACAGTGGATGGTGTAGCTGAAGAAGATGATTGGTCAATTCCACTTCTATGCTCCTGGTCCTCAATATCCATGGCAGCAAGAGAGAGCTCCAAATCAGGACTTTCTGGATCCACATCCCATTCTTTAGAAGGACCATTTCCATATTTTGGACCCCTACGAGATGCAAGGCGAAGGTTGGAGTGCACATAAACAAGATCCTCTGCCTTCTGTGAACCCAACCTGTTGCACTTCACATTATGAATAAAACCATAGGTGCTCCAATTCCTTTTTGCTGATAAAGAGCTTGCCACTTGTCAAAGGACGCGAATGGCAAGTGCAAATGTACACCATTTTCTCCATGACAAATCCACCACCTAACTGGATTCACAGTGCTTCTCTCCTCCAAAGACGATATATCTGAATAATCATCTATTCCTGCAACAAAACTGACAAATTCTTCCTTCAACTCCCTATGTAGATGAACTAGAAACATTCTCATAAGGGCTTTTTTTAACCCCATTAGCCACCTCTCTATCCTTAAGGGGTGCCTTCCTCTACCCATTGCTTTGAGAAATAATCTCCTCATCATAAAATTTGGGGTTCAAGGCATGTGCTAAAGTGTGCAATGGAGTGTTGAAATTGTTCCACCTATCAACAATGATTTTTTTGACTAAATCAGCAAAATGATCATCTACAAACAAAAATTCTAGAGACTCTTGTGAAATTATTTCCATAGTTTTCTCAACCATGGAATCCATGCCATCATATCCCTCTCCTAAGAAAGGTTGGTCAGTGTTAGCATTCAGAAGAAGCTCAAATGTAGGGGTTGTGAACTTTAGCAAGAAATCTATCTTGCTCCACCAACCCTCGTGTTGACGGGAAAATATGTCCGGCCAACAGTAGGGGATCTCCCCGGTAGAAAGTCCCAATTAGACTTTGAACCGTTTGGAGTAGGGATCCCGTCCGGGGTGTGGGTCCGGCTACCACTTAAATGACTTCCTCTTCGGTCTCGAACAACCTGATTGAATCTGCAAACATACACTCATTCACATGATACAGAATACATGACTGATGTATCAAAACTGATATATGACACCGTGCGTAGCAAGGGAATAAACAAAATGCATGCGCCTAGGAAATGTCGTTAGCAACACATCTATGGGGTAATGCATACAAGATAATCTGACCACCAAAGAAACAGTTCTTTAATGGCGAGAATATCCCTTGACTTTCCGAAAGATATAACGAAATGCTAATAAAACAGTTCATTAACATTCATCATAAGAGTAAATAGCAAACTTGAGCATCATCAACACAATCACAGATAGCTATGGAGCATGAATGATACTATTAATAACACAGATTCATTAATCAAAAGATATTCTGAAACTATACGCAGAATACACACAGTGTTGTCACAGCTAGACACATCATCCAATCAAAGGGATTTTAACAAGTATTTGTATTACATATGTCAAGAGTATGATTCTTCAATTACAATGCAATGTTGCCTTTCGGTCCACAAAAGAGGAGCCCTTTACTATGTGCCCTACAGGGGTATTTATAGATTCAAGAGACGCCCTTATGGCCTTCTGACGCTTCAACTTCCCGAAGGTTCAGCTTCCCTGCGACCTTTTCCACACTTGCGACCTACGACCAGAAAATTGCAACCTGTGACTTGGTCGCAAGTGCGACCTGCGACTTGGTCGCAGGTGCGACCTGCGACCCAGCGGTTAAACTATGGAGGTGGTCGCGTAATTGAGGTTTCTGGAACATCAACTTTCTTGCCCTTGAGGAAATCTCGCCAAGTCTGGTAATCTGCTGTTATAGGAGCGACAAGAGGGCTTTCCTCTTTTATTCGATGCATACATTCTAGGGCATTCGGTACCAGAGTCTCCTTCTTCTGAGAGATCAGCATTGAGAGGGAGGCAAGCTTGGTATAGATTTGTACTGGAGTGACAAGCAACCGATTTAGGTTCTCTTGTGATGCCTCGAATTCTGGTGCCGCAGCAGCTTGTCTCACGGGTTGCAGAAAAGACTAAATTTCCTGCTCTACCTGCTCCCAGTCTTTAGTTTCATCCAGTGCCCCTAATGACGGAATGTGATGAAGAGCGTTCATGGAGTCAATACCACTGATCAGGTGATTATATGCAGACATCACTTTGTCCAAATCTTTGGCCAGCTTGTCTTTGGACTGCATATTCATCCAAATTTGTACTTTGGCTTCTTGCGTATGACTCCAATCCTTCCTAGGCACATGTTCGGGAGCTTGCTGATACTGCGCTGTCCAGTTCATCATTTTGTCCAAAGCTGCCGAGGCTTCCCTGAGCTGCTCGTGCTTCTGTTTGGTTTCCTCTCGTGCCTCTGCTAATGGGGCCACTGTTTGTTTTAGTGTGAGCATTTCTTTATATACTTGCCTCATGGTCATTTCCAACACATCACACTCTTTCCTGACCGCCAGTGGGACCTCGTTCACTTGGGCGGGCTTACTTTGGAGCTGTAGCATCTCACTTTCTAGTCTTGATTTCTCTTGCTCCGCTGCTTTTAGCCTGTTCTGTAAAGAAATAATTTCCCTGCTCATCCTAGTGACATTTTCCTCTGTGGCCGCGGCAAAAGCGGTGCCTGCTGACGCTATCATAACAGGATTAGTCCTTGTGTCTAGGACTATGTCCTTTCCGGTGGCGACCGTAGAGATGGCGGGATGGCCTTGCGCTAAGGATTTCCTTTTCTCTTGCCGTATTTTGAAAGAGAATTGGTCAAATGTCAATCTGGTCAGGTCGAAGACTTCTTCTTCCTGCGTCCCAGGAAAATCATCAACATTGAGGGTACTTTTCGCGCCACCTGAAGGGATATCCAGGGGAGATAGGTCAATGTCGTCTATTAGCTCGTCCTCCTCATCCTGTGTTTGATCCTTTTCTTTTTCCTTTTGTCGGCGCTCGGCCTCCGCCTTGTCGTGTTCCTCCTTCTTCCTGCGTTCTGCCTCTGCCTCTGCTTCCTTTTCAGCTTTTCTCTTTCGCTCTGCCACAGCGGCTTGTTCTTCCTTCTTTTGACGGTCAACTTTGTCGAGTTCTTCCTTAAGTGCTTTTTCTGCCGCCGCCTGTGCCTCCTTTTCCTGTCTCTCCTTTTCCTCTTCCTTTTTCTTCTTTCGCTCTGTCTTGGCATCTTTCTTACGTTTCTCTTCATCCTCCTTCATTTTCTTTTCCTCTTCCTTCTTGGCTTGGGCTTCTGCTTCCCTTTGCTGATCCGTGGTGTCAGGCCCCGTACCGGTCTGTGTTCTCTTATCTTTGGAGGAAGAAGAGCCTCCAAGCTTATGGCTTCTATCTCCTAAATTCTGGTGATCCTCTTCTTCTCGGTCAGAGTCGATCCCTGGAGCTAGATGCCTTTCTGCGTTGTACCAGTTTCTTTTTTCGTCCTCTGCCGGGCGCTCGACGTGTTGATAACTCCATCTAAAATTGGCCCTTTTACAATGCTCAGGAACTATCCTGACTGGGTCATAAGTTCGGCAATCCAGATTTCTGAAGTGATAACTTTTTACCTCTTCCCCTTCACGCACTACTTCCCTGGAGTCCTTGACTGTATAAGCACCAATGGTGAGAGGTAGAGCGGGCCAAGGTTTCTTCTTCCCTTTGGAAAGGACGTTAGAGAAACCCGAGGTCATCTGGAAACATACCTCCTGCATGAGCACCTTATCGGTAATAAACTTAGGCAGAGCATGTGGTGCTTTAAACGAGCCAAATACTCGGATGATTGTGAATTCAGCGAATGGAAACCAATGTGCCACCTGACCTAGTGTCTCCATTGCTCGCCAAGACATGCAGGGGGTGTCTTGACCAAATAGTTTCCCGTAAAGGGCGGGAATGAATATATGAGAGATTTGTTCGATGTCTGACTTGTACCTGGATTCCCAGAATACCTTGGTCTGCAAATGTATTGCCTGGGTCTGTTCGGAGTCCCAGTTATGTGGCCATCCCTCAACATGCAGCTGGGCACAGACAACATCTAATAGATACGACGCCATATAGAATTCTGATGGCGCTCCCTCATCTGGGGCTAAAGCTGAAGCCAAATTTGTGTGCATGGAGCCCATTAATATACCAGCCCAATTGAACCGAGTGCCGTGTACTGTTACGTGTTCCATAATGGTTGCCCATGTTCCGTTGAAAGTGGTGGCGTCCGAACGCCCGTATACTCTGCACAGCATGGCGGCCACTAACTTATACACCTTTCTCAGACTGGCCACCGGGTACTCCTGGTCTTTTTTTATTTTAAATTTATCTGGTTCTGCCCACCATTTTCTGATTGTATCAACCATCGGCACTTCATTTGCAGAAAACCATCTCGGAGTGAAGTTTACCTCTGGTTTGGGGAGCGAGTAGGTAGACACTGTTGCTGACTCTCCAGTTGCAAAAACTTACCCTCCACTATCTCGGATTGTGAAATTCTTAGGATCCGTCTTCTGTATGATCTAGTCTAACATTTCTGGGCACGGAAAGATGGCGGGATGTGACCCTGCTAGGTGCAATTTGGATTTATTAACCTTCAGATATACCTCCCGGTCCGGGAGATCTTCTGGAAACTCATCTTCTGGTATGGCGAACTCGCGGTATACTTCATACCACCTAAGGCTGTCCTCCTTTGCGAAGGTGCAAAGGGTGTCTCTGTATATTGGTGGAGGAGATGTTTGTATGTCTGTGTCCGACTCTTCCTCCACTACCTGCTTAGTTCTCCTTCGAGATACCCGGGGTGCCATATCGCTAGAGTCGGAGAGGACCGGTACCGTATCTACTCTAAATTCACCTGTTGCATTCAAGAAAGAATCCCAGGATGAGAAAGACATGATGATAATGGCTAAATAAAGTCTACACATGCAAAGTTTAATTCACTGTTCTCTGGGAGTCGCTGGGTCGCTGATCCACAAAAAGGACTCACATGCGACCTCGCGACCTTGCGACTAGGTCGCAGGGTCGCAGGGTCGCTAACAGGGAGTTTTGCGACCTTGCGACCTTGCGACCGGGTCGCTAGGTCGCAGGTCGCACTTGAGCCTGCCAGGGGGTTTCGCGCGCGCGCGGTTTTGCGGATAAACTTTCCCTACAGGGAAAAATACGCGGCTTGAAAGGGTCTAAACTGACAATAAGGCATAGCCATGAGGAATTGGGCAAGAGACGGGTGACCCTGGGGTTCATGAGAGACAAAACAATGATGAAACTCAACAGAAAAACCCTACATCTTCTCCAGCAAGTAAATAAGACCGTGGGGAGGCTCAATAATGGCAAGAAATGCTTAAGAAGGAAACATAGGGAGGAAAAGGCAACTTACCCGGAAGAAAACGCGCCAGTCGACCTGTCAGAGTAATTCCACGGTTTTCGCCGCGAGCTACAAATGCGACCTAGCGACCCGACCTTATATAAAAGGGTCGCACGTGCGAGTACTAAATGAGGTCGCAAGTTGTAAGTTTGCGACCTCGCGACCTCGCGACCTTAAGGTCGCTGGGTCGCAAAGGTCGCTGAGTCGCTAATTCCCTTAATACTTCATTTTGCGACCTTGCGACCTTGCGACCTTAAGGTTGCTGGGTCGCAAGGTCGCAAATTTCTTGACTTCCGACTCTTGCGACCTGGCGACCTCTGCGACCTTAAGGTCGCAAAGTCGCATAGGTCGCATGGGTCGCAAATCATGGATCCGCGACTTAGCGACTTGCTCTTAAAAACTTTACTTGGCTTTTTTCCTTCTTTAGTTTCAAAGGGGCTCCAAAAATTTTGAAGTGCGTGTTATGATTTTATGTATTTTTGGAGGGTGTTGTAGGAGTTACAACACCTCGTTAAGACACAATCTACGCACCGTATATCCCCACTCTGAACTTTCCTGTCTCCACTCAACTCACAATTGACTCACCACCATAGAAACTAATTCTTGCTTAACACCAACAAGGGGACGCATCATTATGAACTTTGAGGCATATCTTATCTCGGTAACTTTTAACAACTCCAATTTGGAACACTCGAGAAATATTGCTTGAGATCGGTGGTGGTTGGTGATGAATTTAACAATCTCCCTTGCTTCCCCTTTGATTTCCTTTATACATGGAACTTTATTGTCGATCTCCTCTAAGATCAGATTCAGATTATAGACAATGCAAGGTGTCCAAAATATGTGATCATACCTCCCCTCAATAATTAAACCTGCAACTTTGCAAACTGGTGCATTATCTGTGATAACTTGCACAACCCTGTTAGGACATATTTGTTCAATAGATTTTATAATAACATCAACAATGAATTGTGCATGTTTTACCTCTACTGAGCAGTATTCCGCCTTTAAAAACATTGCTCCTTTTGGTGAAGTGGCAATAATATTTATCAATGGTCTGTGCCTTATATCTATCCATCCATCTGAGACTAGTAGCCCTAGAGCTACTCCAGGAAGAACAAATTGGTGATAATATATCCTCCACAAAATCCTTTTCATTTTTGAGAAGTTGAGTTCTAACTTTCTCATAGTTGGGCCCCTTTTACCCTTGAGGAGCTTTGTTAATTGCCCTTATTATATCTTGCCAGTAAGGAGAGCGAGCAACATTGAATGGGATACCAGATGCATAGATGCACCTAGCCACTCTGGAACCAACCTCTTCTCTTGCTTGCACATTCACCAATTTAGCAATTATGCTATCTTGAACTGTAGCGGATACCCCTCTGGATGGTGGTTGTTCTGGTTGTTGAGTGGCTCTCCTCTTCCTCGCTTCAGCTACAATCCTTGGCTTAATGTTTGTTGGAGCTTTAGGAGTAGCTTGACTAAGCTCTTCATGCCTTCTTTTAATTCCATCCACCTGATCTTGTTCTCTTTGATATGCCTTCCTCACCAATGGATTTGTTATTTTTGTGCAACCTACAATCCTTTGTCCTCCTCCATGCAAAAGATCTGCCTTCACTCTTGGGTAAGAACCCTTGTACGAATTACTGCAAAGATTACATCGCCATTCCCATGAGACACCACCTCCACATTTTTGAAGCTTCTGAGCATGCTTCCTGTTGACCACACTTTGTCAACGACCCCATAGCAGTACACCCCCATTTTTTCTCAAATGGGACTTATCATGTTCGAGCCTCGTGTCATCCAGATTTCATCGACGGTCGACAGTTTTTTATAATGATGTAAACCCACTCTGCATGTTATGATGTAAATGATCTAAGTAAGACCGTCCATGTATGTAACACTAACAACCTAGGTAAGCCTAGTATGTTGTTGATGATTTCCATCCTAGGAGGTTTTTTGTCTCACTGATTCACGTAAGTGATCGGCAGAGTTTTTCCCTCTAGCCTCACCCCAAAGCTAGGGTGGATTTTGTCATCAACATGCTAAGTGAGTCCTAGTGTTTTCTATCGAGTCCTTGTAAAAGTAGTTTGAGCTACTTGGTCTACTAGATCATATTTTGAGTCGCAGAATTGAGTATTTATTTGAGGGTCTATACGAATGGGTATTCCCCCTTCATGTATGTAAATGTATTATCTCATGTAAAAGAGGGTTGGAAAAATAATTATAATCCCCTCTTAGTCAATTAATTAAATTTTCAAGTCAATTAATTAATAAAATCCTAAACCAGAAATTTAATTAATTTAGGGTCCTAAATTAGGATTAAATCTTTAAAGGCAAAATTGTGGGTCCTTGGAAAATGATTTTGAAAGCCCCAGGTCAAGGGAATATTGCGAATTTTAAGAAATATTGGACCCTTGGGCCTTGGTGGTTAAGTCAAGGTCAAAATTTTGGGGTAATTAACTCAAAAATAATACTTTTGAGTTAATTAAAATTGAATTAAATGATAAATTCGTTTTTTTCCCAAAATTTTAATTTCAACGCTCCAGATTAAAAGATAATTAAATCTTTTGGATGGTTGAGATTATTTTGACGAGGATCATCCAAACTAGCCGTTCGAGATCTTGTCCTATAAATTTAGAGGTCTTTCTCATTCTTGAGTCATCCGATCTCAGGATCGTGCACTTGCTCTTAGAAGCTCTTGTAAACTTTTGAGGAATAATGCATAAAGACTTTGGGGTTACAAATCTGGATGTTTCTTCTCAGATCTATGTGGTGAATTGTCTCTGAACTCTGCTACTTTGTTTCTTGCATTTTATGGTTGATGGACTTCATGGATTAATCTGCATATAGGTATCTTATGCAGTTTTCTAGGTTTATAAAATAACATTCTGATTTTTCTGCAAAGGTCTCATGTTGTTTTCTTAAATCTCTATCGATCTAAGATTCAGATCTATGTGTGCAGAGAAATTTTTTTAAGATTGGGCATCTGGGGAAGTCTTCGGTTGGACCAGCCGACTCTCAATAACATAAATCTGATAAGCTCTTTATTTGTTAAATTCCAGGTCTATCTTACGAAATTGGTGGTTTTGCAGGGTTTTCTAGGGCTTGTGCCTCTCACTAAAACTTTAAATCTCTGAAAATTGTGCTAAAACGGATTCAGATCTGACCATGAGGGTTTTAAATCTGTAAACTAATTTGTAAATTTGTAAATTTCTTTAGACTGTAAGGGTTTAATCATTAAATTGGCATGTATATCTTCAGATCTTGCAGGTTGTGAATTTGAATCATAAATTTTTTTTTAATTTTTGAAAGCCAAATCCAGTCCCCAAGGGCCAGATCTGGCCTCAAATCATCTCTGTGGACACTCTGGATGTCATTGGATTCGAACAACGTTGAAAATCTAACTTTGAAGGAAGAAATTGTGTGAACTGGGTTATTCACTACATCTGACCTTCATCTGTGTCCATGTTTCTTCTGCAATCGTCCATCCACTGCATTTCTTCTAGCAGCTCTCTACAATTGAACCTTACTGCCCAGCATTCATTTCGTTGTCCCACTTCTTCCTTATTTCCTTGCCGTCTTCTGCCATTTCCTCGACCTTCATCTGCGTTCATTTTTTCTCACTACTTTCGAACTCTCTTCATCATTCGATTCCTCATCCATTCAATTTCTGCATGCCCTCACGTCCATCAGCTCTGCACATTTGACCACTGTCCAAGCGCTCTCCATGCCATCCAAGTCGACCCTCTGCCTTCATGCGTCGATTTTTCCTTCATTGCTCCTGCCCTCGCTTTTCTCCCTCGCGTCCAAGTCTGCTGCTTCAGCTCGATCCTCCTCTTCCGCTGTCGTGCCTCCTCTCGTCCGTCGACCTGCATCAAAGCATCAACACATATACAGTATCAAAATCATAAAACCCAAGCGATAAACCTTACGTCTTTGTCTTTTCATTGGATTCGGAATTTTGTTTTGGGTTAGCATAATGTACATTCTTTTTGTTTGTTAGATGTTAGTAAAGTTTTAGTCTAGACTTAGATTTTTAATATTCGATTTTTGTTAAGTTAATCATAGGCTAGGTTTGATTAGGATTTTAGGTTTCGATTTTTTTAAGTTTAGATTTAATGTATAGTTTGTAAGGTAGCGATTAGCCATAGTTTTTTTTTTTTTTTTTTTTAGTTTTAATTAGATTTTGTCTTGAATTTCTTTTAGATTTTAATAAATTTAGTTTAGTTTGTTTTAAGATCTAACTTAGGTTTTAGTTTAGATTTAATTTAGTCTAACTTTAGCTTTAATTTTAGATTTTAAATTTTAGATATTAAATTTTAATTTAACCTTAGTTTAATTTTAACTTAGTTTTAATTTGTGTGTTTAGTTTCAGACTTGACCTTTAGATTTTGATTAGAGTTGATTTAGTTTTAGATTAAATTTTTAATTTAGAACTTGATTTAGATTCAAAAAATAATAAAAAATAGAAAAAATCTCGAAATCCTAAAAATCTAGAAAATACAAAAATATAAAAAAAAAAATTCAAATTTTCTATAGTCAAATACACTAAAAATTTTTATCTAAAGTTTGACTATAGATCATTTAAATTTTCGAACTGGGTTATAATTGGAATATTTTTGTTTTCGGAAATCTTTCAAGTATCTGGCATTCTCATATTATTGTGAATTCAAGTGCTTCATGGTTGTGGCGTTTTCAATTAAATATTGTGATCAATCATGTTTTAATAAGCGACAGTTAATCATCACTTACTTGTTTATAATTGCATAACGGGATTTTGTTTGACTCCATAAGGCACTGGTCTTAAACGTAAAATCTAATTTAGATCTATGAAATATCGTTCATTTTATCAAGTATTTGATGTTTTAGCTGTGTCTCCTGAATTCTTCATCCTCATTTCTAAAAGGGTCTACCTCCCTTAGCTTGCAAGGAGACAGCTTAAATAGAGAGATTGGGGATAAAGGTGACAGCCCCCAATCTGAGCCATTGTTGCAGTGTCTGGACAATCTGTGCGACAACATTTTTTGGCGTCGTTGTCGGGGATAGAGTTTTTTCTGTCCTTGGTCTTAACGACATTTTATAATCTTCAAATCTTCTTTCGCCATTCATTAGCCTGTCGCAAGAGATCACATTTTTTGGCGTCTTTCATCTCTTCATATTTTTATCGTCTTATCTTTCGTCATATCACTAATCATTTCATCATCGTATTTTTAGCACCTGGACATTTCGGTTGGCTTCTTGTTTGGGTGGCAACTCCACTTATTCATCTTTTTACTCCCAGACAAGAATCCCCCCCTGATATCCATCCACTATCTCTCGATTATTTCTTCTGTTTTAGAATTAGTTTCATGTTCAAGTGGCGACTCCAATTCTTTCATTTCTTACAAGAGTTCCTGCTAAGAAGTTCGCTTCTTGAGAACCTTTTGACTATTCTTGAACACGAATCTATTTCTAAAATCCTAAAAACGATATCATGGATGTTTTTGCCCCATGTAATTTTGCTAATATTCAGGGTTATCCCCATGATCTCCCTCAAATGGATAAATTACCTTCTTTTCAAGGAAATGATGCAGTTAGTGTTAAATCTCATTTGTTTGCTTTCACTAACTGGTGGAATAGAATTGCAGTTGCAAATAATAATTTTGATGATGTAAAGATGAAAACTTTTGTTCTTACTTTTGGTGAGGATGTTGCTGAATGGTTCATGGAAAAACCTGATAATTCATTTGATACTTTTGAATCAATTGTAGTTGTCTTTAAGGAAAAGTATGGTGATAAAAGGGAAGATCGGCATTTGGTAAGGGAAATCAGTACTATAAAAAAGGAAGAAAATGAAACGACTGAAGAATTTAACAGGAGATTTAATGGTATCCTTAGAGAAATATCTCAAACTCATAAACCTCCTGATGGATCTCTTCTGAATTTTTACATTGATGCTTTTGATTCTGATACTTCATATGAGTTAAGGCAGGCTAAAACTGCAAATTATAAGGCTTGTCAATCTTTAGCTGAGGAGATTGAAAAGGATAAGAAAGCATCTGGAATGTCCAAAACTCCAGTTTTTGATGGGTCTTTGACAGATACTAAGTTAAAAGAACCTCTAGAAGATGATGATGATCCTATGAAAAATTTAATGCAAAAACATGAAAGCATGGAGCTTAATCATGCTAAGAAACTTGAAAGCATGGAGCTTAATCAAGCAAAATTAATCTCTGACCATGCTAAAGAAATAGGTGTCTTACAGGCTAGGTTGGATCAAATGGAAAGGGCTCAAACGCAGAATTCCCAACCTAGAAATAATAATGCTTTGCAGGAAAGAGGCCTATCTTATGAGCAGAGACCGACAAATCAACTTGAGTTCGCAAATCTTGTGGATAAAGCTCTGCCTTATTGTAGAGCCTGTAATGATCTTCGTGAAGAGGTTACTTGCCATGTTTTCAAAAGAATCATAGCTAGTAGAATGGCAGGGTCAAGCCATCAAATTAATATTGTTGGTAAAGACTATCACGTGCATATAGAAGATCATGAAAGTCAGGTTAAGGAACCAGCTCAGATGATTAAGGATGTGCAACCCAATCATATGCAAATGATTCAAAACATGGAAGCTAACCAAATCAATCTTCAAAATAAGATAACTTCCATGGAAACAAGTCATGCACAGGAAATAAATGTCATGGAAAATAGGTTAAAGATAATGGAAGTTAATCATTCTAATCAAATGTCCATCATGGAAGCAAGACACACCCAGGAAATGACTACCATGAAGGAAAATCACTTGTTGGAGATGAGTTCCATACAGAAAAGGTTAGAAAAAATGGAAAAATTACATATACAAAAGTTTCAACCGAAATTTGATTATGAAGATTCATCAACAGATCATAAGACTTCTTGTCTACTAAAGCCATTCTCATCTCATCACACGGAGGATTTCACTATGGTTTCAAAGGATGTTGAGAAAGACCAAGCTTGTGTGTCACCATTGACAGAGTCTATCCAGAATAATATTGGTCACGCTCCAGGTTCTTCAGATATTTTGTACAAACATCTTCAAGATGAGGACAAGAAATCTACAGTGGTCTCATTGTTGACATCACAACCCACTCAGAATAAGAGAAAGAAGCAGAAAAGAAGAAGTAAGTGGTTTGATTCGTCTGATAGTCAAGAGCAGCTTGATATTCGGATAAGACAGAGTCCTACATTGTGCAAGATTGGACATGGCACATATGAAAAGCAACCAACAGACTTGCCTAAAAGCAAGCAAATACTCAGCATACACTATATTGAGCACATCTGATGCCACAAGGCATCCTCTGTATTGTATCTCTAACCTTGCACCTTGTTATTTCAGCATTTCATTTTGCAGTTAGAGTAGATTTACTTTTAATGTTAAGTAGAATAATAAATAAAAGAAGAGCTTCTATTTTTCATGAGCTTAATGTTATATGATGATATTTGGATGGACGCTACTTATGTAATCTTGTGTGTTCCTTGGATGCAGATTCTGGATTCTCACATTCCTTCAATGAAGCAACGTGTCCCCAAGTAGAGCCAGATGTTGACTACACTTTGTCAACGACCCCATAGCAGTACACCCCCATTTTTTTTCAAATGGGACTTATCATGTTCGAGGCTCGTGTCATCCAGATTTCATCGACGGTCGACAGTTTTTTATATTGATGTAAACCCATTCTGCATGTTATGATGTAAATGATCTAAGTAAGACCGTCCATGTATGTAACAACCTAGGTAAGCCTAGTATGTTGTTGATGATTTCCATCCTAGGAGGTTTTTTGTCTCACTGATTCACGTAAGTGATCGGCAGAGTTTTTCCCTCCAGCGTCACCCCAAAGCTAGGGTGGATTTTGTCATCAGCATGCTAAGTGAGTCCTAGTGTTTTCTATCAAGTCCTTGTAAAAGTAGTTTGAGCTACTTGGTCTACTAGATCATATTTTGAGTCGCAAAATTGGGTATTTATTTGAGGGTCTATACGAATGGGTATTCCCCCTTCATGTATGTAAATGTATTATCTCATGTAAAAGAGGGTTGGAAAAATAATTATAATCCCCTCTTAGTCAATTAATTAAATTTTCTGGTCAATTAATTAATAAAATCCTAAACTAGAAATTTAATTAATTTAGGGTCCTAAATTAGGATTAAATCTTTAAAGGAAAAATTTGTGGGTCCTTGGAAAATGATTTTGAAAGCCCCAGGCCAAGGGAATATTGCGAATTTTAAGAAATATTGGACCCTTGGGCCTTGGTGGTTAAGTCAAGGTCAAAATTTTGGGGTAATTAACTTAAAAATAATACTTTTGAGTTAATTAAAATTGAATTTAATGATAAATTCGTTTTTTTCCCCAAAATTTTAATTTCAACGCTCCGGATTAAAAGATAATTAAATAATTTGGACGGTTGAGATTATTTTGACGAGGATCATCCAAACTAGCCGTTAGAGATCTTGTCCTATAAATTTAGAGGTCTTTCTCATTCTTGAGTCATCCGATCTCAAGATCGTGCACTTGCTCTTAGAAGCTCTTGTAAACTTTTGAGGAATAATGCATAAAGACTTTGGGGTTACAAATTTGGATGTTCCTTCTCAGATCTATGTGGTGAATTGTCTCTGAACTCTGCTACTTTGTTTCTTGCATTTTATGGTTGATGGCCTTCATGGATTAATCTACATACAGGTATCTTGTACAGTTTTCTGGATTTATAAAATAACATTCTGATTTTTCTGCAAAGGTCTCATGTTGTTTTCTTAAATCTCTATCAATCTAAGATTCAGATCTAAGTGTGCAGGGAAATTTTTTTAAGATTGGGCGTCTGGGGAAGTCTTCGGTTGGACCAGCCGACTCTCAATAACATAAATCTGATAAGCTCTTTATTTGTTAAATTCCAGGTCTATCTTACGAAATTGGTGGTTTCGCAGGGTTTTCTACGGCTTGTGCCTCTCACTAAAACTTTAAATCTCTGAAAATTGTGCTAAAACGGATTCAGATCTGACCATGGGGGCTTTAAAACCTGTAAACTAATTTGTAAATTTGTAAATTTCTTTAGACTTTAAGGGTTTAATCATTAAATTGGCATGTATATCTTCAGATCTTGCAGGTTGTAAATTTGAATCATAAATTTTTTTTTAATTTTTGAAAGCCAAATCCAGTCCCCAAGGGCCAGATCTAGCCTCAAATCATCTCTGTGGACAATCTGGATGTCATTGGATTCGAAAAACGTTGAAAATCTAACTTTGAAGGAAGAAATTGTGCGAACTGGGTTATTCACTACATCTGACCTTCATCTGCGTCCATGTTTCTTCTGCAGTCGTCCATCGACTGCATTTCTTCTAGCCGCTCTCTACAATTGAACCTTACTGCCCAGCATTCATTTCGCTGTCCCACTTCTTCCTTTCCTTGTCGTCTTCTGCCATTTCCTCGACCTTCATCTGCGTTCATTTTTTCTCACTACTGTCGAACTCTCTTCATCATCTGATTCCTCATCCATTTGATTTCTGCATGCCCTCACGTCCATCAGCTCTGCACATTTGACCACTGTCCAAGCCCTCTCCACGCCATCCAAGTCGACCCTCTGCCTTCACGCCTCGAGTTTTCCTTCGTTGCTCCTGCCCTCGCTTTTCTCCCTCGCGTCCAAGTCTGCTGCTTCAGCTCGATCCTCCTCTTCCGCTGTCGTGCCTCCTCTCATCCGTCGACTTGCATCAAAGCATCAACGCATATACAGTATCAAAATCATAAAACCCAAGCGATAAACCTTACGTCTTTGTCTTTTCATTGGATTCGGAATTTTGTTTTGGGTTAGCGTAATGTACATTTTTTTTGTTTGTTAGATGTTAGTAAAGTTTTAGTCTAGATTTAGACTTTTAATATTCGATTTTTGTTAAGTTAATCGTAGGCTAGGTTTGGTTAGGATTTTAGGTTTCGATTTTTTTAAGTTTAGATTTAATGTATAGTTTGTAAGGTAGCGATTAGTCGTAGGTTTTTTTTTTTTTTTTTTTAGTTTTAATTAGATTTTGTCTTGAATTTCTTTTAGATTTTAATAAATTTAGTTTAGTTTGTTTTAAGATCTAACTTAGGTTTTAGTTTAGATTTAATTTAGTCTAACTTTAGCTTTAATTTTAGATTTTAAATTTTAGATATTAAATTTTAATTTAACCTTAGTTTAATTTTAACTTAGTTTTAATTTGTGTGTTTAGTTTCAGACTTGACCTTTAGATTTTGATTAGAGTTGATTTAGTTTTAGATTAAATTTTTAATTTAGAGCTTGATTTAGATTCAAAAAATAATAAAAAATATAAAAAATCTCTAAATCCTAAAAATCTAGAAAATACAAAAATATAAAAAAAAATTCAAACTTTCTATAGTCAAATACACTAAAATTTTTTATCTAAAGTTTGACTATGGATCATTTAAATTTTCAAACTGGGTTATAATTGGAATATTTTTGTTTTCAGAAATCTTTCAAGTATCTGGCATTCTCATATTATTGTGAGTTCAAGTGCTTCATGGTTGTGGCGTTTTCAATTAAATATTGTGATCAATCATGTTTTAATAAGCGACAGTTAATCATCACTTACTTGATTATAATTGCATAACGGGATTTTGTTTGACTCCATAAGGCACTAGTCTTAAACGTAAAATCTAATTTAGATTTATGGAATCTCGTTCATTTTATCAAGTATTTGATGTTTTAGTTGTGTCTCCTGAATTCTTCATCCTCATTTCTAAAAGGGTCTACCTCCCTTAGCTTGCAAGGAGACGGCTTAAATAGAGAGATTGGAGATAAAGGTGACAGCCCCCAATCTGAGCCGTTGCCGCGGTGCCTAGACAATCTGTACAACAACACTTCCAAAGAGGATAATATTCAACCCTTGAGTTGGACTTGGAGATTAAACTTGAACCTTGGTTGGAAGCCATTGCTGAAAACAAAATTAGAAAAACAAATTTGTAAAGAAAAAACGTTTTTCATAATTTTGGTAGAATAAACCCTAGAAAAATAGAAGAAACAACGGGAAAAAACCAAGAAAATGAATGCTTCTTACCCAAATTAATTTTGTGTAGCTGAAGCTATCCCAAAATACCACAAAAGACGAGAAATATGGTTGTAGCTGAGCCAAAAACCAAGAATGTCGTAGCTAGGAACTTTTCACTTCAAATCTTCTTTTGAAATCTCTTCCTCTTGCTGTTGAAATCTCCTTTGCTCACTAGGGAAAATGCCCTAGCTGAAGCACTACTATCTTCCTCTTCTCTCCTTGCTAAAATCACCATTCTCCAAGTGAAACGTCTTGCTCAATTCGTGTATTGAGTGAATGAGGTGAGAGTCTTTTTACAAGTTGAGAGATCCATCTAGAAGCATCCAAAAGATTCTTTACTCGCCAAATAAAATAATAATAAAAAACAAAACGCCAAAAAAATAATTTAATAATAGAAATCCGCGAAAACGCGCTCGTACGGCCTGGAAACGTGTTTCCGTCCATACGGAGCACGTTTCCTCCACGCAAAATGGCCCAATACGGACAGAAACCCATTTCCAAGTCGTACGGTACAGGTTTCCACGTTTTCGTTTCATTTCCAAGGGGAAACGACCCCCTGGCCAACGTTTTCTGCAACTTAGTGGCACCGTGATTAAATGGATATTTGTCATAACAAGAAATTGTTAAATTAATTAACAATTAGAAGAATTAATTCCAGTTGCTGCAATAGGGTTCCAGTGTAGGAATTTTCAAATGGTATCAGAGTGTTAGGTCCCTATATTACTAGTGTAGTCCCTTATTGTTGTTAGTGTAGGCCCCTTATTGTTATTGTTGTACCCCTGTAGCCCCCATATTGTTATTATTGTGCCCCTTAAAAGCCACTATTGTTATTATTGTGCCCTTACATTATTATTGCTAGGTCAGCTAGGATTGTATTGTGACTCCATGGACTCCTATATATAGAAAGGAGGTTTTTTCATTTGTATCATCCAAGAATTGCTCATTTATGGAATGTAAAGGAGGTTTCCCCCTCAAAGTGGCTGATTACTAAGGCGTTGATCTCTCTTTTCTTCTATTTTTGGAGCTGGTTTCATAACATTTGGTATTAGAGCTTTGGATTCTAGGGTTTCGCTGTTTCAAACAGGTCATCGTGGCATTTCCGTTATACCTTTTTTTCTATGAAGGTTCAGAAGCTAAAAAAAAAATCATTTGCGAATAAATCCTAAGGAACGTCGTGTAAAAATTTCACATCTTGGTTCGCAATATTTTCCGAGATATGATCTGTGAAAGTTAGGGTTTTTGCAGGCTCTCGAATTTCAACTCAAAGAGGTGACCTTGGGAAAATCGCATAACTCTCTCTCTCTGAGCATCGGATTGGACTTCTGTTAGAAGTATCTGAAATTACATGGAATGTAGTTCCTTGTGTATCAATTTCAGAGCCGAAAGAAGAAACAGTGACACGTGGCACGCCGTACAAGTTCTCTCTACTGAACCAGTCCATAATTAGGTCATTGTGGGAGATTGGGCATAACTTTGTCTTGAAGAATCCAAATCAAGTCAGACCTGTGGCATTGGAAAGAAGAATCAGAGGGCTACTAACGGACCGAAGATAAAATCTCGGGGATCCGAAATTACAGAGATACATCAGTGTCAATATCGAGCTCCTCAAAAGCAAGAAAAATGTGTGTATTGTTTTTTTCAAATTGCGTAAGTCTTGTTTGAAAAATCAGTTTGAAGTGATTCCAAGGGCATATTGAATTATAGATATCAATATTGGGTTCTAAAATGCTCCTTAAAAATAATTCAACACCCATTAAGCCCTCATAAGGCTATACTATGACTCATGAAGAGGAAGAAGTGAAACATGATATATCAAAATTACAAGAGCAAGTGCAACAAATTTCGCTCTCGCAAAAAGTAACCAAAAATGAAATGGATGGTTTGAAGAAAGGCATGGAAGCTAAGATGAATGGCATGGAAGCTAAAATGGAAGGTTTGAAGAAAGGCATGGAATCTAAGATGAATTGCATGGAAGCTAAGATGAATGGCGTGGAAGCTAAGATGGATGGTTTACAAAATGGCATGGATGGCATGGAAGCTAAGATTGATGGTATAGAAGAGAAAATGAAAGACAACATGGAAGACATGAAGAATGATCTAAAAGCAGACATGGAAGGTTTGAAGGAAGGTTTGAAAAAGTTGATACAAGAAATGATTCCTAATGGCAAAAAGATAGTAGACGAAAATCATGATGAGAACAAAATAAATGTTAATCGTGATTTCATAAACTCTAATGTTGGATTGAAAACCCACCATATTCCAAAGATCGATATGACGAAGTTTGATGGCAAGGATCCCGTAACATGAATACTACAGATAGAGCAATATTTTGATCTCAATAATGTGCAAAACACACAAAATTTACGCATTGCAACTTTATATTTAGAACAAAATAAATTTGTATGGTATCGATGGCTTTGCTCCCGTAAAAAAATTGTCACTTGGTCAACTTTTACAGAGGAAATGATAGCACATTATGAGGATACAAAGAGCAACACCTTCTTTAGCCAATTGATAAATCTCAAACAAAAGGGTTTCATGGGGCAGCGCATTGAGGACTTCCAAAATTGAATATAAGGGTAACTGATATTCCAGAGGAACACAGGATTGATCTCTTCATAGGTACTCTAAAGGATAACATCCAACATGAAGTTCGTGTTTTGGAACCTGATTCATTGGAGAAGGCATTCAGGTTGGCAAGAAAAGTTGAATATAAAATTATGGCGACAAGGAAGCCTACCACTCAATTCTATAAAGAAGGAAGTGTTGCTACGCCTAGATTTCCACAACCTACAAGGTTGACACCACAACAATTGGAAGAAAAAAGAGCAAAAGGGCTTTGCTACAGTTGTGAAAGCAAATACACTAAAGGTCATAAGTGTGCTGAGAAGAAATTATTTTACATAGATTGTGAAGAGGAAGAAGAAAATGAACAAGAAGAGGATATACACAAGGAACCAACCCTAGAAGAGGAAGAAATGAATCCGACCATATCGTGTAATGCACTGGTAGGAATTACCACTCCTCAAACTCTCAAGATACAAGGACAAATCAAGAAGAAAAAGGTAATAGTGTTGATTGATTCAGGTAGCACCCATAATTTTATTCATTGTAAAGTAGCCAAGGAATTAAATTGTTTCCTATACCCAGCACCAGAATGTCAAGTGATGGTTGCAAATGGAGGAACTATAAATTGCTCTGGAAAATGCCATAATATCAAGCTAACCATGGGGAAATATGTATTGAATAGTCCAATGCTTTCCATTCCTATGGGAGGTGCTGATGTTGTACTAGGAGTACAATGGTTACAATCTTTGGGGACGGTAGCTTTTAATTTTCAAGAACTTTTCTTGAAAAATTTTTTCAGAAGGAAAGGAAGTCGAATTATGAGGTATTGCAGGGAAGCCAGGAAGGATAATAAGCTCTAATGTCATGACAAAGCTTCTAAAGAAAGAACAACGATGCGTAATTGCACAATTATGCTCACTAGAAGTTCCAACATCAAAATCATCTATTTCTGCAGATCTCCAACAAGTCTTGGACAATCATTCCAAGGTGTTTGAAACTCCCAAAGGACTCCCACCTATTTGTGATCATGATCATGCTATTCATTTGATTCCGGGAAGTGTTCCTCCAAACATCAGGCCTTATAGATATCCTTATGTCCAAAAGAGAGAAATTGAACGTATGATTGCAGAAATGTTAGAGGCGGGTATAATTCAACCTAATCAAAGTTCTTTCTCTGCTCCTGTAGTATTGGTACACAAGAAGGATGGATCATGGTGAATGTGTCTGGATTATAGGGAGCTCAATAAGCTCACCATTAAAGATAAATTTCTCATTCCTATGATTGATGAATTATTGGATGAATTACATGGAGCAATTTATTTTACCAAGTTGGATCTTCGTTCAAGATATCATCAAATTAGAATGAAGACTGAAGATATTCCGAAAACATCATTTCGAACTCATGAGGGTCATTATGAATTTTTGGTCATGCCTTTGGCCTTACCAATGCACCTTCTACATTTCAAGGGTTGATGAATTCCATTTTCAAACCCTTCCTTAGAAAATTTGTGCTAGTATTTTTTGATGATATACTAATCTACAATAGGTCTTGGAAGGATCATGTTCAACATGTTGACAAGGTTCTCAAACTATTGCAGGAGAAACAATTATATGCAAAAACATCCAAATGTTTCTTTGGAGTACAAGAGGTGGAATATCTGGGTCATAATGTATCTCACGAGGGTGTTAAGGTAGACCCTAACAAAATTAAAGCCATTAAGGAATGGAAAGTCCCCACAACCATAAAGCAGTTGCGAGGATTTCTCGGGTTAACAAGGTATTATCACAAGTTTGTTAAGAATTATGGGAGAATAGTAGCACCTTTAACAACATTATTGAAGAAAGATGCATTTTCATGGACTCCTGAAGCAACTAAGGCCTTTGAACATCTTAAAGAGGCAATGTGCCTAGCACCGGTCTTAGCTACGCCAGACTTCACAAAAACCTTTATTGTGGAATGTGATGCCTCAGGAAATGGAATTGGTGCAGTTTTAATGCAGGAAGGAAGACCCATTGCTTTTGGAAGTCGTCCAATCAAAGGAAAGTATTTACAGAAACCTATTTATGAGAAGGAAATGTTAGCAATACTGCATGCACTAAAGAAATGGAGAACTTACCTAATGGGAAGACACTTCAAGGTAAAAACTGATCATGATAGTCTGAAACACTTTTTGGAACCAAGACTATCTTCAGAAGAGCAGCAAAAATGGGTCACAAAGATGTTGGGTTATGACTTTGAAATAATCTACAAAAAAGGAAAGCTTAATGTTGTTGCAGATGCACTCTCAAGAAAGAATGAAGAGGTGGAAGCATCGCTTTGTGCCATTTCTATTATCCAACTAGATTGGATAAATGAAGCAAGAGATGAATGGAAGAAGGACAAAGATGTATGGACACTCATTCAAAAGTTGCAGCAAGATCCTAGTACATCTGATACATTTAGTTGGAAAAATGATTCCTTATGTACAAAGATCGCTTATATCTTTGTAAGAATTCTCAACTAAAACAAAAGATTCTTCTGGAATTGCACACTTCTCCTTTAGGAGGACACTCAGGATTTTTAAAAACTTACCACAGGGTGAAGAAAGAATTTTTTTGGGATGGCCTTAAATCCGATATTCAAAAGTTTGTGGCGGAATGTTTGGTTTGCCAGCAGAATAAAGTGGAAACAATTAAGACCCCAGGACTTCTACAACCTTTATCCATTCCAAGTCAACGTTGGGAGGAGATTTCAATGGATTTTATCACAGGTTTACCTAAGTCCGAAGGAAAGAGTGTCATCATGGTGCTAGTTGATAGACTTACCAAGTATGCACACTTTTGTGCATTATCTCATCCATTTAAAGAAAGTACAGTTGCTACTACATTTATAGAAACAATTCAAAAGCTACATGGAAACCCAAAAATTATTGTAAGCGACAGAGATCCCATTTTTACTGGAAAATTTTGGATGGAATTATTTTCTTGTTTGGGTACTCAACTAGCTCATAGTTCATCTTATCATCCTCAATCTAATGGGCAAACTGAGATAGTGAGAAAATGTTTGGAAGGATATCTTCGTTGTTTTGTATCTGATAAACAAACACAATGGGTCAAGTGGTTACCTCTCGCTGAATGGTGATATAACACTTCCTTCCATACTGCAGCAAAAATAACCCCATTTATGGCACTTTATGGATATCATCCACCATCCATCGCATCATCTTTAAGAGAAAATTCTAAGGTTCAAGTAGTGGAAGATCACATCGAGCATCAACAACAAGTTCTCCAACTCTTAAAGGATAACCTAATTTTGGCACAAAATCGAAGAAACAACAGGCAGATCAACATCGCAATGAAAGAAGTTTTGATGTAGGAGATTGGGTATTTTTACGGTTACAACCATACAAACAAATGTCCCTCAAGCAAACTAAGAATAATAATAAATTATCGCCAAAGTAATATGGTCCTTACAAGGTGTTGCAAAACACTGGTACTATGGCATACAAATTGGAGCTTCCTGCTTCTTCTCGAGTCCACCCAGTTTTCCATGTTTCATGCTGAAAGAAGGTTATAGGTGACAAACTTCCAGTTCAAACAATATTTCCAGAACTTGATGAGGAAGGAAATATCATATTGGAACCTGAAGCAGTCATGGAAACAAGAACTCGACAACTACGAAATCGATCAATTTTAGAGTATCTCATCAAGTGGAAGAACTTATCCACTGAAGATTCCACATAGGAGGATGAGAATTTTATACAGAAGCATCCAGAGCTACTCAAGCGTTGAGGACAACACTTTTTTGAAGGAGAAGGGCATTGTTAGATCCCTATATTACTAGTGTAGTCCCTTATTGTTGTTATTGTAGCCCCCTTATTGTTAGTGTTGTAACACTGTAGCCCCCATATTGTTATTATTGTGCCCCATAAAAGCCACTATTGTTATTATTGTGGCCTTACATTATTATTGTTAGGTCAGCTAGGATTATACTGTGACCCCATGGACTCCTATATATAGAAAGGAGGTTTTGTCATTTGTATCATCCAAGAATTGTTCATTTATGTAATGTAAAGGATGTTTCCTACTCGGAGTGGCTGATTTATAAGGCGTTGATCTATCTTTTCTTCTATTTTTGGAGCTGGTCATAACACAGAGCACAGTTGATCAACTAAAGAGCTCAAGAACGAAGGAAAGGAATTTCGCTGCTCATAAAGGGCAGCAGGCCGAAATTCTCAAGAACAGTGCAGTCTTTTTGCCAGGAAGCCAAGTTGCTTGAGGAAGTTTGATTTTTCTGAGAGGGGAAGAAAAATTCGATCCTTCCAGATCGAGTGATTCCAAAGGAAGAGGGAGCAGCTCACATTTTTCATTGAGCAGATATCTCGCTGGACGCAGAGGGTTTTGCAGCAGATCGCTAGAGCAGAACTAGCGTCACGGTGGAAGAGAGAAGAGCACACACAGAGGTAAAATTTCTCTCAGGGAACTTCTAGTCTTAAATGTTGATTTTTGGTAGCATCGGATGTGCTTTAAGTCTCAAATTTTGCAGGGAGACTTACACACATGTATTCCAAAATACCCAGAAAGCGTTTTGTAAAATTCCTCTTCTATTATGCTAGTTGTATTTTGTACAAGAGATTTTGCTGAAGAATAATAAAAAAACCCTCATCTGCTACACCAGTTTTCCCACATTGGGTTTTTCCAAGGATGATTGTCCAAAAAGAACTGTCATTGTGATTGTACTTGTGCTAGCATTTTTTCCTTGCATTTACTTTCCACGGAATTTTTAATTGTGAAGACTGTAGTGTATTTTATTTCAATATTTACCGTAGTATACGATAAATAATTTTAGATCTAAGACTTTTGTGATCCATAACGTAGAAAAAATGCTTTCGGATTAATCACATTGTTAGGATTAGGTCAGTTAAAATAATTTGTTCAGTTAAAATAACAAATAGAAGAAATATAATCAGTTGTTGCAGTAGGATTCCGAGTAGCGAAATTTTCACATGGTATCGGAGAAAAGAAAACAAATCGAGAAGAGCCAGCGCTGAAAAGAAGAGGGAGATCAAGGGACTACGTAGGCAGTAGATCGAATCCCTAAGGAATTGCGCAGTCTAGTCCAGGAGGGAAATTTTTTTGTGGGAAAATCTCTCTCTAAGTGAGTCGACAGAGAGAGATTTCCAGATCGAAAATTTTCTAGTGACAGAGAGAGCAGCGAAGCAACTTCAGCACAGTGCAGTCTTCAGGTGGGATGAGGTTTTTGCTGGGCAGAAAAAGAGTCAGAAATTGAAGGAAAAATAGCACAGATAAGTATGGAAAATCAAGATGTCTCTGAATTATCTTCCAGATTGGAAGAAGACTTCGCATGCTTGTCAATTTTAGCATCTGCAGGTGTTTAGTACATTGATAGCGGGGCTTCAGCTCACATGACTGGAGTACGAGAATATTTCTCGAGCTATCAAGAAGAGCATATGGACTTCCAGATCACTATGGGAAACAAAATGAAATGCACACCAGCAAGGACAGGCACCATAGTGTTTAAGACGGAGAGAGGAACCAACATCAGAACCACTAATGTGTTGCATGTGCCCGAGTTAGGAATGAATCTGATTTCAGTGTCCCAATTACAGGAAAAGGGATACGATATACTTCATTGGAAATAAGGTATATGTAAAACATCCAAGTTGGAAGAAGATGAGACAAATTGGAGCTCGAAGCAACAAACTATACAGATTACAGCTCGAGTCTCCAATGGCACTGATAAGCATCAATCTTGATGGTGAAAAATATCTGAATGAACTATGGCACAGGCGAATGGGACACTTGCACCACATAGCACTAAGGATGCTCAGAGAGACTGTCCCGGGAGTTCCAGTCTTCAGTATTGAGCATGATGACGTATGCAGAGATTGCATACTAGGGAATTACGCTAATGTAGTTTTTCCCAGAAGTGACAACAGAGAAAGGCGTATTAGGATTGATACACTCAAATATTTGTGGCCCAATGCCCACAAGAGCTCTTAGCGGTGGCGAATACTTTGTCACTTTTATTGATGATTTCTCCAAAAAAACTTGGATCTACTTCCTAAAGACCAAGGATGAGGTCTTTGATCGGTTTAGAGAGTTTAATGCTATCATGGAGAACATGATACGGTCAAAGATAGAGGTATTTTGCTCATATAATGATGGAGAATATACAGATAGAGACTTCACAGATTTCTGCTCAAAGGAGGGCATCAAAAGAGAGTGGACAACTCCATATAATCCACAGTAGAATAGAGTAGCAGAGCGGAAAAATAGAACTATTTTTGGGGCGGTAAAGGCTATGTTCTAAGTCACCGGATACTCCTAAAATGCCCTCGAACCCCCGAATCCCCATATCGGACACCTGCACGTACCGGATTCGGCCCCAATTCAAAGGATACGGTGTATCGGTATGGGGTACGGTCGGGATACGGCATATCCGAAAAGGGATACGCCGTATCCCGACCGTACCCTGTCGGATACGCCGTATCCCGTACAGCCGAAACTGGATCAGACTGCAGAAAAGGGGTATCTCGTAGGATATAGCAAGACCTCAAAAGCATACAGAATCTACATTCCTAGCAGCAAGAAAATTGTAGTAAGACGAGATGCCAAGTTCATGGAAGATAAAGCTTTCAGGAAATCTCGTGAGATGCCAGCAGAAGATCAGTCAGTGGATGTTCCATTAGTCCAACAGCAGCAAGGGCATCAAGGAGGACAGACATCAGGATCGAGTACAGTGACCAATACCAGCATTTCCTCAGGAGTAGGAGATTCTGGCAGTTCTCAACAGATGGAACGGCAAGAACAGGAGGAGGATTTGAGGGAACCTCCTACCACCAGTGGTAGAACCAGTAGGGAAGTACGACAGACACAACGAAACGTAGAGGAGTTCGTTGGAGCTCCCAGAACCGACAAAAGGCAGCATAGGAAACCTAACAAATACCAAGCCTTGGTAGCACAAGTTGAAGAACTTTCCAATTTTCAGGAAGTCGTACAGCACCAAGTATGGGTGGATGCCATTGTAGAAGAGTACAACTGTAAATTTTTGTAGATGTTCTATGCTTGAAGCAACTTTACTTTTCTTACAGCAATCACACAAATAGTTAAGTAAAATGCTGATAGAACATATAAGTGGATCTTATAGAAGACAAACCAGAAACAGAAAAATGTGATGGTGCATTACGGCGGTCAACAGGATGCTTCAACCAGCAAAGTATCCTTGATCAACCAACCCAGAATGTGTTACAACAATCCTCCAATCAGCTACCGAGTCAACCCAAGTCAACTCCAGAAAAGTCAACGCTGTCCAGAAAAGTCAACGCAGGGCAGCAAGCTAAAAGTCAACGCAGCAACAGTTCGGTCAACCTTTTGACCTCGATTTCTGTGCCAATGTGTACGGCCTCCCAAAATCGAACTCTCCAACAATTTTCAGCCCTTTCGGACCATGCGTTGACCAAAGTCAACGTTGGTCAAACTTCGTTGGAAACCCTAGCTGCAGAAATTTCGTCCTTCCTCTTGGCCGTACAGATTCGTCCTTCTTCTTCACACGTGTGGGCTGAACTTATCCTCCAAGGAGCTCGTACTAAATCAGATGAGAGAAGAAGATGTGTTGAGTTGTTGTGAAATGCTCTCCAACTTTGCTTGTATTTATATCCATCATTGGGGTGTGTGACACATCTGCTGGGGGTGTAAATCCTTAAGGCCGACCTGCACATATAATTTATTATAAATAATAAATTCAAAATAAATGTTCTGCTCATCGGATTAAGATATATTTTATATGGATTTTACACCTCTCCGAAAGAGGAATCCAACAAAAATATTAGCCACTTAATTTGAGCATCACAACATGGAGTTTGGACCTAGTTGTCCAAATTTAACACTCCCTCTCAACTAGGAGAACTCCATCCATCAAAGGCAATCAAACATCACATCCTGTCAACTTGCTTTGGTCGGGCTCTTTATTTCAAGCAGTGGGGTCACCACAAAGACATGAACCCCCGTCGACATATTCAAACTCCCGCAGGTTCGAAACCTCCTATCGTACTCATAAAGAGCCCCCAACCAACCCGGGCTGGTCTATCCGACCCGAAGTCGCGCAGGTCCTGCACTACCAAACTTGATCCCAGATCAAGTGGTTGGACCGTGCCATCCTAGATAGAGAGTACGGCAATCTCTGATGCGTCCATCAGTCTTTGCTAATAGTCTCTAGCTTTTCCCACCTCATTGGCCAAATGAGAGGTACTTCCCATGAGCCCCGAACTCAATGGGTAGGATGCATACGGGGCACAGATAAATGAGAGGCGAACCAGCTCAATAATCACAAGGGTGGGGCAGAAGCATTATGAGTGCTTATAGCTCCGAGAAGCTATCCCCAAAGCCCCCCAGAGCTCCCAGAGCTCATCGTCCAACAGAACCCACATCATAGGGTCGTTCCACGACACCAAGACTCTCACGGAAGGTTAGGAACTTGACCTTCCCCAGGGGCTTAGTGAGAATATCCGCGACCTGCTCATCAGTTCCTATATGATCGAGCCTTACGGCGCCTCGCTGTACCATATCCCGGATAAAGTGGTACCCGATATCAATATGCTTGGATCGGTCGTGGAACACAGGATTCTCAGTCATACGAATCCCACTCTGATTATCACAGAGTATCACAGTGGTATCTAGCACATGTCCAAACAACTCACTAAAGAGCTTCCGCAACCAAACTGCTTCACAACAGGCCATACTAGCAGCAATGTATTCGGCCTCCGCGGTGCTCAAAGCCACCGATTTCTGCTTCCTGCTCATCCATGAGATCGAAGCAGAACCAAGATTGAAGCAGCATCCAGATGTGCTCTTACGATCCACCACACTGCCAGCCCAATCGGCATCAGTATATCCACGGAGTATCACACTCCCGGCAGTGTATCTCAGCCCATGTTTTATCGTGCCCCGAAGATATCTCAAAAGATTCTTGGCACCAACCCAGTGAAAATGATGAGGCTCAACCATCTGTTGACTCAAAGTGTTCACTGCAAAACATATATCTGGTCGGGTGTTCACTAAGAACATCAAAGCTCCTATGAGTTGACGATAGTCAGTAGGATTGGCCAAGATAGGCCCAGCAGCGCTGCCACTCAACTTCTTGAAGTTGAGTTCCATCGGTGTTGACACGGACTTGCAGTCCACCATACCAAATCTCTCTAGAAGTTTCACAATGTATTTTCCTAGAGAAAGGAAAATCTCTCCAGGTCTCTGCCAGACCTCCAGGCCTAGGAAGTAGTGCATCAGTCCTAGGTCCTTCATCTCGAACTCAGCAGCGAGCTCCCTCTTACATTGATGAATGAGAGGGTCACCACCTGTCAGGAAGAGGTCATCCACATATAGCACTAGAATGAGAGGCTTCCCCTGTACAACCTTGAAGTAAAGGTTCGGATCAGCATTACTTCGAGTGAAGCCCAGCTTCATCAAGTAACCATCCATCCTCTCGTACCAAGCTCTGGGTGCTTGCTTTAACCCATAGAGGGCTTTCTTCAACCTGCAGACATGAGTGTCTCGATCCTAAACTTCAAATCCCAGAGGTTGTTCTACATACACCTCTTCCTTTATTGCACCATGCAGAAAAGCGGTCTTGACATCCATCTGATGAAGACTCCATCCTTGCATAGCAGCAAGGGCTATGATTGATCGAATGGTGGTATATCGTGCCACAGGTGCAAATATGTTTAAACATAGTCTGCTCCTTCCTTTTGAGAGAAGCCACGGGCAACAAACCTTGCCTTAAACTTTTCAGCACTCCCATCAGATCCATGTTTGATCTTGTAGAGCCATTTTGCGGTGACAACAGATTTGTCCTTCGGTCTCGGGACCACATCCCAGACATCATTCTTCATTATGGACTCATATTCTTCGTGCATAGCATCCTTCCAGACTTGATGCTTTACGACTTCCTCAAAAGATCCAGGTTCAGATTGTACAATAGTACTCATGGCAGCTAGATACCCTTGGTATCTACACGGCTTCTTGCTTTCTCGGAATGTCCCCCTTGGGGCAGCATGTCCCTCAACATCTTCGAGGGTATCTCTGAGCCATGATGGTCTCTTTCCCAGTGAAGGAGATGGATCAATAGGGTCCATTGGTCCTTCAATATCAGGCATTGTCTCATCCTGCGGTTCTTCTTGATTTCCAGGCCTTTCTTCATGATTTTCTTCAGATCTTGGAAGATCTACTACTTTCTTCAGGGAAGCATCTTCATCAAAAGTGACATCATGGCTTATCTCTACTTCCCTTTGACCAGGTACATAGACTCTATATGCCTTAGAAGTCTCACTATAGCCCACAAACATTCCTTTCTTCCCAGTAGCATCCAGCTTACTTCTCCTTTCTTTCGGCACATGAAAATAGACAGGACATCCAAAAATTCTAAAATGTGAGACATCAGGTTTCTTACCAGAGAAAACCTCTTCGGGAGTTTTGGAGTCCAAAGCGGAATGAGGGCATCGGTTTTGAATATACACAGCAGTATTTGCAGCTTCTCCCCACAGAAACTTCAGTAGACCTTGGTCACATAGCATGGCACGGGCAGCTTCCACAATAGTCCTATTCTTGCGTTCAACAACACCATTCCGCTCAGGAGTATATGCAGTAGTAGTCTCCCTCTTAATGCCAGCTTCTCTGCAAAAGTCTTTGAACTCATTTGACTCATATTCAGTGCCATTATCGGTCCTCAAAATCTTGATCTTCTTTCCGGTCATATTTTCCACCAAGGCTTTGAAGGTACGAAACCACATGAAAGCCTCATCTTTCTTCTTCAAGAAGTATATCCAGGTTTTGCGAGAGAAGTCATCAGTGAATGTCATGTAGTAAGAACATCCTCCCAGGGATGTCACGGGCAACATACCAGATAGATCAGAATGGACCAGTTGCAAAATATCAGATGTCTTTGTGACACTTGAGGGGAAAGGTCCCCTTGTATGCTTTCCTTCGACACAGCCCTTACATACACCTTCATGATTATTTCCAAAGTCAGGCATCCCTGTCACCACCTTCCTTGCTTCGGGAAGGGCCTTGTAATGAAGGTGTCCAAACCTTCGGTGCCATAGTTCGGTTTGACGGATAGTATCACAAGTCATTGCTCCCAGCGGACTTCCTCCAACCCGGTAGAGTGTGCCAACTCTAAAACCAATCGAGATAGCTTCCTTGAAGCTCTTCTTCCACATGAGCACCTTTCCATCAGAGAATGTTACATTGAACCCTTTGTCTTCCATGGCTGATACAGACACAAGGTTCTTCTTCAATTTTGGTACATAGAGTACATCTTGCAAACGTAGGACTTGTCCTTGAGACAAGTGGAGGGTCACAGTCCCTGTCCCTTTGACGGGATACGTGGCATTATCTCCAAGGATAATTTCTAGATTGGTATCCCTCTCAACCATGTCAGAGAGTGCTTCCTTGAATCCAGTGATGTGTCTTGAGGCACCTCTATCGATCAGCCAGACATCCATAGTGTCGGGCGGAGATGTAGCAGAGAGAGCAGATACAAGAATATACTCATTTCTTTTATCAACAGCATTAGACTCCTCATACTTGGAGTTTCTAGACCTTTTAGAAGGTTGATTGTTTCCACCAGAGGGAGCCTTCCTCTTTCCTTTAGATCTGTCGTTTCTTCGATTCCCATTCCTCCGGTTGTTGTTGTTATCATCACTATCGGGAGAATCCTTCTTGAAGGGACATTCTCTAGCATAGTGACTAGGCCTATGGCAAGTGAAACACTTACCCTTCTTTTCTTGAGTCCTTGTTCTTCCTTTGTCCTTAGGACCACCAGAGTTCTTCTTTCGAGAATGAGCACCATAAGCAGCATTTATGTCATTATCGAATTCCTTCATTCTTGTTTCTTCTTGCATACATCTAGACAGAAGCTCATCAAAGTTAGGAATGGTATTATTATTGAGAATGGTAGTGGTGAATACTTGCCATTCATATGGGAGTCCTCCAAGTGCGGTGAGAACCATCTCACGATCAGCTATTGTCTCCCCAATAGCCAGCAAATTGTTCCTTGTTTCGGTCAATTTCAGAAAGTAAGTTTGAACAGACTCATCCCAGCCCTTCTTCATATTCTTCACTTTATTCTTGAGGAATAGCACTTGGTTCACATTGTTTACTTTGAACATGAGGATCAATTTGTCATACATCTCCTTGGATGTGCCTAGCTCAGATATATAGGCAACCAGACTCTTATGTATGGATTCCCTGATCATCAGCTTTGCTTTGATCTCCCCCTTCTTATACTTGTTTTTAGCAGCAGCGGTGGCATTGGATGGAGGTTCTTGAATCTTACCCAATACATGATCCAAGAGATCATGGTCTTCCAATTTGAGATCTAATATCATCTTCCAGGCATGGAAGTCATCCCTTCCAGTCAGCTTGTCATTCTCCTTGAATTCAAAACTTGTGGAACCCATTTCTTCAGATGGTGATTGCTAAAGATAGGGCTTGTCTTCACCTCAGCTTTGATACCATGTAAATTTTTGTAGATGTTCTATGCTTGAAGCAACTTTACTTTTCTTACAGCAATCACACAAGTAGTTAAGTAAAATGCTAATAGAACATATAAGTGGATCTTATAGAAGACAAACCAGAAACAGAAAAATGTGATGGTGCGTTACGGCGGTCAACAGGATGCTTCAACCAGCAAAGTCTCCTTGATCAGCCAACCCAGAATGTGTCACAACAATCCTCCAATCAGCTACCGAGTCAACCAACGTCAACTCCAGAAAAGTCAATGCTGTCCAGAAAAGTCAACGCATGGCAGCAAGTAAAAGTCAACGCAGCAACAGTTTGGTCAACCCTTTGACCTTGATTTCTATGCCAATTTGTACGGCCTCTCAAAATCGAACTCTCCAACAAAATTCAGCCCTTTTGGACCATGCGTTGACCAAAGTCA